>CM066034.1:686221260-686631869 GCA_033557465.1 Ichthyophis bannanicus
ATAGGAAGAAGGGGAGGAGGAGTGGCACTATATGTAAAAAATAATATTAAAGCTTTGGAACTACAGAGCTTAAAAGGGAGAGGATGAGGCACTGTGAGTGAAACTAGAAAGAGGGAAACAGAAATCTATTTCAATTGGCGTGATATACAGACATCCTTCACAGGAGGAAGAGGTGGACAGAGTTAAATTGAAAACATACGCAGCATTCCTAGGAAAGGGGAAGTGATACTGATAGAGGATTTCAATATGCCAGATGTTGACTTGCACATTCCAGCTGCAGTATCATCTAGAAATAAGGAGATCCTGGATTCTCTACAAGGAGAACTATTCAGGCAATTGGTAACAGAACCTACATGTAAAGGGGCCATAATGGACTTGGTGCTTACCAATGGTGAAAGTGTTTCTAATGTTATAGTGGGAGATCATTTTGCATCCAGTGATGACCAGATGGTGTGGATCAGTATTAGGACTAGGACAGTTAGAATCCATTCAAAAGCAAGGGTCTTAGACTTTAGGAAAACTAACTTTACCAAGAAGGGCCAATATCTCAGGGAGTCATTATTTATTTATTTAGACAGTTTTGTATACCACCTTATCCTTCAATCAAAGTGGTCACAACACAATTGGGGGATACATCTAACATGAGGGGATATGAGACACATACACTAATACTTACAGGGAACATGGGCAATGGAGGGTTAAGTGGCTTGCCCAAGACCACAAGGAGCACCTGTGGGACTAGAAACTCCAGTCCTTCCGGCCCAAGGTTGCTGTCCTCTAGTGGTTCGCTGATCTTCTGGCTTGAGGTAACTTGCCCCAACCACTAGGCCACTCCTCCCTCCATTAGTGGGATGGAAACAGCTAGAAGATGTAGAAAAATAGTGGGCAAAACTGAAAGGGGATATTTTAAGGGCAAACAACCTTTTTGTTAAAATGGTAAATAAAGGTAAAAGAAGACCGCTATGGTTTTCAAAAGAAGTACCTGAAAAGGTGAAGAAAAAGAGGGAGGTCTTCATGAAATAAAAGATCAAAGAGAGAGGAAGACAGGCATCTATATTTGGAAAGAGAAGCTAGCAAAGTAGTCAGGAAAGCAAAGATTAAAAAAGAGGAGGAAATAGCCAATGCAATAAAATGGGGGGATTAGACATTTTTCAGATATATCAGTGAGACAAGGAAGGGCAAAAGTGGTATTGTCAGACTCAAGGGTAAAGGGGAGGAACATGTAGAAGTTGATGAGGATAAAGCGGACTTGCTTAACAAATATCTCTGTTCTGAACAGGACCTCAGAAAACACCCACAAACATGAACAGAAGTGAGGGGCATCTTGAACAATTTTCAGAAGACTGTGTTCGTGAGAAACTAACTAAACTTAAAGTAGACAAAGCGATGGGGCCGGATGGGATACACCCTAGAATACTGAGGGAACCTGGGGATGTTTTAGCAGCTCCACTGACTACTTTTTCAATGCCTTGTTGGAGTCGGGAGGGGTGCCAAAGGACAGGAGAGAGGCTCATGTGATCCCTTTCCACCAAAGCAAAAGTAAGGATGTGGTTGAAAACTACAAGCCGGTTAGTTTAACTTCGGTAGTGAGTTAATTATTGGAAGCGCTGCTAAAAGAGAAAACAGAGAGGTTTCTGGAGTCCAGCGGATTAAAGGATGTGAGACAGCATGGATTCACCAGAGGCAGGTCTTGTCAGACAAATCTGATTGATTTCTTTCACTGGGTTACGGTTGGACCGAGGGAAAGACCTAGATGTGGTGTATTTAGATTTCAGTAAAACCTTTGGCACCATTCCTCACAGGCGACTTATAAACCATCTGAGCACCCTAGGGATGGACCCTAAAGTTACTGCCTAGGTTGGAAATTGGTTGAGTGGGACGCGACAAAGGGTACAGGTAAATGGAGCTCACTCTGAGGAGGAGGTGGTTACCAATGGTATGCCCCAGGGATCTGTCCTTGGTCCGATTCTTTTTAACATCTTTGTTAGTGATATAGCGGAAGGGCTGTCGGGTAAGGTTTGTCTCTTTGCGGATGATACCAAAATCTGCAATAGAGTAGACACCCAGGAATGTGTAGATAACATGAGGAGGGATCTAGCTAAGCTTGAAGAATGGTCTGGAATTTGGCAGCTGAGATTTAATGTTAAAAAATGCAAGGTCATGTATTTGGGCTGCAGCAATCCAAGGGAGCGATATAGTATAAGGGGCGAAGTACTTTTGTCCACTAAAGAAGAGCGGGACCTAGGCGTGATTGTGTCTGATGATCTTAAAGAAGCTGAACAGGTAGAAAAGGAGACAGCAAAAGCTAGAAGGATGCTTGGCTGCATAGGGAGAGGAATGGCCAGCAGAAGAAAGGAGGTGATAGTGCCTCTTTATAAGTCTTTGGTGCTACTTCATTTGAGTATTATATGCAATTCTGGAGACCGCACCTTCAAAAGGATATAAACAGGCTGGAGTCAGTACAGAGGGTGGCTACTAAAATGGTTAGTGGTCTTCATTATAAAGCATATGAGGACAGACTTAAGGATCTTTTTTTTTGTATCTTGAATTTTATTGGCACTTGCAATATCAGTACAACATAATAACCACCATACATCATTAGTATGTTCACAGATTATATCCAAACATATCTTTTTTTTCATTACAACTCGCTAAATATATCTTCCCTGCTTGTACCCTTTACCCTCCCTTCCCCCTCCCTCTAAACCCCTTATACATTAAAGCCATATACTTATTTACATAAGCACCTATGTAGACACCCTTACTCCCCTCCTCTACACCCCTCAATCCCCACCCTTCTCGGCTCCTACTTCCCTCCCCTCCCTACTCAGCCAACCTCACACCCCCATCCACTGCCTCTCCACTTTCTCCACCCTACCCTTCTATGCATTTGGTACAGTTCTGACAATCGCAGAGCATAATTTCTTATAGGTGGCATTACCCTGTTCTTCCAGTGCAATGCAATTTCACATCTTGCCGCAATTATACATTGCCACACTATGCTCCAGTTACCTTCTTCCTCTTCGCTCTTCTTTAATAAGAGACACATTTCCAGCGTTAGGCTAACCTTTAACCCGGAGATATCCCTTACAATATCCCTAATTTTCTCCCAATAAGGAACCACCACTGGGCATGTCCACCACATATGCAACCAGGTTCCTTTCTCTCCACACTTCCTCCAACATTCATTCAACTCACATACCCCCTCTTTATACAGTTGCTCCGGTGTCAAGTACCATTGGGACAGCACTTTCCGTCCATTCTCTCGCAAGGATGTGGCTATGGAAGCTTTCGCTATACTTTGTGCTATCCGTTCCCATTCTTCCAAATCCCAAGTGACCTACAGCTCTTTCTCCCAAGCCTTCATATAGCTGAGCTTCTCCTCTCCTCTCTCTGTCAACCTCTTATAAATTCGGGAGATCACCCCCTTCCTGTCCAGCGATCCCAGACAGCTACCTTCAAACCACCCCGATTCCTTTACAATATCCTGCCAATGTCCTCTCTGTCTAACATAAGATCCTATCTGAAGATAATGGAATCTATCAGTTTCTCGCAACTGATACAAATCTCGTACACCCTCAAATTCCATTACTCCTTCCCCCGATATTATTTGGGACACTTGTCTTAGCCCCTGTTTCACCCACCTCTGCACAACCGACATATCCGGGCCTTTCCCTTCTTCACAGCATGCCTGTACTGACATTACACGCGACCACCTCTTCTCCCCTATCAGACCCTTCCTATGCGTCTGCCACAACCCCAAGGTGTGACCAACCAATGGGTTGTCCCCCTTACTACCCTTCTCCCCCCCCCCAAACCAATCTCTCCAACTCCCCCGGTCGGAATCCCGCTTCTTCCATCACCACCCAGTGCTTATGCTGTTCTCTCAACCATGAGTATACTGCCCTCAACTGCGCTGCCAGATAATACTTCCTGAAATTAGGAACTCCCATGCCCCCTCCATCTTAGCGACTTGCAAAGTCCTGGCCACCACCCTAGGTCTCTTACCCCCCCCCCCCATATAAACCCCTCCACTTGCTTTTGTAATCTATTTAATCTCTTCGCAGGGACCTCAACTGGTAGCACTTGGAAATAGAACAAGAACTGGGGAAGCAGCATCATTTTTATCACCACCATTCTTCCCAACCATGATATATAACCCCTATTCCAGGCCCCCAGCTGTGCCTCTACCTGTCCAAAAGCCTTCTTGTAGTTCAGCTCATAAATATCCTTAAGCTCTCTCCCCAAATGAACTCCCAAATACCTAATAAACCTGCTTGCCCATCTAAAGTTAAAGGTATGTCGCAGGGTCCTTTGCATCTCTTCCCCTACTGACAGGTTCAAGATTTCTGATTTACTCCAATTTATCCTAAATCCCACCAGATCCCCATAAATCTGTATCTCCCTCATAATCGCAGGCAGCGTTTCCATTGGCCGGGTAATCATGAGCAGAATATCATCGGCAAACATGGCCAACTTGTACTCATTCTGTCCCACAGCCACCCCCTTAATATCTATTCCCCCCCCCTTATTCTCCCCGCTAACGGCTCCATGAATAGAGCGAAAAGCAGCAGTGAGAGAGGGCACCCCTGTCTCGTTCTCCTCCCTAATGAGAAAAATTCTGAGTATCCCCCATTGACTCTCACACATGCTTTGGGCCCCGCATAAAACGCCTTTATCTAATCCACAAAACCTTTTCCAAACCCCTTATAATCCAGTACTGAGAACAAAAATTTCCACGACACTTGGTCAAATGCCTTCTCTGCGTCAAGCGAGAGGAGCAGCGCCGGCTCTGACACCTTTTTTGCTGACCAAATAACATTTAAAATTTTACGAATGTTATCCGCCACTTGCCTCCCTGTATAAACCCCGTTTGATCCTCGTGCACTAACTTTCCCAGTATTCTGTTAAGTCTCCCCGCTAGTACTTTGGCCATCAACTTCGCATCTATATTAATCAGGGAGATGGGCCTGTACGATGCACATTCTTGGGCATCCTTGCCCTCTTTATGAATTAATGTGATCCCTGCCCACCCCATCGACTCTGCCAATCTCTCCCCCTCCCTTGGTAAGTTAAACAAACTCGTCAGGGGCTTCACCAACACTCTCTGGAATTTTTTATAAAAGCTGACTGTCAGCCCGTCCAGCCCTGGGGCCTTCCCAACTTTCAGGCCTTTAAAAGCCCCCTCCACTTCCTCTGCCCGTATTTCTCTATCCAATGCTTCCTTCTCCTCTTCTCCCAACTGTGTGAGCCCAGCTGCCTCCAGATACTCTCTCATCTCATCCTCCGGCCTATTATGCTTCTGCTTTAATCTCTGCGCCATATACTTGCCCGCTCTATTCTCTCCCTCGAAGAACTCTTGGCGCAGTAATTGTAACCGGTACTGAATCCCTTCCGCTTCCAACGCATTCAGTTTGGCCCTAACCCCCAGTACCTCCTCCCTAAACGTCCCGCTTTTGTCACGGGCATCTGCCTCTTCTAATTTAACCAGCTGCATCCGCAGTTTGAGTTCCTTCTCCTCCTTTTCCCTCTTTATTCTCGCCCCCCATTTAATCAAAATGCCTCTCACCACCGCCTTAAATGCATCCCAGACCACTCCCCTCTGTACTTCTCCATTATCATTATGCACAAAATAATCTGGTATCAGCACTTCTAACTCTTGCACTACCCTACCGTCACTCAATAATGTCTCATTCAATTTCCAATAATGCAATCCCCTATCCTCCCCCCGACACCACAAACTCACAATCACCGGTGCATGATCCGACCATGTAATTGGCCCTATCTCACCTTCTTTAATCCTACTCGCTATCTCCTTCCCTACCCAGATGGTATCAATCCTTGAGTATGTACCATGTACCGCTGAGTAGAAGGAGTACTGACGTTTGCTCGGGTTAAGCAGGCGCCATGCGTCTATCAAATCATTATCTTTCACAAATCTCTGATAACGCCTCCTGTCCGCCCCCCTCCCCTCTCCCTGTGGAATCCCTTCCAACCTCCCAAACCATATTGAAGTCCCCTCCACAAATGCTCGCTCCCTCCCCTAGTGTGGTCATTTTCTGGTCTACTTCTTTCCAGAAATCCTTTTGAGTTCCAGTGGGGGCGTACACATTAATCACACAAAACCATTTATCTCGTATCTTCAATCGCACCATTAAGTATCTTCCCCCTCTATCCCTGATTATTGTGTGCAGCTCAACTTTGAGTGCTGCACTCACTAGCAGTGCCACCCCTCCTTTCTTTTGCTCCCGCATATTAGAGGCAAACACTACTTCATTATACCCCTTCGGCTTGACCACAGACTCGTGCCGCCACATCAAATGCGTCTCTTGCAACATAACAAGTGATGCTTTCTGCCTAGTTAGCTCCCTGTATAATTTCTGCCTCTTAAAGGGTGAATTTAAACCTTTAACATTTAGAGTAACAATTTTCAGATTGCCGGTGCTGTTCCACATCCTTCCCTGCCCCCTCTACCCTGAACCCCCCCCCTTCCCCTTCCCCTTCCCCCTCCACCCCTAACCCCTCCACCCAACCCCCCCTACCACCTCATCACCCCACCCCCCCCGTCCACCCTCCCATAAAGGGAGATTCGACTTCCCTAATCTTGACTATCTTTCAAGCCGTTGCCTGGCCCTTACCCTTCCACCCACCTCCCCCCAGAATCTTACCCTCCCTTCCCCCACCTTTAGCTATTCCCACCCTGTTATATACCACTCCTCCCCTTCTCCTTGCATAGTTACTGCATTGTTGTCAACATTCAAAGTCCTCTCTTTCAGCTCGCTCCATTCTTCTCTATCTGCACTCCAGCGCTGCCTCGATTCAGCCTTGCCAATCTTCTCTCTCCGGCTGGTGCTCTCTGCCATCGTGTAGCATTCCTTCTGTCGGAGAAAGTCACTGTGACCTTAGCCACTTCACTAGATGTCCGCGCCCTCTCCGGCAAATTGGTTGAACCCAGCTCTCTTAAGGCTTTCCAGACTTCCTCGCTTGACTGCACCCGTCTCGACCTTCCCTGCACTGTCATCAGCAATCCAAACGGGAACAGCCATTTGTAACTTAGGTCTTCCCTGCGCAAGTACGCTGTCACCTCCTTGAGACTTCTTCTGCGTTGTAATGTTCCAAAAGAGAGATCTTGGAAAAATTCCAGCTTGTGTCCTTCCAAGAACAAATTGCTTCGCTTGCCTTGCCGCCCCCAGGAGCCTCTCTTTAATCTTGAACGAGCTAAGGCACACTACAATATCTCGGGGTTTATTGTCCCTCGCAGGCCCCAAGCCTCTGTGTGCTCTCTCTATGAGCAGAGTCTCTCCTGTCTCCGTTTCTTCCAAGGCTTCTGTTGCCAGTAAAGATCTGAATATTTTAGCAACTACCTCTTCAGAATTTTTGTATTTTGGCTCTTCCGGGAGACCTCGGATCCTTATATTACAGCTCCGAGATCTATCCTCCAGGTCTTCCAATTTCATCTGCAGCTCACCTTGCGCACATGTGGATTCGTCACATTTTTTTTGTAGTTCTTCTAGAGCTGCCCCTTGTTGCTCCACCAGTGCCTCCGTTTCTTCCAATCGGTTGCCCATATCCACAATGTCTTGTCTCAAGGCCTGGATGGACTCCTTCAACTCCTTCTTCACTCCGTTAAATTCCATCTTGATCTCATCTTTTAGCTCTGTTAACCATTCCTTCAACATGCCAGCCATCTCTATATTGCACCCTTGCTCCAACTCTTGCTCGGGCTCATTCGAGCTTGCAGGCTGGTTTCTACCCTCCTTCTCCACCTCCTTTCCCCCTTTGGAAGCCACATATGGGGACCGGAACTCAGCCAGCTTCCTTCTCACTGACTGACTTCCTTTATTTTTCTCCATGAGCGCTCTTGTATCCCCAAGCTGTCCTGCTGGGGTTCACCAGTTGTTCCAGGGCTTATCCTCTCTCTATGCCTTGCCCTCACCCCGTAACTGGCTCCTTCTTGGGCTTCTGTCTTCCCTCTTACGCACGTACTCTGGATTCAGCTCCAATCCAGCCGGTCTTCCGGTCCTACTATTGGAGTCACTCTGCCTCCTTTTTCTGGCAGATCTTCTATCCTGTAATTATGTCCCTCCAGTAAAGTGAAATATTTGGCCTGAATACACCAAGGCCGTCAGAAATTTTTTTATTTTTATTTTGGGTTTTTTTTCAAGTTTTTCTCTCCCTTCCTCTAGCCTTCCCGGCTCCTTTTACAACTGTTTTCTCTCAGCGCTGCCTCAGCTCGTCTCCGTTTGAGCTCTCTCAGATCCTCCGGGTGCAGCCTCTTCCACCTACTTCGTGTCCTGCGGCTTGCCGCTCACTCACCACTCTCTGTCTCCCTTGAGTGTGTGCGCCATTCAATCAACTGCCGGGGTACCTCTGCTTCCTCCCCCGGCTTTCACCCGGAACCAAACACTCTCCCCCGGGGCTCTCACCCATTTCTCAGTGCCTCCTGCAGTCCCCTCTGCTGCTTTATGCACTTTCCAAGCTCACCAGAGTCACACGCTGCCTTCCTGCTTCTTTCACCGCTTTTTACACCTCTGCCTGCTGCTCCGCTGTCTGTGGCCTTCCTCTCCTGCTGCCAGTCTGTTTGCAGTGCCTTCAGGCACAGACTTTATGTCGGGCCCCGCAGCCGGCTCGCACTCCCGCCTCCAGGCCTGCTCGTCGTCCTCCTCGTGCTCTCACTCATGGCAGTGCAGCTCCCGCGGTGGCCCGATTCAGTCTCGGCCGCCGCGTTCCTTTTTGCTTTAGTTTTCTTGTTTTTTGGCTGCTGCGCGTGCCTGGGACTGCCTTCTCCTCACTGCCCCCACACTCCGGTCCTATTTGGGCGCTAACTTTTGGGGAATATTCCCTTTATTTCAGGCTTGGCGGCGGAGCTCCTGCTTCACGCCGCCATGCAGCTCAATGATGTCCGATTTAAGGATCTTAATATGTACACCTTAGAGGAAAGGCAGCATAGAGATGATATGATTGATATGTTTAAATACCTCCGTGGCATAAATGCACAGGAGGAGAGCCTCTTTATATTGAAAGCAAGCTCTACTATGAGTGGACATGGGATGAGAGTGAAAGGGGATAGATTCAGGAGTGGTATACGGAAATATTTTTTTACAGAAAGAGTGGTGGATCTGTGGAATAGTTTCTCAGTGGAGGTGGCAGAGATGAGGACAGTATCTAAATTCAAAGAAGCATAGGACAAACACAGAGGATCTCTAAAGGAAAAATGGGGACTGTTGTAGTGGTTGATATGGAAGGACAGACTAGATAGGCCATGTGGTCTTTGTCTTTCGTCATGTTTCTATGTTTCTATATGCAGCGCTGTACATATAGATGTAAGACACAGTCCCTGTTTATCAGAGCTTACAATCTAATCAAGACAAAACACGTGGAGCCTGATCTTGGAAGGAGCACGTCCGGGTCGTCCAGAGGTCCCAGACCTGGTCAGACTCCACTGTACCCAATTCTGCACAGTGGGAGCAAGACGCTCCTGCGGTAGCAGGATTTTGCAACGGGATGGCCCATCAAAGCTTGCCCCATCAGCAGCCACTAAGGACATACAGCTGGCAGGACAGTCAGGCCTCTCCCTGCTGCCGGACACTCCCCCAGACAGGTGTTCCCGCCGCCTGACCTAGGATCGGGGGATGGGGACCTACCAGAACCTGATCCCAGCGTTGAGGGCAGTTCCCAGGACTGATCGCCGACCTTGCCGCTGTTTATTCCATCTCCATGGTGGTATAAGCAGCACATCTGACCCCCCCCCCCCCAGGATGTACTGGGCCGTGACCTGAATCGGCCCTGTAAGTCCTGCTGCCTTGGCCTACCCCTGTTCTTCCCACACTCCGCTTCCTCCCGCCCCCCTCCGGCTCCTCCTGCACTGAAGCTCTAGGCGTGCGGGGAGTGTGTGTGGCGGATTGCGGCTGGGACAGCTATCAGGCTGGGCCCGCTGCTAGTCGCTTTGCAGAATCAGGCCATAGTGAAACTGGGAAGAGTCCAACAGGTAGGCAAAAATCACGTAGGTAACTAAGACACAGTCCAAAAACGTGATTAGGTGGAAAAACTTTAATTGAAACAATAACAAAGACCTATAACCAACCCAGGGCTAGAGAAGGCACTCCCCTTCCAAAATGGCTTCTGGTACCTCCCATTCCACCTCAATCATTTGCTTTATGGCTCTATGAACCGGAAAGGATGTCAGAGTTCCTCATGCCTTGCACTAGAGGATCTTCTAGGAGAGCCTTGTTTGCTTGTGAATCCTGTGGAATATTCAGTGCCGCCAATGACTGCAGACTTATCAGAAAACCCTAATGACGTTAGCGTCCTCTCCTGGAGGAATCTCCCCTTCCTTGAGATCTGCTGGGGACCACCCTAAAGATCAGAAGGACCTTCAAGAGAGTCCTCTGACACTCCTGAAAGAACTGAAGCTTGATCCTCCCAAGCCTCATCCTCCGAACATCTGCATTTGGCCATTGGTTCCACCGGATCTGGTGCAGGGTTCTGATGTGTCCCAGATAAGGATGCTCTCAAATTAGTAACAGTGCTTTTAGAAATAGAATTCTCCATCAAGCCATGCTTCATGCAATAGGAGTGGTAAAGAAGCAAAACAAAATCTGGAGAAAAAGGAGCAAATGAAGGGCTTCCAGAATCAAAATCCAGAATGGATAGACCTCCAGAAGGAACGGGAACTGAATCCTGTCTCCATGAAGAGGAGTGCATTTGAATCTCAGGCCGAGTTAAAATGGCCATGGTTCCCACCAAAACCGCAGGAATCTGAGGCTGAGGAGAAGGCTCAGATCTTTATTCCAGTGTCCTCTGACAAAACTGCAGTTTCGCCAGAACAGGATTTTGCTCCTCTGAGCATATCCTCTGTGGCCCAACCTTCCTCTTCACAACCGTGGCAAAAGCCCGCCGCTGACAATGGCCCCCACTGGCTTCCACATGTGGCACACATAGCCCTCCCCAATGGCATGGCAAGCCCACAGAAACCGACAATGAAAACCCCAATGCTTCAGAAAACAAATAAAATTCAGCTGAAAGTGAAAACAAAAGAAAAACTCACCATGGGATAAGCTGCTATTGCAGACACCGTTGGCTGCAGCTGCTGACTGGCCTGGTTTGCTTATCAGTGTCATCATCATCTTTTTTCTTCAGATGACAGCCTTTGCAAAAAAAACCCTTAAAGAAATAGTAGCAAGATGGCATGACCTTTACCCAAATGTGGGAAAGAGGATCCAAAAGACTATAGCAGCTCTGTTCAGTGAAGCGAAGCCCACTCTAAGGGAGGAGGGAGGGAAGGAACTGGACCACCAGATTTGGCACCCACCAGAAAAGCTTAGCTGACTAAACAGCATCGGTTATTGAGAGGAATAACTCCATCTCTTTCCTCTAATTACATTTTTTTCCCCCAAAGTGCTTTCAGTGGATTCCAGACTACACATAGGCTCATCACCAACTGCTGGAGCCTGGAGAATACTGGTCTGAGATGTGGTGCACAGAGTCCTTACATCATCAAAACCTGTCATATTTTTAGGGCAACCAACTTTTTTGTTAAAATGGTAAATAAAGGTAAAAGGAAAAGGAGATCACTATGGTTTTCAAAAGTAGCAGCTGAAAAAGTGAAGAAAAAGAGAGAGGACTTCATGAAATACAAGAGATCACAGAGAGAGAAAGACAGGCATCTATATTTGGAAAAACTTAGAAAAGCTAACAAAGTAGTCAGGAAAGCCAAGATTCAAAAAGAGGAGGAAATAGCCAATGCAATAAAATGGGGGGATAAGACATTTTTCAGATATTTTTCTAGTTATTATGTTATATGTAAACCAAATGTTATTTGTAAAACACCTTTATAAGTTTCATGTAAACCGCACTGATCTGTAATAGCGCGGTATATAAAAACAAATAAATAAATATGTTAGTGAGAAGAGGAAGGGCAAAAGTGGTATTTATTTTATTTATTTATTTACATTCTCTTATATACCGCGCTATTCTGCATCAGTGCGGTTTACATTGAACAGATTGAAATTACATTGAACAGGACATTATAACTTGGAGATAACTATTTTACAGGGAACATGGGCTATGGAGGGTTAAGTGGCTTGCCCAAGACCACAAGGAGCACCTGTGGGACTAGAAACCCCAGTCCTTCCGGCCCAAGGTTGCTGTCCTCTAGTGGGATTTGAACCCCCGACCTTCCGGCCTGAAGTACCTTGCCCCAACCACTAGGCCACTCCTCCACTCCACTGGTATGGTCAGACTCAAGGATGAAGGGGAGGAATATATAGAAACTGAGGAGGATAAAGCGGAATTGCTTAACAAATATTCTGCTCTGTGTTCACAGATGAAGAAACAGGAGCAGGACCTCAGAAAACACCCACAAACAGGAACAGAAGCGAGGGGCATCTTGAACAATTTTCAGAAGACTGTGTTTGTGAGAAACTAGCTAAACTTAAAGTAGACAAAGAGATAGGACCGAATGGGATACATCCTAGAATACTGAAGGGAACGTTCTAGCAGCTCCATTGATTGACCTTTTCAATGCCTCGTTGGAGTCAGGAGTGGTGCCAAAGGACTAGTGAGAGGCACATATGGTCCCTTTACACAAAAGCGGAAGTAAGGATGTGGTTAAAAACTACAGGCTGGTTAGTTAAACTTCAGTGGTGAGTAAATTATTGGAAGCGCTGCTGAAAGAGAAAATAGTGAGGTTTCTGGAATCCAGCGGATTACAGGATCCGAGGCAGCATGGATTCACCAGAAGAAGGTCTTGTCAGACAAATCTGATTGATTTCTTTGAGAGGGTGACCAGGGAGTTGGACCGAGGGAGAGCCCTAGATGTGGTGTATTTAGATTTCAGTAAAGCCTTTGACACTGTTCCTCACAGGTGACTTATAAACAAACTGAGCACCCTAGGGATGGACCCTAAAGTTACTGCTTGGCTTATAAATTGGCTGAGTGGGAGGCAACAAAGGGTACAGGTAAATCAAGCACACTCTGAGGAGAAGGAGGTTACCTGTGGTGTGCCCCAGGGATCTGTCCTTGGTTCGATTCATTTTAACATCTTTGCAGATAAGAGTTCTACATGTGGACAGTGCCTTTAATCTAGACTTTAAGCAACCATTTCATTTGAAATCCTGGAAGAGCTGAAAGGATTCTTTAATACTACATGTCCTGCTGCAGTCTCTCACCGTAATGGTGCGGGTTCAGGCAACGTGATTTGTAAAAAGTATGTAATGAGGCCCAAGTGGTAGTTCTGCAGATGTCTTTTTGGAAATATCCCCTTAAATGGGCTGTAGATTCTGGCATGGCTCTGATTTGATGGAATTTCCCTTTGCTTTGGACAGTTTATCAGTCTAACAAAATTGAGTCAAATAACCAGTTAGAAATTTTTTTATGGAAATAACAATTCCCAGTTGGTTTGAGTCATAGTATATAAAAAGCTGTGTAAATCTGTGGTGAGCTTTCATCCCTTTGAGATAAAATGCAAGGGCTCTCTTCTAATCTATGGCATGTGAAGCTTTTCTCCTGGTTAAGAATCTGGTTTTGATATATAGACTGGTTAAGAAAAAGTTGAATACTACCTTTGGAAGAAACTCTCAATGAGTGCCGAAAGTCACCTTAAGAAAACCAATATGCAAGGCAGCTGCAGTATGAGTGTTTTTGAAGCTTGTTAATTCTTCTAGTTGAAGTAATTGCTTTTTATAGAATCATTCCTGAAAAATAGCTTTCTAAAGGTGATGATTTCATTGTTTCACATGAGGATTTCATCAATTGTTTTAGAACTACATTGAGATTCCTTGGAACTGACTGTTTATGAATAGGGAGCTTCATATGAAGCAGACCTTTCATTAATTTAAAACTACCAGATGCTTAGAAATTGGATAGCCTCTAATTTCATTTTTGATAGGCTAGTATGTCACTAAGGTGTACTCTGACCAATGAGATTTGAAAACCTGCTTGCAAACAGTGATACAGTTAGGGTATTAAAGTAGTTGAACATGAAAATAGGTTTCGGTTTCTCTTTCTATGCCAAATAGAAAATGTTTCATTAAAAGCTGTAAAGTTTTCTTGCTCATGACTGACTTGCCGCAGTGAGAATCCGTTGATTTTGACAGGGAAGTGAAGGGAAGCTATGTGTTGTGCTCAACATCCATGCCATGAAGAATGAAGTACAGTCCTGTGATTTCTGAGTGATAGTTCTAGGGATGTCTCCAGCCATATCAGCTTCTGTTTGGAAATTTCCAACAGGAGATGAAAGTATGTCTGCCCTAGTATGGCACTATTGGAATTACTGAGCCCTTGTATTGCTTGAGTTTGAATAAGGTGCTGACAGTCAGAGGAATTGGAATATATGCAGTATTCCGATTGGTTTCAGGAGGGGCAGTATATATGTTTTTAAATGAAAATAAATATGTGGATTCCCATTCCTTTAATATGGCTAATATTTTTTTCTGGGCTGCTATTATTTTTTTATGGTGCTTTGGAACAGAATACAGGAAGCTTTTTTAATTAGGCTGGGGCTAACCGGATCCACTTGAGGTGTTCTTCATTTGTGTTAAAGCCTAGATACTACAGTCCTATTCAGGATCACTTGTGAACCTGCAGTACTACAACTGAATTTGATCCCTTGGAATATGTGACATGGTGGGTCCTTCCAGCCAGATAGATGAGGCTAAAAAGCCAGGAACAAGAGTAGGGCTGAGTTGTAAACAAAAGCACATGGCTCCTGGTTACCTTAGAAACCAAGCATAGAGGCAAGAGAAAGGCCCCTGCTACCATTCAGGGAATGAGTCACGAGCTAATGCAGGACACCTGCTAGGGGGTGGAGTTGAGCAGTGCCCTAGAATTCACCCTGATAAAGAGAGTTCAGTTGAGCTTATGGAGTTAGAAGGGGAGGAAGGAGAAGAAGGAGGAGCTGAGGCGTGTGTGCTGGATAAGGAAGCTAATGAGAGCTACGGTGAAGACAGCAGTGCCAGGAAAAAGCCAGAGTCTCTGTGGAAGGGTGAGACAGAGTCTTTCTTCAGGAAAAGAAAAGAAACCCCAAGGGAAGGATATAGTAAGGGCAGAGTGGATTACCTGCAGTATCCAGGGGAACACAGAAGTGAAAGAAAGCCAGGAAGGCAAGTGAAATCTTCTGTGCAAGGCTTAGGTTGGGAACCTACAGCCAGTCCAAAGCCACAAGGAAAACCTCCACCAGCTAGGCTAAAAGGTAAGCCAAAAGGCTGGTATAAAAAGAGTTACAGTGACTGTATTTACCCAGAGGGTTGGAGCTGGGAAGAGAATACCTGTGCTGATAACGTTTGTAAAAGCCAGTATTTAACTCAGGAATATCAGGTGAAACCTGAAGCAGTTAGAAAGGGCGGGGCATCAGGATTGCCGTTACAAACATTTCCTTCTAGCCAGGAAGAGTTAATGGACTTTGAACCTGAGTGTGTGAATATTGATGAAGATATCATGGACTGTACGATATCGCTTGCTAATGAAATAATCTCATTACGCTGAAGGCATGCTTTGAAAGAGAAAGTACAGCACTACTAGCATTGAGAAGCAGAGAGCTGTGAAGAAACAGCATTGTTACATTGGAATGCTAGATATCAACCTGTTTATTGCTGAAGTAAGCCTTTTCTGTTAAAGAACCTTTGATTTGTCCTTATGCCAGTAAATACCTGGTTTGTGTTACTTTGTTCATGGTGAAATCCACCCCGGGAGGGGAAATAAAATCCTTTGGTTGCTTAAACCACTTTTCCACAACTGCTCCTCATTGATTCGGTGAAGGGACTACATTTCCCAAAAAGCCCAGCTTCAGGATTTGTAAAGTAGTTGCTTCAGTGGGGAAAAATCCACTCACTTAACCTCTACTCACTTATATACGGGGGTTTAAGGAGAGCTGGTGACAAATATAGATAGCTATCTTTTGGCATGGTGATAGATGTATTTCCCTGCTTGTTGATACAGTATATTGCCAATTGATTGTCTGTATCAGTACAGTGTTTTCCCTTAAATGGACTACAAAAGACTTGAGAGCCTTGTATATTGCCCTTAGTTCTGGTTAATTGATGTAGAGTATCTTTTTTGTTAACCAGAACCCTGGAGTGCATTTTGTGATGAGATGAGCTCTGCAATCTATGTTGGAGGTATCCATTAAGGTTGCTAGAATGGAAGTTCTTTCAGAAGATTGGCTTGAATGGTCCATCAGTGAAATGACTGAACAACTGATCTTTTGAGAAAAAGTGCATATGGATTGGTTCCACTGGAACTTCCTGTCCCATTGCATCTTTCTGATTTGAAGACATGAAAAAGGTACTATGTGTACCTTTGATATAATATGCCCTAGCATTCTCATGTAATTTCTTGTCACATTGGTGGCAGATATAACATGTTGGATGCATTCAAATAGATCTTTTATTCTGCTGTTTGTTAAACAAAAAAAAGGTCTTCACTTCAAATGTGTTTAGCTGAGCCCTTGTGAATTTTGATTCCTTGAAGTGAGTGAGATTGGATCTTTGGTACTTTATCAGAAAACCTAGATTTTGAAGAAGGTGGACTGATATTATGAGCAACTTGAATATAATCTGATCTATTGTATGTAGCTACTGACCAACCATTCAAATGTGGGAGCACTTATATTTTCTTTTTGTGTAGAAGGGTTAAGCACTTGATGAAAATTCCCACTGCTTAGACAGGCCAATTGGTAGCACCTTGTATTCATAGTGGGTGTTATTCACTATGAAATGGAGGTGTGTCCTGAAGTTGCCATGAATAGATATAGGTATCCTGCTCATGTCAATATTTTTGACATTGCTATTGTATTCCTATAGAGATTTTTGCCTAAATCATTGACTTCAGTTTGATGATGCAACTTTAGATCGAGAGTGTAATGAGGAGTGGATTTTATGTTAGGCCTTCCCCATCATATAAAACCTTTTCTCCATGGAAATGCAGGATAATGTCCTTACATATGAGTGACAGCACTGATGGAGCCCTGTGTGGAAACCAATTCCCATCTTCTAGAAGGTTTTGGAGCTTGCCCTTTTGGCATGCCACTTCCTGCCTGCCACTGCCATAGTCTATGTTTTTCCATGGAGCCTGATAATTGATTCTACTGTCCCAATCTCCCCCATCTCCAGTTAGCTTTCATATATTTGATTTCAAAAACACTACTCTGATAACATCAGATAAATCATGTCACAGGGCTCCTTTTTCAGAAAAAAAACATGCAAACTTAGGGCAGAACACAATAACAAAAGTCCAGACCATGCAAAAAGATAGGACACCAAAATTCCACAAGGGGACAAGAAAATACCTGAATGTGCCTTGAGGTATTACTAAAAAGATTTCAGTTAAATCACTTTTTAAAACTTGTTAATCCCCTCTTCCGTATCGTCCCTCGAGTCCAGTCCAGATGCATTGGTTATGTCCCATTACCAGTAGATGGAGACTGAACATAGAAACATGATGACATAAAAAGATCACATGGCCTATCTAGTCTGTCCTTCCATATCAACCACTACAACAGCCCCCTTTTTCCCTTTAAGATCCTGTGTTTGTCCCATGCTTCTTTGAATTCAGATACTGTCCTTATCTCTACCACCTCCACTGGGAGACTATTCCATGGATTCACCACTCTTCCATAAAGAAATATTTCCGCATACCACTCCTGAATCTATCCCCTTTCAACCTCATCCCATGTCCTCTCGTAGCAGAGCTTGCTTTCCATCGAAAGAGACTCTCCTCCTGTGCATTTATGCCACAGAGGTATTTAAACGTATCAATCATATCACCTCTATCCTGCCTTTCCTCTAAGGTGTACATATTAAGAGCCTTAAGTCTGTCCTCATATGCTTTATAATGAAGACCATTAACCATTTTAGTAGCCACCCTCTATACTGACTCCAGCCAGTCTGTATCCTTTTAAAGGTGTGGTCTCCAGAATTGCACACAATACTCCAAATGAGGTCGCACCAAAGACTTATACAGAGGCACTTTCACCACCTTTCTTCTGCTGGCCATTCCTCTCCCTATGCACCCAAGCATCCTTCTAGCTTTTGCCGTCGCCTTTTCTACCCGTTTAGCTACTTTAAGATCATCACACACAATCACGCCTAGGTCCCGCTCTTCTTTAGTGGACAAAAGTACTTTACTCTCTATACTATATTGCTCCCTTGGATTGCTGCAGCCCAAAAGCATGCCCTTACATTTTTTAACATTAAATCCCAGCTGCCAAATTCTAGACCATTCTTCAAGCTTAGCTAGATCTCTCCTCATGTTATCTACACCTTCCTGGGTGTCTATTGCAGATTTTGGTATCATCAGTGGATGTGGAGTGGAGGAGTGGCCTAGTGGTTGGGGCAAGGTACTTCAGGCCGGAAGGTCAGGGGTTCAAATCCCACTAGAGGACAGCAACCTTGGGCCGGAAGGACTGGAGTTTCTAGTCCCACAGGTGCTCCTTGTGGTCTTGGGCAAGCCACTTAACCCTCCATAGCCCATGTTCCCTGTAAAATAGTTATCTCCAAGTTATAATGCCCTGTTCAATGTAATTTCAGTTTGTTCAATGTAAACCACACTGATGCAGAATAGCACGGTATATAAGAGAATGTAAATAAATCAGCAGAGGCAAACCTTACCCGAAAGCCCTTCCGCTATATCACTAACAAAGATGTTAAAATGAATCGAACCAAGGACAGATCCCTGCAGCACACAACTGGTAAACTCCTCCTCCTCAGAGTGTGCTCCATTTACCTGTACCCTTGGTTACCTCCCACTCAGCCAATTTATAAGCCAAGCAGTAAAGAGTAGTTACTCACCTGTAACAGGTGTTCTCCAGGAGCAGCAGGAATCAGTCCTCACATATGGGTGACGTCGGCGCCGACGGAGCCCCGCGCGGAGCATTTCCCCAGCTTTCAAAGAAAGCCTTTGGGAATTGCAGTGCGCATGCGCGGTCCCCTTCCCGCCCAAGGGTGCCATCTTGCTCAGTCTGATGACATAGCTAAAAGACAGCAAAAAAATTACCAAAAAGAAATCATATGACTGCAACTCCAAGGGGAGGAGGGAGGGTTGTGAGGACTGATTCCTGCTGCTCCTGGAGAACACCTGTTACAGGTGAGTAACTACTCTTTCTCCAGGACCAAGCAGGAAGTCAGTCCTCACATATGGGACTCCCCAGCTTAAGGCTATCGGAGACCTCAAGTCGAAAAAATGAGCTCCCTCGAGCTCGTCAGTACGTAAGGAAGGAATCTTCTCTGAGAACGCCCCCGACCGGTAGCCCAACACCAGGGCCGGAGGGTAGGAGCTGCCTAAACCCCAAAGAGATTATGGAGTACTGCCTGTCCGAAAGCACTGTCCCTGCGGGACTCCCTCTCAAGGCAGTAATGGGCCGCAAAAGTCTGGCTTGAAGACCAAGTAGCGGCCCGGCAGATGTCTGCCAACGGAACAGAGCGGAGATGAGCCACTGATGCAGCCTTCGCCCTGACACGATGAGCCGTGACTCGACCCTCCAACGAGAGGCCGGCTGCCCCATAAGCCCAGGCGATACAGTCAGCGACCCATATGGACAAAGTACGCTTGGAGACAGGCAACCCAAACTTATTGGGGTTAAAAGAAACGAAGAGCTGAAAATCCCTCCAATGCTCCCGCGTACGGTCAAGGTAGAAGGATAACGCCCTCCTACAGTCCAGGGTATGCAGGACCATCTCAGCCCGGTTGGCATGCGGCCTGGGAAAGAAGGTCGGAAGAACCACCTCCTGATTGAGGTGAAAAGGGGAGACAACCTTAGGGAGAAACTTGGGGTGAGTCCGTAAGACTACTCTATTTCCTGTAGAACCTAGTATAAGGGGGATCAGACACTAGTGCCTGAAGTTCACTTACTCGCCTAGCAGAGGTAAGAGCTACCAGAAACAAGGTTTTCCATGAGAGAAAACGGAGAGGGCAGGTAGCCATAGGTTCAAATGGCGGACAAGTAATCCGCTGTAGGACCACATTCAGATCCCACTCAGGGGCTGGTGGACGTAAAGGAGGCTTAAGCAGGAGGAGGCCTCTGAGAAAACGAGCCACCAAAGGGTGGTTGGAAAGAGGCCTGCCGTCCACCGGCGAGTGATGCGCGGAGAGAGCACTGAGGTGAACCCTGACAGAGTTGGACTTAAGGCCTGGATTGGAGAGGTAAAGCAAATATTGCAATACTACCACTACCAAGCACGAGAAGGGATTCTCGTTGCGCTGAGCACACCATGCGGAGAATCTACGCCACTTAAGAGCGTAGGATTTCCTGGTGGATTGCCGTCTAGAGGCTAATACTACGTCTTCCACCTCTCTAGGCAGTAGTAGGGGAGCCAGGACTACCCTTTCAGCAGCCAGGCCATCAGATGAAGGGACTGGAGGTTGGGGTGCAAGAGAGATCCCTGTCCCCGAGACAGGAGATCGTGTTGAATCCCCAGAGGAAGAGGAGTGTCCACCGCCAGTTGTAGCAGAAGGGGGAACCACGGTTGCCTCGGCCACCTGGGGGCTATCAGAATCATGGAGGTCCCGTCCTTGAGGACTTTGAACAGTGTTCGGGACACTAGTGGCGTGGGAAGAAACGCATACAGTAGGCCTTGGGACCACGGAATCAGAAACGCATCCACCGCTACTCTGAGAGGATGCGGTTGTCTGGAACAGAATTTCGGGAGTTGCTGGTTCAGAGGACTGGCGAAAAGATCCATGGTGGGGAGGCCCCACCTGAGAAAGATCTGCTGAACCACCAACGGATTCAATCTCCATTCGTGTGGTTGCAGGATCCTGCTCAGTCTGTCCACCAGGTAATTGTCTTGACCTGGGAGGTAGACAGCCTTGAGGAGGATTCCGTGATTGACGGCCCAAGAGCACAGCCGCTGTGCCTCCTGACAGAGAAGGAAGGAGCCTGTGCCCCTTTGCTTGTTCACGTAGAACATCGCAACTTGATTGTCCGTCTGGACCAGTACAGACTGGTGAGATGTGAGGTGGGAGAAGGCTCTCAGAGCTAGGCGTATCGCCCGTAGCTCCAGGAAGTTTATCTGCTGAGCAGCCTCCCAAGGGGTCCAGAGACCCGGAGTACATGCCCCTTGGCAATGCGCTCCCCAACCTAGAAGAGAAGCATCTGTCGTCAGCACTTGAGAATGCGGAGGGGATTGAAAAACCACTCCGAGTACCAGATTCGGATGATGAAGCCACCATTGCAGAGAGGAGACGAGCAGGGCGGATATTCTTACTGAGTCTGCAAGGCTCCCTGTGGCTTGATGCCACTGAGTTTGAAGGCTCCACTGAGCAGGCCGCATGTGCAGGCGGGCATTGGGGGTCAAATGAACCGTGGAAGCCATATGGCCGAGAAGTCTCAGGAATTGCCTGGCGGAGACCAGGGAATTGCTGTGAAACTGCCTGGCTAGATCCATCAACCTGTGGGCTCTGTCCACTGGCAGAAAAGCCTTCGCCTGAAGAGTGTCCAGCCTTGCTCCTATGAATTCTAAGTTCTGGGACGGGAGCAAAGTGGACTTTGCGAAGTTTATGACAAACCCCAAGTGCTGAAGTAGAGCCACAGTGCGAAGGGTGGCTTGATTGGCCTCCTGGGAAGACTGGCCCCCTGATGAGCCAGTCGTCCAGGTATGGGAACACAAAAAGACCTTGAAGCCTTAGGTAGGCTGCCACCACCACCAGGCACTTGGTGAACACCCTGGGGGCGGAGGTTAGGCCAAAGGGTAGTACTCTGTACTGGTAGTGGTTTCCTCCCACAACAAATCTGAGATATTGTCTGTGGTCTGGATGAATAAGGATGTGAGTATAAGCATCCTTTAGATCCAAGGAGCATAGCCAATCTCCCTGATGGAGGTAGGGCAGCAGGATTCCAAGGGTAAGCATCTTGAACTTTTCCCTCTCCAGGAACTTGTTGAGGTTGCGCAAGTCTAGGATGGGTCTGAGGCCTCCTGTTCTTTTTGGTACCAGAAAGTACCTGGAATAAAAGCCGTGACCTCTCAGGTGGTGGGGCACCGGTTCTACAGCCTATTCTTTTAGCAGACTTGCTAACTCCTGAAGGAGTAGGTCCCTGTGCAGAGGGGGTCTTGGAGGCTCCCCTGGAAAACAGGAGGGAGGTACCTGGTGAAAATGGAGAAGATAGCCCTTTTGGACTATATGGAGCACCCAGGTATCTGATGTGACGGCTGGCCACCTGTGGGCAAAGTGGGCCAGCCGGCCTCCTGTGCTGATGTGAGCCAGTTGAGGAGAAGAGGCTATGCCTTTTGAGTCAAAAACCCCCACCCTGCTGAGCAGGGGCCGGTGTTGGTGGCTTGGGGGCCTTCTGCCTACGGGGCCCATGACCCTGCCCCTTGGCCTGCTGACCCTGTTGGGGAGCTGCAGAGGCCTGATAATGAGGGTATTGTTTATAGGCAGATGACTTCCTCTGGTAAAAGGTCTTTTTCCCTGAGCCCTTCTTTTTCTGAGAAGGGGCAGAGGTTTTTCTGGACAGCCTAGTCTGGGTCAGAGTCTCGGTCTCGAGTTCTGCAGCCTTTTCAGCCATGGGCTTGCCAAAGAGGTTTTCACCCCGGCAGGGGACATCGACCAACTTGTCCTGTACCCATGGCTCGAGGTCGGATGACTGTAGCCAAGCCTGTCGGCGGGCACCGATGCCGGCCCCGGCTACTCGGGCCGAAGCCTCGAAGCCATCGTAGGCTGCCCGAGAGATAAACTTCGAGCACTCTCGAATACCAGTGGACAAGGCCTGGAACCTCTGCAAAGGTTCCTCGGAGAGACCAGCAGAGAACCCGGCAATCTCCTTTGCCAGGTCTCGGAGATACATGCCCATGTAGAGCTGGTATGTCTGGACACGGCAAGCAAGCATAGAGCCCTGGAAGCACTTCTTACCGAGGGCATCCAGGTTCCAGGTTCCAGGCCTCCCGGCCGGGAGGCACCAAGGAGTGCATCTTCTGACTTTTCAGTCGATGCATGGCCGATTCCACAACCATGGAGTGGTGCGGTAATTGTGCCTTTTGGAACCCAGGGCTCTTGCGGACTCGATAGATGGAATCGACCCGCTTGCTTAACACCGGCGTCGAGGCCGGGGTCTCCCACATGCAGAAGAGCAGCCGCTCCAGCATCGGAGGAACCGGTACAGTAAAGGCCTCCTTCGGGGGAGAGTCATACTGGAGGGCCTCGAGCTCCTTGGCTCGAGGCTCCTCCTCGGGATCCGCGGGGAATGCCAAGGCCTTGGCCATATCCCACACGAAGTCCGAGAACCGGGTATCCTCCGGTGGGGATAGTCTCCGAGGTTCGGACTCTGGCGAGTCCGATGGGACACACCGAGTCCGATAGGTGTCGGGTGACTCTTCCTCCTCCGTCTCCCAGCCCGACTCCTCGGAGGAGGAATCGAGCGGCTCCGGTCGGGCGGGCAATGATGCCATCCGCCCTGATGCCAAGGGTACCGGCGTCGATGACCTCGGTCCCGAACGGGAGGCCGAGGGAGACCGTGGCCGAGGATCGACTCGAGCCCGCATGGACTTGAGGATCGGCTCGGCCTCCGGGGTCGACTTGGACGTCGATGTCCCGGTGGTCGGGGCAGATGCACCGGTGAGACCGGCGATCAATGCCCGCTGCTGTTCCATGAAGGCAGCGAGGCTGCTCTCCAAGGCCGTCAACCTGAGTCCGAGCTCAGGAGACCCAGCAGCCCCCGACTCGGGCCCCGACGGCGTCGGGCCCGACATTGGCTCCCGTGGAGGAGAGTCCATGAGGACTACAGCACTCACATGTCCAGGAGACTCCATCTCGAGATGAGGTTGCTTGGCAGGCCTCTCCGACTCCGAAGACCCGGGACGGCTATCGGGGCTATGCGACCTGGCCCTCGAGGAACCAGGAGCGTCCACTGACACCGCCCTTGCGGGTTTCTTCCTGTGCTGTTCCCCCGAAGGAGACCCCTGCTCAGAGGAACCCCAACGCTGCTCGGGGCCGGTGTCCCGAGACGTCAAGGCCTCTGACGAGATACGGGCCCATCCGGACGCGGAGTCAGAGAAGATCCTATCCTTCTGGTGCTGCCGACTCCTCAACACCTTCGAGGACATTTTGCCACATGGACCACAGACCATCGGGTGATGATCGGGTCCGAGGCAGCGGAGGCAGCAGTCATGTGTGTCGGTAGGAGACATAAGTTTATTACACCGATCACACTTTTTAAACCCGCTGGCAGCCATCGGGGGAAAAAGGGCCCCTGCGAGGTCAAAAGACAGGGCTGCCAGTGAAAAAAGAAAAATGGCGCGAACGCTAGTCACAAAGGACAAAAACCGAAAAAGAGAGAGTGGGCTCGATACCGGCGTATCGGGCCCAGGCGGGAAAAGGATCCGGCGTCGAACCGAAGGAAAAGAACAAAACACAGGGAAATCAACTTTTTCCTCGGCGAAAAACGAACTACGTCCGTCGGGCTCCGCGGAAAAAAGAAGACTGAGCAAGATGGCACCCTTGGGCAGGAAGGGGACCGCGCATGTGCGCTGCAATTCCCAAAGGCTTTCTTTGAAAGTTGGGGAAATGCTCCGCGCGGGGCTCCGTCGGCGCCGACGTCACCCATATGTGAGGACTGACTTCCTGCTTGGTCCTAGAGAAATTTAGGGTCCATCCCTAGGGTGCTCAGTTTGTTTATAAGTCGCCTGTGAGGAACGGTGTCAAAAGCTTTACTGAAATCTAAATACACCACATCTAGGGCTCTCCCTCGGTCGAACTCCCTGGTCACCCTGTCAAAGAAATCAATCATGGATATGCATTTCAACAATCTTCAGCCGGGGAGAACCGACTTGTGGGCTGATTCAGCCTGCTCATCAATATTGAAAAGAAAATTGCTTACCAGTAACAGGTGATCTCTGTCGCCAGAAGGATAAATCAGATACACAATCCATTCCACCTCCTCCAAAACTGGATGTTATGCTCTATGTAGGCATATCTGTAGGCCAGGGCATGATGCGTGGGAAGAGCACACATGCTCAGATGCTTTTCTTAGTTTTGAGTTCTAATGTGCTACTCCACAATAGGCTGGATGACGACATCCACTTGTGTGTTTGATTTATCCTGCTATGGAGAACACCTGCTAGAGATAAGCAACTTTGCGCACCCCCCAAACCCACTTATAGTTACCATTTAAAATATATGACTCAGTGAACCAAGATGGCTGCTCGCTAACTTGGGATGTTTGCTACTCTCCTGTCATCTCTGCTTTAATGGTGAAATGTAAAACAATTTCTCCAAACCTTTCTGGAGAGTCGGATCAGTTATCAATTCTTCCCTTTCTAATCCAGAAGGAGAATGCATCTTGGAAATCATTTGGAGGTCAAGGGGGTCTCAGCCCGTCAGCTCAGACACCTCATAGTGCACTGAGCTCCAGCCCTGAAATTTTACTGGTGGCAAAGTTCATTCAGCATTCATCTTCAGCAGATTTCATTGACTACCAAGAAGCCTTTTGGAATGGAGTTACTGCATGGGCTCTGCCTCACATGGAGTTGCCTTTGGGATTGGATGATAAGTTCACTGCTTCTATGGAAGAGTTTGAAGAGGCAGCATCCTCCTCCTCCTCCCCCAGAACCTTTTCTTCCAGTCTGGTAGAGTCTGCAGTGCAAAATGTTTTGTCTGCCCACTCTGGTGGAAGTGACACTCAGTTAAGGCTGAATTTTCTTCCTGATTAGAAGGACCTAGGAGTCTTGGAGTGAAAGAAATTGTTGGGCCATCTCAGAAGGAATTTTCACAGAATGTACAAGGTAAACTGCTTAACTCTACTCCTCAGACATTACTCGTAGAGAGCGATCTTCAGTAAATAATTTGAATGATTTCTCTCGTTTGCAGCAATTGGTGGTGGCCAAGTTGGAGCTGCAACACAATGGTCATTAAATTTGAGCAACATGTTCAACATTGTGAAGATCGGGTATAGAATTGTGTTTAGGCAATGTTGGATATGCAAACTGAAGTTAAGGCAGTTCATAAAGTGACTGAAGCACTGGTAAAGACTTCAGTGGACACTATTCAGAAAACAAAATATATTGAGATTCAGCTTAGATGTAAGAATGTCAGACTTATTAACTTTCCTAAAGTAGAAATGATTTTCCCTACCGATATGTTTAAAACCATTAAGTCTTAATGGTTTCCAGATACTAATTTACCTCCGCTTACTTCAGCTTATCATTTGCCAGTGAGAAATGCCAACTCTACAAGATTACCCCAGCTGAATGGAAATAGGATAGATTTGTCTTTACAATTTTTCTCAGAATCAGTTTCACCTACTACACTGGTGGTTTCTTTGGCTTTAGAATTGGATCATGAATGGCTTTTTAGACCATTTCTTTCCTCTCAGGACAAGAGGTTCTTGGGTCAAACTATTTGCATGTTTCCTGATGTCTTATATCTTACTCAACAATGTAGACGACAATTTTTGCCTCTTAGATCTCCAGTTTTGATATTGGTGCTTTACCTTGAATTATTCTTCCAAATGTCATATCAAATATAATTCCAATATATGTGTTTTTTTGGAACTAGATCAGCTTAAAGCCTTTCTTTATGCTAGAAGGTCACAATCCGCAGTAGATTCTGTTGAATGATACAGAGACTTCTAATCGTTAGCTTTGTGCATAATTCATACGTTGTTTTTTTTGCTGAGGAAGTGACCAATTATGTCTCCTTCTTTCCTTATTTTGATCATATACGATCTGTTGCATTTAATTTTATTTATGGTGATCATTTTTTTTAATCATGGCATAACTGTTTTGTTTTTGGAGGATTGCTTGTATACCCACACATGTACTCAATAAATATATTTCATATATATATGACTCATCTGATTCCTCAAGGTTAATACTCTCAGCAGAATAGAGGAGCTTCAGCCTCTGGATATTCTAATGGTACTCATGGCCTTTTGCTGGCTGGAAGCACCCAACAATCATTTACATAAGAGGCAGTTGTGTCGTGATTAAAGGGAATGAACAATTTGAGGAGTTTACAGGAGGTTCACAGTTGGAACTGCACTAATTAGAGAAAAGTGTCCACTACTGTCATGCTTGGATCTAGGCTGCTGTGCTTCTTGAAGTGACAGCAACCTGTCCCTTTCTAGATACAGTATTTGACAAGAGGGAAAAATAGCCAAAACCGGACACACAAAAATCCTTCACCCCATAGCTAAAAAATTTCCTGGCATGGATATAAAATAAAGGGAAAAAACTGTTTGCATTACAATAAAAATCTGTGGGACACCAATCTCTGATATTTTCATATACTAGACAAAAACCAAGGGGGAGGAGTATACCTTATTGCATAGGCTATTATTAAATGAGCAGAATTTTTAAAAACGTAGAGGATGAAGTCTTATTGAAAGAACTTCATATTCTGTAGGATATGTAAAGCTCTGAAGAAAATACAGGAATCAGGAAAGAAGCAGAAGTTTTCAGTTTCAACATGAATATTTACATTATTAATAAAACATCTATACCTTGCATATTCCTGCGGGTAAGGTGATGAATACCATGTCTGTATTTCATACTTTCCAAATTCTATTATGGAAGGGAACCGTCCGTGTAGATCAACAATGATTTTGCATCCTATTTTCTACCAAATGTGAAAAAAAGCAAAAAGATACTCATAAATGGAAAATCATTTCATAAACCTAGGATTTCCTACACAAATGGAATTATTTTAGAAGCATCCCCGTGTATAAACAGTGGCATCTGCACAAATACATTGCTTATACATGCAAATGATGATGTTAGAAAGCTGCTATTTATATATGGAGAACTGCATCAAGCCTAGATTACAAAGAAGCGTGGTTAGGGTATGGAGAGGAAGTGGTTTGAGCAGGTCTACAATACTGACATGATTCCCCATTCTAAAAGAGGAATCCACATCAATAAAAACAAATATGGAAGACTATGTTTACAGTTGCCTCCAGGTACAAATAAATGCCTGGCATGGAAGGTGCAGATATAAAGGCCGAGGTCAAGCCACCCTAATAACCCCTCCAGCTCCCCATTCTCCCATCTCATGGGATCCCCCTGGCCTCGAGAGCCCCCCCCCCCCATGAAACCCTCCCTCCCCGATCTCATCCCTGGCTCTTACCGGGCTGCCTCATGTCTATTGGAAGCAGGAATGATCCCCAGTCGCTCCTGATAAATTGGCTCTAAATTCTATAATGTTGCCCATGACACCTAGTGGTGATCTTGTAGCAGTATAGCGAGGGATCAGGCTGCCAAATAAGGTAGTACTGTGAGATTAGAGGTCATAGGCACCATTATGGAAGCTAGGGCTGGCTGAGCAGGAGTGACTGGGGATCACTCCTGTTACCACTAGAAAGTAGGGACCCTGGTAAGAGCTGGGAGAATGGGATCAGAGGGTGGGGGTCTGCTGGTGGAGGGTGGGATTTCTTGAGAAAGGGGTCAGGTTGGGGGGGGATCATGATGTTGCAGGGGGGGAGGGGTGAAGTTGATGGGAGGGCTTGACCTTGGTTGATAAACATGTCCTTTCAAGCAGGCACTTATTCATGCACTAGTCAGTTGTAAATATCAATGTCTAGATTTCTTTTTTATATTAAGGTGGATTCCCCTTGTAAAATGGGTCTCTTAAGACTGTGGGGGGAGTCAGGGAGTTGGGTGGGATGTAGCGGATTATGCTAAGGATATGGGGGGAATGGAAATTGGATAATACAGGGAAGTTGGGGGGGATGGAAATTGGATGATATGATGGGGACCTTCTGTTGCAGGCGGGAGGGGATTGGGGTTGTGCATAGTACTAGGAACAGCAATTTTAAAAAGCTGCTCCCATGCACATGTGGGGTAAAGCTGCATGTTTTACCTATACATGCAGCTTTTTAAAATCTCTGCTTCTGCTGGATATAGGGAGACATCAGAATGCAGTCTTTCATGTCCTTAGCACTTGTTTTACTAGAGGCTCTGTGCTTAAGCATAGCTACACACCTGTAACAGGTGTTCTCCAGGGACAGCAGGAATCGGTCCTCACATATGGGTGACGTTGGCACCGATGGAGACTGTGCGGAGCATTTCCCCAGCTTTCAAAGAAAGTCTTTGAGAATGCCACCACGCATGCGTGGTCCCCTTCCTGCCCAAGAATGCCATCTTACTCAGTCAGGTGCCATAGCTATAGCCACTTCAAGAAGATGGCAAAAATATACAGCAACTCCAAGGGGAGGAGAGAGGGTTGTGAGGACCGATTCATGCTGTCCCTGGAGAACATCTGTTACAGATGAGTAACTACACTTTCTCCAGGAACAAGCAGGAAGTCAGCCCTCACATATGGGACTCCCTAGCTACAGGCTACTGAGGACCTGTAGAAAAAAGTATGGCATCACCATGAGCAGTTTCCAGAGAAAGTCAAAGGCAGCCCGAGGACCCTGGGTCCATAGATGGCCATGCTCCCGGTAGCCAGAACAAGAAGGGTCGGAGGGCAGGAGTTGCTTAAACCCCGAACAGATTATGGAGTACAGCCTAGCCCAAGATGACATCCCAACGGGACACCTTCTCCAGGCAGTAATGCACCGTGAAGGTGTGAGTGAAGGACCAAGTGGCGGCCCAGCAGATGTCCACCAGTGGCACAGAGCACAGGCTAGCGACAGACGTCACCACTACTCAGACACTGTGAGCCATGACTCAGCATTCCAGGGAAAACCAGGCCTAGGCCTGGGCCTGGGCAAAGGTATTGCAGTCCACCATCCAGATGGACAAGGAACGCTTGGTGACCACCAGTCCCAGGGTCCGATCGAAGGCTAGGATCGAGGGAAACAAAAAGCTGCCCATATCTGCAGTGGTCCCGAGTACGCTGCAGGTAGAAGGAGACAGCCCTCATACAATCCAGGGTGTGGAGAATCGCTGACGCCCAGTCAGTGTGAGGCTTCAGGAAGAAAGTAGGCAGCACTATCTCCTGATTAAGATGAAAATCCAAGACAACCTTCGGAAGGAACTTGGGGTGATTAGGCAGGACCACCCGGTTCCTATAGAACCTAGTGTAAGGTTCCTCGGCCATCAGCACCTGGAGTTCACTGACTCTCCGGGCGAAGGTAAGAGCTATCAGGAAGGCCACCTTCCACGACAGGTGCTGCAGCGGGCAGGTAGCCATAGGCTCAAAGGACAGCTTGGTCAGCTGCGTGAGGATCACACTGAGGTCCCATTGCACCGGAAGAGGGTGGGTGGGGGGCCTGAAAAGAAGCAGACCTCACATAAAACGAGACACAAGCGGTTGTCCTGAGAGGGGTTTGCCCTTGATGGGATGGTAGTTCGCTGAGATGGCACTCAGGTGAACCCTGACTGAGTCAGACTTCAGTCCCGACTGTGAGAGGTGGAACAGGTACTGCAAGACCAAGCTGGTAGGACATGAAAATGGGTTCACTCGGAGCTCCGAGCACCACACCGAGAAATTATGCCACTTGAAGGTGTAAGCCCGTCTGGTCGAGTCCTTTCACGAGGCCAAAAGAATATCCTCGATCTCTATGGGGAGACGGTAGGAGGCTAGAGTGACCCGCTCAGCCACCAAGCTGTGAGGGACAGGGACTGCAGATTGGGGTGAAGAAGCAGACCCTCCTCCTGCGTCAGCAGCTCCGGTGAGAACCCGAGCAGGGGAAACCAAGGCTGCCTGGGCCACCTCGGGGCTATGAGACTCATTGAAGCCCTGTCCCGTTAGACCTTAGAATATAAGTACATAAAATATGCCATACTGGATCAGACCAAGGTCCATCAAGCCTAGTATCCTGTTTCTAACAGTGGCCAATCTAGGTCATAAGTACCTAGCAGTTTTCCCAAAAGACACATAGTAATATAGTAACATAGTAAATGACGGCAGATAAAGACCAGTATGGTCCATCTAGTCTGCCCAGTAAGATGGCAAGAGTAGGTGCACCTGCCGCTCCATGCAGGCCACCCCTCCCCATGTCTTTGTTTAGGGGTGAACCCACCGCTCCGTGTAGGACACCCTTGTATGTTGAGATATTAGTTAAGTTTATTTTGATTTTATCCTGTTGTTGTAAAGGGATCCACTGTGTCTGCCCCATGCCATTTTGGGTTCTGTCACTGTATTTGCCCCCACCACTTCCATCGGAAGGCATTCCAAGCATCCACCACCCTTACAGTGAAGAAGTATTTCTTGACATTGCCTTTCAATTTACCCCCTTGCGGCTTCATGTTATGCCCTCTAGTTTTACAGCTTCCCCGTCTTTAGAAGAGGTTTGTTTGTTCATTATTTCTCTTTAAGTATTTAAAGGTCTGAATCATAGCTCCCCATCTCTCCTCTCCTCCAGAGTGTACATATTTAGGTCTTCAAGTCTCTTCTCATAAGGCTTCTGATGCAGGCTCCAAATCATTTTGGTTGCCTTCCTCTGAACAGTTTCCAGTCTTTTTACATCCTTTGCGAGATATGGTCTCCAAAACTGAACACAGTATTCCAAGTGAGGCCTCACCAGTCACTTACAGTATACAGTGGCATTAGTACCTCTTCCTTTCTGCTGGTAATTCCTCTTTGTATGCAACCCAACATACTCACGGCTTTTGCCACTGCCTTGTCGCACTGTTTTGCCACCTTGAGATCCTCAGAAATAATCACACCAAGGTCCTTCTCCTGGTCCGTGCACACCAACCTCTCGCCCCTTATCGCGTACGTTTCCCTTGGATTTAAGAACATAAGACATGCCATACTGGGTCAGACCGAGGTCCATCAAGCCCAGTATCCTGTTTCCAACAGTGGCCAATCTAGGTCATACGTACCTAGCAGTTTCCCCAAAAGACACAAGTTCCACAATGCTTGTACTGGGTCAAGCATTGATATCCTGGGTCCCTTTTTAATAGTGGTTTATGGACCTTTCCTCCAGGAACTTGTCCAAACCTTTTTTAAACCCAGCTATACTAACAGCCCTTACCACATCCTCCGGTAACAGATTCCAGAGTTTGATTACACGTTGAGTGAAAAAATATTTTCTCTTATTTGTCTTAAATAGTTTACCCTGTAGCTTCATTACATGTCCCCTAGTCTTTCTATATTCTGATAGCGTAAACAATTGATCCACGTTTATCTGTTCCACTCCATTCATTAATTTATAGACCTCTATCATATCTCCCCTCAGCCGTCTCTTTTCCAGGCTAAAGAGCCCTAACCTTTTTAGCCTCTCTTCATAGGAGTAGCCTTCCATCCCCTTCACCAATTTGGTGGCTCTTCTCTGTACTTTTTCTAATAACGCTATGTCCTTTTTAAGATACGGTGACCAGAATTGCACACAATATTCAAGGTGCGGTCGTACCATGGAGCGATACAGAGGCATTATAATATCCTTTGTTTTATTCTCCATCCCTTTCCTTATGATACCTAGCATTCTGTTTGCTTTCTTGGCCGCCGCTGCACACTGGGTGGAGGGTTTTAACATGTTATCCACGATGACTCCTAAATCTTTTTCCTGGGTGGTGGCTTCTAATGTGGAGCCTTGCATCGAGTAACTATAGTGTGGGTTGTTCTTTCCTAGGTGCATGACTTTGCACTTGTCCACATTAAATTTCATTTGCCATTTGGATGCCCAGTCTTCCAATTTATCCAGGTCCTCCTGCAGTTTTCCACTTTCCTCTTGGGTTTTAACAGCTTTAAACAGTTTTGTGTCATCTGCAAATTTGATAACCTCACTCGTTATTCCCTTTTCCAGGTCATTTATGAATATGTCAAAAAGCAGCGGACCCAGTACAGATCCCTGGGGTACTCCACTATTCACCTTTTTCCATTGGGAATATTGGCCATTTAGCCCTACTCTCTGCTTTCTATCTTTTAACCAGTTCCCGATCCACAATAGTACACTGCCTCCTATCCCATGACTTTTTAGCTTTGCCAAAAGTCTCTGATGGGGGACCTTGTCAAAAGCTTTCTGAAAATCCAGATACACTATATCAACCGACTCACCTTTGTCTACCTGTTTATGCACACCTTCAAAAAAACATATCAGATTAGTAAGACAAGATCTTCCTTGTCTAAAGCCATGTTGGCTGTCTCCCATTAGGCCATGACTATCTACATGCTGCGTAATTTTGTTCTTTATGATGGTTTCTACCATTTTCCCTGGTACTGACGTCAGGCTCACCGGTCTGTAATTTCCCGGGTCACCCCTGGAACCCTTTTTAAAAATTGGTGTTACGTTGGCGACCCTCCAATCTTCAGGTATTACAGATGATTTTAATGAAAGTTCACAGATTACCAATAGCAGGTCTGCAATCTCATATTTCAGTTCTTTCAACACTCTGGGATGTATACCATCCGGTCCAGGTGATTTGCTACTATTCAGTTTATCAAATAGTTGTAATATATCTTCCCGGTGTAGCGATATTTCTCTCAATTCCTCTGCAGTATCACCTTTAAATACCACTTCAGTCTTGGGTAACATCCCTACATCTTCCTCAGTAAAGACTGAAGCAAAGAATTCATTCAGTCTCTCCGCTATAGCCTTGTCTCCTCTTACTGCCCCTTTTACCCCTCTATCATCTAACAGTCCAATTGACTCTCTCACAGGCCTTTTGCTACGAATGTACTTGAAAAAGTCTTTATTTCGTGTTTTTGCTTCCGCAGCAAGTTTCTTTTCAAATTCCCGCTTTGCCTGCCTTATCAATGCTTTGCATTTAACTTGCCAGTGCTTGTGCTGTTTCCAGTTTTCATCATTTGGCTCTTTTTTCCATTTCCTGAAGGTTGCTTTTTTGGCAGCAACAGCCTCTCTGACCTCACCTTTAAACCATGCTGGCAGTTTTTTGGACTTTCTCCCACTCTTCTTAATGCGTGGAATACAGCTGGTCTGGGCTTCGAGGATAGTAGTTTTAAATAACGCCCAAGCTTGCTGTAAGTCTTTAACCTTTGGAACCGCTCCTTTTAGTTTTTTCCTAACTATATTCCTCATTCTATCATAGTCTCCCTTTTGAAAGTTAAAAGGTAGTACTGTGGATTTCTTTACTATTTGTTCTCCAATAATTAAATCAAACATGATCATATTATGGTCACTATTGCCAAGTGGTCCCAACACCCTTATTTCTTGCACCAGATCGGGCGTTCCACTAAGGACTAGGTCCAGTATGGCTTCCCCTCTGGTCGGTTCATGAACCAGCTGCTCCAAGAAGCAGTCATTTATTTCATCTAGAAACTTTATCTCTTTAGTTTGTCCTGCCGTGACACTGACCCAGTCGATACCGGGGTAATTGAAATCACCCATTATTACTACTCTGTTGTGACTTTTGTTAGCTTCTGTGATTTCTTTGAGCATTTCATCATCCATTTGTTCATTCTGGCCAGGCGGTCGATAGTACACCCCCACTGCCATCACCTTCCCCTTCATAAGTGGAATTTCAATCCATAGAGATTCTACAGCAAATTTTGTTCCCTGCAAAACTTTAATCCTTTCTGACTCAATGCCCTCTCTAACATAGAGCGCAACCCCTCCACCAATTTGATCAGCTCTATCATTACGATATAGTTTGTATCCAGGTATCACAGTGTCCCACTGGTTATCCTCCTTCCACCATGTCTCTGAGAGTGCAATCATATCTAACCTCTCATTTAGTGCCATATATTCTAACTCTCCCATCTTATTGTTTAGACTTCTAGCATTGGCATACAAGCATTTTAGAGACTGTATTTTATTCATATTAATCTGGCTATTGGTAGGCATGGGTAATTTGGAATCTTTATTCTCTGTCTGCTCCTTACTCAAGGGCATTTCGGCTATTATACTCCCTTTTGGAACCTCATTGCTTTTGGTAGTATCCTTCAAGGATACCTTCGTCCGAACCATGCGCTCCTGGGTGACTGTCGGCTTTCCCCTAATTTCTAGTTTAAAAGCTTCTCTATCTCCTTTTTAAAGGTTAATGCCAGCAGTCTGGTCCCATCCTGATTAAGGTGAAGCCCATCCCTTCGGAAGAGCCCCCCCTTTCCCCAGAATGTTCCCCAGTTCCTAACAAATCCAAAACCCTCATCCTTGCACCATTGTCTCATCCACGCATTGAGACTCCGGAGCTCTGCCTGTCTTTTGGGTCCTGCACGTGGAACAGGAAGCATTTCGGAGAATGCTATCCTGGAAGTTCTGGATTTCAAGTTCCTACCTAAAAGCTTAAATTTAGCCTCCAGAACTTCCCTACCACATTTTCCTATGTCATTGGTACCAACATGTACCAAGACAGCAGACTCCTCCCCAGCACTATCTACGATCCTATCTAGGCGGTGCGTGAGGTCCGCTACCTTCGCACCAGGCAGGCATGTTACCAGGCGATCCTCACGTCCACCAGCCACCCAGCTATCTACATTCCTAATGATTGAATCACCAACTATAACAGCTGTCCTGACCCTCCCCTCATGGGCACGTGGCCCTGGAGAAACGTCCTCGGTGCAAGAGGGTTTTACATCACCTGGAGGACAGGTCCTAGTTACAGGATCACTTCCTGCCACACCAGGGTGATGCTCTCCTGTCATGTGACCTCTCTCCTCCATGGCAGCAGGGATGCTGCCAGACTGGAGGTGGGACTTCAGGACTATATCCCTGTAGGTCACGTCCATGTACATCTCTGTCTTTCTTATGTCTTCCAGGTCTGCTACTCTAGCCTCTAGAGAACGGACTCGCTCCCTGAGAGCAAAGAGTTCTTTGCACTTAGTGCATACGTAAGACCTCTCACCAACTGGGAGAAAATCATACATGCGACACTCAATGCAAAAGACCGGAGAACCCCCATCTCGTTGCTGGACTTCTGTCTGCATCTTAGTTTAAAGCTTGTGTTTAGGTCTTTTAAATTCTGTATATACTAAGGATTGGTGTAGATGCTTATACCAATAAAAGTGTATCTAATACCCCTAATACACCTTGTATACCTGAAGCTTAATTAATTAAGCTCAGATCCTCCGTGTATGACTGATTTGGATAACGAGCTGCACCTGAGAGCAGCCCCTTTCTTCTAAGATGTGCAAGTACCTATAAAGGTACAATTAGCCAAGGGGTGGGTGGGTGCTGGGGAGGGAGGGAGGGAGAAAAGTCCTACTAAAGAGGGCAGTTACAAGGTACCCTGTCCTGAACCCTCAGCAGGAAGGAGGGGGGTACCACATAAAGCCCAGTTAGTTGAGAGAGGCAAGGTAAGTTACAGCTGAGAAGGGTAAGAGAAAGTTTAAAAGGTAAACCTCTACAGCAATGGAGTGGGTAAGGAACCCAACTATGGACAGATAGAGAGCTATGTGGAGACAAACAGATGCACAGTTATTTGGAAACAAGACTCACAGTTATGCAGCAACTCAGTAAAAAATCACCTTTGGGAGAGCTCTGGAAGCACCCCTCTTCTTAGAGAACACCAAGGCAATCTGAACTAAACCCACGTGTGCAGCACAGAAAATGGAAGACCACAACACTAATTCAGCAGGAGGGGGAGGGGAGGAGTCCTTCAGGGAAGGGTAAGAGAAAGTTTAAAAGGTAAACCTCTACAGCAATGGAGTGGGTAAGGAACCCAACTATGGACAGATAGAGAGCTATGTGGAGACAAACAGATGCACAGTTATTTGGAAACAAGACTCACAGTTATGCAGCAACTCAGTAAAAAATCACCTTTGGGAGAGCTCTGGAAGCACCCCTCTTCTTAGAGAACACCAAGGCAATCTGAACTAAACCCACGTGTGCAGCACAGAAAATGGAAGACCACAACACTAATTCAGCAGGAGGGGGAGGGGAGGAGTCCTTCAGGGAAGGGTAAGAGAAAGTTTAAAAGGTACACCTCTACAGCAATTTCTGCTTCCCAAGTGCATGACACTGCACTTCTTCGCATTAAATCTTAACTGCCAAGCATTAGACCACTATTCAGGTTCCAGAAAGCTTGTATTGGGTCAAGCAGTGATATCCTGGATCCCTTTTAATAATGTTTTATGGACCTTTCCTTCAGGAACTAGTCCAAACCTTTTTTAAACCCAGCTACACTAACAGCTTTTACTACATCCGCAGATAACAAATTCCAGAGTTTGATTACACGTTGAGTGAAAAAATATTTTCTCTTATTAGTCTTAAAAATTTCAGGAATAACACTACACCGTCCACTACTTTATATCCCTGCCCTCAAAAAACCTCAGGACCCTTTATTTGTATATAGTTCATACTAAATCCTCATGTAAATATTTCTGATCACTTGTTGTTGGTTACTGATCATATAATTATCTAATAGTTCTTTTGCACATATAACTTCCACTGTGTTCGATGTAATCTGCTATGATTGATCGATATGGCGGTATAGAAAACACAAAAATAAAATAAATTAATAAAAATGTTACCCTGTAGCTTCATTGCATGTCCCCTAGTCTTTCTATATTCTGATGATGTAAACAACCGATCTACGTTTACCCGTTCCACCCCATTCATTAATTTATAGAACTCTATCATATCTCCCCTCAGCCGTCTCTTTTCCAGGATGAAGAGCCCTAACCTTTTTAGCCTCTCTTCATAGGGGTACCCTTCCATTCCCTTTACCATTTTGGTGGCTCTTCTCTGTACCTTTTCTAATAACGCTATATCCTTTTAAGATACGGCGACCAGAATTGAACACAATATTCAAGGTGCGGGCGCACCATGGAATGATACAGAGGCATTATAATATCCTTTGTTTTATTTTCCATTCCTTTCCTTATGATACCTAGCATTCTATTTGCTCTCTTGGCTGCCGCTGCATACTGGGCAGAGGGTTCTAACATGTTATCCATGATGACGCCTACATCTTTTCCCTGGGTAGTGGTTCCTAAAGTGGGAACCTTGCATCATGTAACCATAGTTTGAGTTGTTCTTTCCTAGGTGCATAACTTTGCACTTCTCCACATTAAATTTCATTTGCCATTTGGATACCCAGTCTTCCAATTTATCAAGATCCTCTTGCAATTTTCCACAATCCTCATTGGTTTTAACAACTTTATCAAATTTGCTGATGACACAAAACTATTTAATCTCAATCATTATTCCTTTTTCCAGGTCATTTATGAATATGTCAAAAAGCAGCGGAGCCAGCACAGATCCCTGGGGTACTCCACTATTCACCTTTCTCCATTGGGAAAATTGGCCATTTAGCCCTACACTCTGCTTTCTATCTTTTAACCAGTTCCTGATCCACAATAGTACACTGCCTCCTATCCCATGACTTTTTAGTTTTGCCAAAAGTCTCTGATGAGGGACCTTGTCAAAGGCTTTCTGAAAGTCCTGATATGAGTCACTATATCAACTGACTCACTTTGTCTACCTGTTTATTCACATCTTCAAAAAAACATAACTGATTAGTAAGATAAGATCTTCCTTGGCTAAAGCCATGTTGGCTGTCTCCCATTAAGCCATGACTATCTACATGTTCAGTAATTTTGTTCTTTATGATGGTTTCTACCATTTTTCCCAGTACTGACGTCAGGCTCATCTGTCTGTAGTTTCCTGGATCACCCCTGGAGCCCTTTTTAAAATTGGCGTTACACTGGCTGTCCCCCAATCTTCAGGTACTACAGATGATTTTAAAGATAGTTCACAGATTACTAATAGCAGGTCTGCAATCTCATATTTCAGTTCTTTCAACACCCTTGGATGTATACCATCCAGTCCAGGTGATTTGCTACTCTTCAGTTTATCAAATAGTTGTAATACATCTTCCCGGTGTATTGATATTTCTTTCAATTTTTCTGCAGTATCACCTTTAAATACCACTTCAGTCATGGGTAACATCCCTACATCTTCCTCAGTAAAGGCTGAAGCAAAGAATTCATTCAGTCTCTCCGCTATGGCCTTGTCCCCTCTTAGTGCCCCTTTTACCCCTCTATCATCTAATGGTCCAACTGACTCTCACAGGTTTTTTGCTACGAATGCACTTGAAAAAGTCTTTATTACGCATTTTTGCTTCCACAGCAAGCTTCTTTTCAAATTCTCTCTTTGCCTGCCTTATCAATGCATTGCTTTTAACTTGCCAGTGCTTGTGCTGTTTCCAGTTTTCATCATTTGGCTCTTTTTTCCATTTCCTGAAATATGCTTTTTTGGCAACAGCCTCTCTGACCTCACCTTTAAACCATGCTGGCAGTTTTTTGGACTTCCTTCCACTTTTCTTAAAGCATGGAATACAGCTGATCTGGGCTTCCAAGATAGTATTTTTAAACAACACCCAAGCTTGATGTAAGTCTTCAATCTTTGCAACTGCTCCTTTTAGTTTTTTCTGAACTATTTTCTTCATTTTATCATAGCCTCCCTTTTGAAAGTTAAAAGGTGGTACTACGGATTTCCTTACCATCTCTCCTCCATTAATTAAATCAAACGTGATCATGCTATGATTGCTATTGCCAAGTGGCCCTAACACCCTTATCTCTTGCACCAGATCTGGTGTTCCACTAAAGACTAGGTCCAAAATGGCGTCCCCTTTGGTTGGTTCATGAACCAGCTGCTCCAAGGAGGAGTCATTTATTTAATCTAGAAACTTTATCTCCCTAGCATGTCCTGCCGTGACACTGACACAGTCAATACTGGGATAATTGAAATCACCCATTATTATTACTGTGCTGTAACTTTTGTTAGCTTCCTTGATTTCTTTGAGCTTTTCATCATCCATTCTGTTCATTCTGGCCAGGCGGTCAATAATACACCCCCACTGCCATTGCCTTCCACTTTTTACATGGAATTTCAATCCATAGAGATTCTACAGCAAATTTTGTTTCCTGCAAAACTTTAATCCTTTGTGACTCAATGCCCTAACAGAGCACAACCCCTCCACCAATTTGATCAACTCTATCAATACGATATAGTTTGTACTCAGGTATCAGTGTCCCACTCGTTGTCATCCTTCCACAGTGTCTCTGAGATACCAATCATATCTAACCTCTCATTTAGTGCTAAATATTCTAACTCTCCCATCTTATTTTTTTAGACTTCAAGTATTTGCATACAAGCATTTTAGAGACTGCATTTTATTCATATTAATTTGGCTATTGGTAGGCAGGGGTAATTTGGAATCTTTAAGCTCTGTCTGCTCCGTACTCAAGGGTAATTGGGTTACTTTTGTCTTTATTGGAATCTCTCTGCTGATATGCCCTAACTTCATTCTTTTGGTAGCATCCTTTAAGGATACATTGTTCTGAACCATGCGCTCTTGAGAAGGATCCGGGCAATAAGGGGCATGGAGGGGAAGGCATATAGCAGTCCCGTGTCCCACAAGATGAGGAAGGCATCGGGGGCCACCCTGCCTGGGTGAGGAGGGGATCGCAGAACCGAGGAAGCTACAAGTTCACCAGGCTGGCAAAGAGGTCCAGGTCTGGAGTCTCCCAATGCTGGAAGAGTCGCTGCACTGTTCAGGGACACAGGCGCCACTCGTGCAGCTGGAGGACTTTGCTGATCCGGTCCGCTAATGCATTGTCCTGAGTCAGGATTTAAGTGTCCTGGACAGTCATGCCCTGGCTCACCGCAAAGGAACACAGGGGCTGTCATCTCTGAACAGAGGCTGTAGGAGCCAGTACCCCCCTTTTTGTTCACATAGAACATCATGACCTAGTTGTCCATCTGGACCAGCACCACTTGGTGCTGCAAGTGGTCCCTGAAAACCCTAAGAGCGAAGCGAATGGTCTGGAGCTCCAGCAGGTTGATCTGCTGCCAGGACTCCTCGAGGGACCAGGTCCCCTGAGTACGCCGTCCCTTGCAGTGGGCTCCCCAGCCTGCCAGGGAGGCATCCATGGTTAAGACCACCTGATGCTCCGGTGCTTGAAAGGGCATGCCGTGAAGCAGGTTCCAAAATTCCTGCCACCAAGCCAGAAACTCCGCCTTGCTGGGAGTCTCAGAAGCTGCCGGTTGACTGCGCCCATTGTGCTCAGAGACACCACTGCATTGCCTGCATGTTGAGACAGGCATTGGGCACGACATGGACCGTGGAGGCCATATGGCCGAGAAGGCGAAGCATCATCTGGGCCGGGATGGCGCCACACTTCGGATGCCAGGGACACGAGGCGGTCTGCCTTGTCCTGAGGAAGAAAGGCCTTGGGCCGAAGGGTGTCCAAGCGAGCCCGGATAAACTCCAGGGACTGAAATGGAGTGAGGTGGGACTTTGGGTAATTGATCACGAACACCAGATGCTTCAGGAGGCAATTGGTGTGGTCCATGGCCTGCCTGGCTTTGGAGGCCATGCCCCCCTGTTACAAGCCAGTCGTCTAGATATGGATAGATGAACGTGACCTGCAGCCACAGATAGGCCGCAGGCATGTCCAGGTACTTCGTGAAGACCTGCGGGGCGGACCCGAGACCAAGGGGAAGTACCCTGTACTGGTAATGGTTTCCCTGAACCGGTAATGGTTTCCCTGAACCATGAAGCGGAGGTACTTTCTGTGTTTGGGGTGGATGAGGATGTGAACTCAAGCATCTTTTAAGTCCAAGGAGCATAGCCAATCGCCCTGCTGGAGGTAGGGCAGTAACATTCCAAGGGAGAGTATTTTGAACTTCTCCTGCACCAGGAACGTGAGGTTCCGCAGATCGAGGATAGGCTGGAGGCCCTCTGTCCACTTCGGGACAAGGAAGTATTAGGAGTAAAACCCCCGTCCTCGGGAGTGCGGTGGGACTGGTTCTACTGCACCGTCCTTGAGGAGGCCTGTGAGCTCCTGACTCGGGAGGGCCTGGTGCTGGGGAAGCTAATGTGGCTCCCCAGGAAAGTACAGAGGAGGGGCCTGGTCCAGATGGAGACAACAGCCCTCCTAAACAACCTTGAGAACCCAGGCATCAGTGGAGATGGACTCCCACCCGTGGGAGACATGGACCACAGTTACCCTGCCAGAGGACGAGAGGCTATGCCGATGGCGTCAAAACCCCAAGGCTAGTTGAGCTGGCGCCGGGGGTTGGGTCTTGGGACCCTTCAGCTTACAAGGGTTGTGGACTTGCCCTGGCTGCCCTGAATGGTGGGTCGACGCTGGCAGATAGGCCAGGTAGCCCCTGTATGGGAGCCCCTTCCAATGGAAGAAAGGATTCTTGCTCTGATGCTTCTTCCTGGGGAAGGAGGAAGTTTTCTGGGAGAGGCGAGTACGAGTCATGCACTCCGCCCCAATCTCTGCAGCTTTATTCTCCATGGGCTTGCCAAATAGCTGCTCCCAAGGCAAGAGATGTCCAGCAGCTTCTCCTGGACCCACTGTTCCAGGTCCGCGATCTCGAGCCAAGACTGCCAGCAGGCTCTGATGGAAGCTGCCGCCACACGGGCAGAAGACTTGAAACCATCGTACGCTGCTCACGAGAGGTACTTTGAGCATTCCTCGATGGAGTTTGAAGGGGCCTAAAAACGTCGGAGATGGTCTCCATCAAGGCCCACCACGAAGCCACCAAGCTCCCTAGCGAGATTACGGAGGAACATCCCAATGTATATTTGGTAAACTTGGATGCGGAATGACAACATGGAGCCCTGATAAGCCTTGCGCCCGAAGGCATCAAGGGTACAAGACTCTGCCCGAGGGAACCAACGACTGAGTCTTTGGGCTGTTTAGTTTCTGCATGGCCGATTCGACCACCGCCAAGGTGGGGGGAAGCTGGGCTTTCCAAAATCCCAGACCTTCCTGGACCTTATACATAGCATCCAGGTGCTTGCTCACAATCGGAACACCCACATGCGCAGCAGGAGTCAGTTCAGAATGGGAGGAACTGGCACAGAGGGAGCCTCTCTCAGAGGAGCTTCATATTGCAGAATATCATGCTCCTCAGTGCGGGGCTCCTTCTCTGACTCAGTAGCGAGCGCCAGGGCCCCGCGCCATGTCCCGGACAAACTCCAGGAGGGAGGTGTCCTCAGGAGGTGACCGCCACCTCTGGGTCAGTGGGGAGGGGTTGGAGGGGAGGTCTCAGTGGGACCAAGTCTCCAGGGAGGTCTCTCCATCAGACTCAGTCTGAGTAGTCCGTGGAGGATTTGAGGTCGGGCGGCTTGAGATGGGTTGGCAAGACGGGTCGGTGACCCGTGCTGGATCTCTGAGGCCAAAACTTGCCTGGGGCCAGAGGTGCTCGCCTGCGAAGATCTCACGCCCAAGGAAGAGGATGGAGATTGAGACCCACGTTGATGATCCTCATGAGGCTTCTGGCTCTCGGGGGTCACTACAGTGGCCCAGGGAGTCCTCAAGGTTGAGGTCCAGGTCCCTGCAGTCTTGAGGCGCGTGCCGGCAGGGCCGGGCATCAAAGCCTGCTGGGCAGTAAGGAACACAGAAATGGGGCTGGTGACAGATGCCAGGGTCACCAGGTCGGACGTCGAGGAGGAGAGGGAGTCCTCGCCGGGACAACCCTTGGAAGACCGGGCGCCTTCACCCGAGGCCTCCATATCGATTCGACATACCTTACTGGGCCGCTCCCTCTCCAACTCCAGAGACTGCCAAGGGGGGCTGAGAGATGGGGCGTGTGACCTCACACTCTCGTCTGGAGCCCCTGACAGAGTCCTCGAGGCCTTCTTCTTCTTCTACACACGTTCAGGCGACACCTGGTCAGAGTGCCACTGGGCCCGGGGAAGAGTCTTGGGAGACTCTGGAGGTTGCGGGGCCAAAGAGCGAGAGGCTACTGGGAATACCAGGGCTACGTTACAGAAGAGATCAGCTAGCTTCTGCTTACGACTCTGGATGGCCTTGGAGGACATCATCTTACAGAGGGAGCATAGTTCCAGACCATGGTTGGCTCCTAGACACCTGAGACAACAGTCATGGTGTCCGTGAGAGACATGTTTTTGGAGCATCTATCACATTTCTTAAAACTGGAGGGCACTGGGGCAAAAAGGACCCCTGCAAGGTCGAAGACCCTCGACGCGGCCAGTGGTTAAAAAGGACGCAAAGTGCGGTAAAAACAAAAAAAGGCAAAAAAGAAAAACCCCAAGACCAAGGCCGAAGCAAAGGTGCTCAGAAGGTGGGAAGAGGACCGGCGAAGGCCGGTAAGCAAAAACCAGTGGGTAACAGAGAAAACGTTTTAGAGGGACGAGACGCACATCTGAAGGGCTCAACGGAAAAAGGAAGGCTGAGTAAGATGGCACCCTTGGGCGGAAAGGGGACCACACATATTTTCTTTGAAAGCTGGAGAAATGTTCCACGCGGGCTCCGTCGGTGCAGACGTCACCCATATGTAAGAACTGACTTCCTGCTTGTTCCTGGAGAATTGTCATGTCTTAATCCCCTCTACGGTCTATCTGAAATTTGCCTTTAAATGTTTTCTATAAACTAAATATATGAATCATCCTTCAGTAAACTGGCTATTCAAAGTGTTACTAATTTATTTTATCATACAAATTCCATTAAAACTACAGATGGCATGTTACACACATTAGCGCTAAATAAAAGCAAGCTCTCCTTCTCCCATATGGGTTTTCAATAACATCTCATCTTATATTTACTAAGTTTCTATTTAAACAGTTGTAATATACTGTCTGTTACGTTCTCTGTAAACCGTCTTGAATTGTAGAAAGACGGTATATAAAAACTGTTAAATAAATAAATTTACAGTCTTGTCTGATGGCAGAAGCAAGCATGACCCAGCAAGTGAGAAATGCTATGGCCTACTAGGCCCAACAAGGACTAGAAGAAATGTCACTGGTGTTCCATCCTAGCACAGCAGAGATATTTTGCCAGGGCTAGCAGGGAAGAGGAAGCAAGATCCTGGAAGGTGAACAGTGGCAGTGGCATGCAGTAAGCTGCATAATATGCAGCTGACACCATCTTCACTACTACAGAGAAGGGAATGTGTTAGGGCTGCTGTTGATGCAGGAGAATGAAGATGAAAGATATCCAAGTGCAGAGAGGGGAAGAGATAATGTGCAGGAAGATGGAGGGAAGGGATGTTTGTGGGGGAAAGGAAAAGAGCATTTCAAATTTGAAACCTTAGAAACAGAAATCTCTTATAATTGAGGACCATAAATATCTTTTCATTTTGGCATTAATATGTTGGATTTGGTAGCTCAATATGCTGTATCACACTGAAATAACTAAATGCTCTGTAGATGCTCACCTCTAGAGAGAGTTCTCGAGCCTGTTTAAAAATGTCCAGATCATCTTCTGTAACAGATTCCTTACTTCCATCCACACTCACATCTTTACTTTCCTGCTTGATGTTTATTTTGACTTCAGTATCTGTCATGTAAAACCAGGAAAAAATCTACTCAGATGCGAGAAATGACTAGAACCCTTAGCATTAAGGTAGATATGGTACTGAACAATTCTAAAGAAATGAACTAGCAAGACTTTCAGGTTCTTAAGAGTTTTACACATTTGTGCTATTCTCTTTATGTCAATGTTCAATATACTTTCTACTAAATGACTAAATACTAACTGCATTACAATGTTTATACAGTTACGATAACTCTGCAAGATATAAAATTATCCTCACAGTATAAATGTAATAGGGAGCCAAGGTTAAGGCAGTCAAAACACACTTATTTTAGGCACCTACTTATTTTTATAAAATACTAGCATAAGTAGCAGAGAGCATGCCTTAAGCCAGGCATGGATATTTACACATGCTCTAAAGCAGGAGTAAATGAAAGCATGTAAAGTTCTCAAATTCACACAAAGTATTTTATAATCAACATGTGTACTTGTTAACTCCACCCAGACTGCCTACCAGTTATGTCTACCAGCAAAGTATGTACCTTCATGTCAAAGCACGTATTTTATGCCAGTTGGTATTTTATAAAAGGCCATTAATATGCATTAATGAGTTTACAAAATTCCCTTGTGTGTGTACTGAGGCATCAAAAATGATAGTTATAAAATTGAAATTGTACACATAATACAAACTCAAGAAAAATATATAAACATAGTGGTCCCATTTGTCATAAAGGCTTAGAGCTGTATTAATTAGGTGGTTACTAAATGTGATGTCTAAAAAAGCAAACAAATCTTTTGTATTTTTAGCACCCAAATTCTGAAATAATCCATCTTAAATGAAATTTACTAGCTTGCAACCTGTTTCATATGAAAAGGTGCCATTCTGCTGTCTAATAATGTACATTCCACATGCAGCACATTTTATTAATATTGTATTTGTAAAGCATTCAAAATGGATTACAAAAGAAGGCACAGATCAGTTTGCTGAAATTTTAACACAATGATATTTGTCATGACAAAGCAATGGAGCAGAAAGTGAAAATGAAGAGTTACAATGCCTGTCATAAGCCGTGACAGCACATGGACTAATAGCACTACAGCTCATGGGGGGGGGGGGGGGCAGGGCAAGAGGAAATTATAAGTAGTAGTATGAAAGTGGCTAACTCATGCGCTGTTACAAAAGCCATAAGCAATGTTATGAAAGCATTTTAGATTCCTAGTGTCACTACAAATGCAAAATAACAAAAAAGGTGGGATAGTATTAGTTGAAAATAACATCTTTTGAAGTTTGGTTAGCATTAGAGAAAAGGTCAAAGTGCCTCTGTTTTCACAAGAAGGTGAAATAAGAACTAAAGAAATAAGTAAGATCTATGTGACAAAAAGATTTATTTGGAGGGGACAAAGACTGGTTTGGAGCTTTGACCTTTGCTTACCATAATCCTGATCAGGTTTAATCCTTCCGTCTGTCAAGCTCCCTTTCCCTGGTGAGGGGGTTCCCATTTGAGGGGTCACTTTATACTTTAATCTGCCTAGCATCCTGTGTTTTTTAAGGAAAGTTGTTCGCTTGAAGTGAGCAATGACTTTAAAAGTATGTCCTCTACACATCGCCCACCTAGAGGTGGAAGAATGAGATATAAACCTATTTCTAATATCTTTTTTCCCAAAAAAATGGGCATTAGATTTTGACGTGGATAACTCAGGCTTTTGACACATACGCTTGGGTGGTGCATAACTTGGGTGTCCCTTTTTTCGTGACTGTTCATGAGTGGCATATATATGAGATAGTCCATCAAATAGTCCCTTTAGCTGACTGTTATTAGGAAGGCTGCTAAAGGAGGGTGCACTTGACTGACTAGAAGAACTTTGGGGAGAATTAGAAGAAGTGGAGGTAGAAGTGCTGGATTTTTGTGAACTTGGACTTTGAGCAGAGAGAGTGATTGGGATTGAAAGTGAAGGTGGTACGGGTTTGAACTTTTGTGTGATACCTGTAGCCAACATATGAGAAGTGCATGAATGTTTCTGGGGGACCTTTTTCCTTGGACGATAGTGGTTTGAAAAGTCAATTATTTCACCACGTGATCTGCGACCATCAGGTGATGGAGTAAAAAACTTAGTAAGGCCATCAATTAGCCCTTTGGTTTTCTTGTTAACTTTAAGTGTAGAGGCAGATATGTAGGTGGAGGTGGTTCTGGTGGTGATTTTGGTGGTGGTTGTGGTGGCAACAGGCCAAGAGGGATCTGGAACAGCCAATCTGCTGCTTGCGTCCTTCATAGATGCAGCATGACCAGATGAAGGTGTGGTACAGACTTTAGTCTTTTGACCCCTACCAGGTGACCCCCTTCCTGTGAATGCATTCATGGATCCATCATCAATGGTTACAGACCTAGACAAAAAAATGAAGAATAGAATCAGAATTAAAAATAAGTCACAATGGAAAAAAGACTGTTGAGATGAAAGTCCATACAAAAATCATTTCTTTTTTTTATCCACTTGTAACCAGATATGGAACCATTCTGTAATCACATATTACTAACAAAGTAGCCCTCTTATTTCTCAGCAAAGATAACTGCCTAAACCATAGCAAACCAGAAGAAATAAATGAACTACTAGTATACACGGCAATATTCAAAAGCACTTATGAGGTCAAAAGTGGCAACAGTTGCCCAAGTGCTTTTTTTTCTTATTTTTTTTTAATTTGGGGTAGATCTACATATAACTGACTGTTTTACTTGGAAAATTATACATTTGGAAAAAGGGAAGTGGTTTGCAGCAGGATGAGGGAAAGCAAGCTCATAACTTATATGCTTAGCAGTATAGATACACCAAGATGTACATAAGAAAGAAATTTCAAAATGTTAAGAAATCTGTTGAATGCTACATGTGAATTTCCAGTGGTGACACTAAAGTTTTTTGTAACTTTAAATGCATTTCTTATTCATTTGACATCATACAGCAGTCCTACCACTAAAAACTGGCTTCATATTTTTCATGTATCTCATAGCGTTATGAAGAAATGATTATTTGGTATTAGCTATACATAAAACGTTCAACATAACTCTTAATACAAATTCCTTGCAAGACTAACTTGGATAGTGTGCTCAGGATGGTGGCACATATTAAAATTATCCATGCATAACATCATAGCAGCTTTCCTTTTACAGTTGTTACTTTGTTAACACTATTTGATAATATATGCATAGCTTGTCATTACTATTAATATATGTATAATCTTACTGCATTATGTTTATTTTTTGTTTAATTTAATTTGATTATGTATTATTACTATGTTTTAACATGCTGAATACAATTTTCTGTACAAAATCAAATACAGTGGAATGAGAGCTGCGGAAATTCTTATACAGAGCTCAATACTTCTAAGTCTAATACACCTTGAGATGTCTTAGCTCTATTTTTAAAAAATATGCCAAACCAAGAATTGACTGAGTTGCAAGACAATGTCTTGGAGGCTAGCCTTACTGAAGAGGCGGCTACTGAAGCGCTTAAAAGTCTACCCAGTATAGTTTTACTGGGCATTCTCTTATGTTTTAATTCCAGGATTGTTGCAGGTTTATGGTGTTCTAGAAGGTATGGAATGCATGCTAGACAAGAACTGTGGTTCACCCAAAACCAGGCAGAGATGCCAGGATGGTTAAAAATTACTGACAGATATCATTAATAAAAGCAAATTGCAAAATCTACTCTATGATATTGGCCAACCATTTAGGCCAAGTGCTCCCATAGTTGATTGATCAAGAGCAGACAGGCTTCATACAAGAATGCTATTTGTCTAATACCACCAGACTTTTTTCTGACTTAGTGCATGTGGCATAGGGTGACAAGCTTCTTGTTGCAGCTTTGTCACTACACACCAAAAAAACCATTGACAATGTAGAATAGGATTATTCATTCAAAATATTGGCTTGGTTTGGGATAGGGCAGTGTTTTAGAGCCATGGATCATATTTTATAGAAACATAGAAGCAAGATTATACTAAACCTGTGGCATGCATGCGGTTAATGGATGTTTGTCAGAAATAGTAACTCTGCAGATGGGTACCAGGCAAGGATATCCTTCGTCTCTCACTGTTTTACTGAGAGCCATTGATCTCAGTAGTGAAGATAGATTAGTATTTCAGAAATAAAAGTATGAAGTAGAACATAAGATCGCCGCTTATGCAGATGATCATCTGGTTCTTTTTGAGAAGTTGTTCCATCCCTACATTACTGTCAGTAACTGAAACCTCTGGTAGTTTCTCTGGATATAAGTTGAATCTGCAAAAATCTGAAGTCCTTATTCTTAATGGGTATAATAGAGTTCGAGAACTGAGCTGTTTCCCATTTCAGGTTATGAAAGATATTTTGGAATATCTTGGAGTTCTGATGGTGACCATATTAGAGGCGATTGTGGAAAATACAAACTCCCTTCTTCAACTTGTCAAGAATGTGCTCTCTTCATAATTGCCCCTTTGTCATTGTGGAGTCGGATGAGTGCAATAAAGATGGTTCTAGCGCCTAAGATACTTTATGACTTACATACGCTCTTGGTTAGGTTTCCAAAGGGATTTTTATAGGCTGCTAGAGGCACTGCTACTGCAATTCTTGTGGAAGGATAAACAATCCTGAATTGCGTTGAATTGATTACATTACCCAAAAAGCAAGGAAGGATTAACTTTCTAGATTTTGTACTTTGCCATGCTGCCTTCTCCTGCAACAGGGAGGGTACTGATTTTTAGAGCACGAAGAGCAGTTTCTGCCTAGCTGGTCTCAAAGTCGGAATTGCTGAAACCATTGTGCTTGCAACTATTGCATGGTATTCCATTTTCTCTCCAATTTTACATAGTAACATAGTAAATGCCGGCAGATAAAGACCAGCATGGTCCATCTAGTCTGCCCAGCACAATGGCAAAAGTAGGTGCACCTGCCGCTTCGCTACCCCTCCCCACGTCCCTGTTTAGGGGTGAACCCACGACTCCATGTAGGACACCCTTATTTGTTGAGAAATTAGATGGTTCAGTTTATTTTGATTTTATCCTGTTGCTGTAAAGGGATCCACTGTGTCTGTCCCATGCCATTTTGAATTCCATCACCGTGTTTGCCCCCACCACTTTCATCGGGAGGGCATTCCAAGCATCCACCACCCTTTCTGTGAAAAAGTATTTCCTGACATTGCCTTTCAATTTACCACCTCGCAGCTTCATGTTGTGCCATCCAGTTGTACAGCTTCCCCGTCTTTGGAAGAGGTTTGTTTGTTCATTATTTCCCTTTAAGTATTTAAAGGTCTGAAACATATCTCCCCTGTCCCTCCTCTCCTCCAAAGTGTACATGTTTAGGTCTTCAAGTCTCTTCTCATAAGGCTTCTGACGCAAGCTCCAAATCATTTTGGTCGCCTTCCTCTGAACAGTTTCCAGTCTTTTTACATCCTTTGCAAGATACAGTCTCCAAAACTGAACACAGTATTCCAAGTGAGGCCTCACCAGTGACTTGTACAGCGGCATAAGTACCTCTTCCTTTCTGCTGGTGATTCCTCTTTGTATACAGCCCAACATCCTCCTGGCTTTTGCCACCGCCTTGTCACAATGTTTTACCACCTTGAGATCTTCAGAAATAATCACACCAAGGTCTTTCTCCTGATCCGTGCATACTAACCTCTCTCCCCCAATCTCGTACATTTCCCTTGGATTTCTGCTACCCAAGTGCATGACTCTGCACTTCTTTGCATTAAATCTCAATTGCCAAGCATTAGACCATTCTTCCAGCTTTTGTAGATCTTTCCGCATGTTAACCACTCCCTCGGGGGAGTCAACTCTGTTGCAAATTTTCATGTCATCTGCAAAAAGACATACTTTTCCATTCAGTCCTTCAGCAATATCACTCACAAATACATTGAACAGTGCCGGGCCCAGGACCGACCCCTGGGGAACCCTGCTAATCACCCTCCCTTCATCCGAGTGAGCTCCATTTACCATCACCCTCTGTCGTCTGTCAGTCAATCAATTTCTGATCCAATTTACCATCTTAGGATCCATCCCCAAGCTACTGAGTTTAATGATAAGCCTCCTTATGAGGAACAGTATCAAAGGCTTTGCTGAAATCCAGGTAGATGACATCCATCGCATGTCCCTGATCTAGCTCCCTGGTCACCCGGTCAAGGAACTCAAACAGATTTGTTTGGCAAGATCGTCCTTCGGTAAAACCATGTTGCCTCGGGTCTTGCAACCTGTTGGTTTTGAGAAAGTTCACTATTCGCTCTTTCAGGAGCACCTCCATTACATTTCCCACCACCGAGGTAAGGCTCATGGGCACTTTGACACTTCTTCCCTGTCACCACTTTTGTGTAGAGGTATGACATCAGCCGTTCTCCAGTCCTGAGGAACCTCTCCTGTTTCCAAGGATCTGTTGAAAATATCCTTTAACGGCCCTGCAAGAACCTCTCTGAGCTCTTTCAGAATCCTGGGAATGTATCCTATCCGGTCCCATGGCCTTGTCCACTTTCGGTTTTGCAAGTTGTTCTAACACATCATCTTCTGTGAATGGTGTGGTATCTACTTCATTCCCATTTTTATAATATTTGGGAGTCACAGATGGTCCTTCTCCAGGACTTTCTTTAGTAAAAACAGAGCAGAAGTATTTGTTTAGCAATTTCGCTTTTTCAATGTCACTTTCCACCAGTCCGTTCGCAGCACTTCTGAGTTCTGCAATTCCACCTCTGATCTTCTTCCTTTCCCAAATATACCTGTAGAAGGTTTTGTCGCCACACTTAATATCATTAGCCATCTTTTCCTCTGCCTTTGATTTTGCTATCCTTATTTCTCTCTGTCTCTTTGAGTTTGATCCTGTATTCATTTCTGTGTTCCTCTGTTTGCGAGCTTTTGAATCTTGCGAAAGCTGTGTTTTTTGTCTTTGAGCAGCCACTTCTTTGGGAAACCAAATGGGTTTTCTTCTCCTCTTGTTTTTGTTTACTTTTGTTACATATTTATTTGTTGCCCCTTTTATTGCCACCTTTAGCAATTCCACTTCCCTTATCTCCTTCCACCCTATCAGCTCCTCCTTTAGGTACTCGGCCATTTTATTGAAGTCGGTGTTTTTGAAGTTTAGGACTTTGAGCTTGCTATGATTGGCTTGTACCATGGCTTTTATCTCAAACCACACCGTGTGATGATCGCTGCTGCTCACAGGGGCACTCACGCAGACATTTGACATGCTATCACCGTTGGTGAGCATGAAATCCAGCGTTGAGCTTTCCCTGGTTGGTTCCATCACCATTTGTCTAAGTAACACATCTTGGAAAGCATCCAGGATTTTTTTGCTTCTTTCCAGATTTGCAGAAGGAGTAACCCAATCCACATCAGGTAGATTAAAGTCTCCCAATATGATTGCTTCCCCTTTTGTGGCTATCTTGGCAATATCTATAATCAATTCGTTATCTCTTCAATTTGTGTTGGAGGTCTGTAGACTACAGCAATATGGATGACAGTGCCATCTCCTCTTTCCAACACAATCCAGAGTGCTTCTTCTTTTCCCCATGCCCCCTGCATTTCAGTAGCTTTAATATTGCTTTTAACTCTATCAAAAATAGAAGTATAGAGAATACTTAAACATAAATATTTCAAAAAAGTTTGACAAAACTCAGCTCACTTATGAAAAAGAAAGGTCTCAGACTTATTCGGCATGATTTTCTGACTTTCGTCGTAGGAAGTGATATTCCTGATTGCATCAATGACCTTACCAATATTCTCAACAGATGAGCCAGTCCAATGCTTCAATAACTCCAATCGCTTAAAGACAACTATAATCTACTAAATGAGATATTCCAACTGTGGCTCGGCTGGACTCGTCCGTTGTATAATAACTACATTGATCCCGACGCTTGCCTCAGGTACCAATCCTGAGTTTCACGTCAATGGTTCCTCAGAGGATCCTGTACATACTTTCATTAATGTGCTGCATAAAAACAAGATTATTATATTGTGACTTTGCTACAAATCCTCCGTACTCCATAGCTGCCCTAAATCTAAAAAATCATCAAAAAACCGCTCATTCCCTTACCGCAAATGCTGCCTGCGTTCAATCTTTTTAACACGACCCTCTTCATCAAATTTATTCACAATCTTCCTCTCGGGTCGAGAAAAACGCTACGCTTGCGAAGTACTCCGCAAACCTCCATATTTAAATACCCCGCTGATCCCTTCGTGACGTATAACTCCTCCCATCACTCCTCCCTTCCTGGGAATGTCAACTGCAAACCCCCTCTCTCTCTTTCAAGTTTACACCTCGCAGAAAACCAATCTTACACTAAGTGGCGCGATTATCTATACCAATCAAAAGAAATCCTCTAAATCCTCCACATACAAAGCTGCTACTGCAACAAAACCCTTATTGAGGAGGAACTGCCTATCAGAGCCCTGCTCAACGGCATTAAAACCGCTGCAGCAGAGGCTTCCTAAACATCGGGGATCACCATTTCCTTCAGCTGAGAGCAGTAATTGTGCTGCACGTCAGAGGAGTGAACTGCCTATCAGAGCCCTGCTCAACGGCATTAAAACCGCCGCAGCAGAGGCGGGCCTCGCAAGAGGGCCCTTTGGCGTGGCCCTTAGGCGTGGAACATAGGCGCATGCAATAATAAATAATACCCTGGCAAAACCTTCCGTTTTGAAAGTATACAGTCTTTATACAGAAGTTAAAACAGCCTTCAACTAAAAAGCAAGTATAATATTCATGTTAAATTTAACTATGCAATTTATTTTGCTCTTTCCAATATGCCTCATTCACTCACAACATTTCCAATACCAATGCCTGTCAAACATCTATATCTGGATTCCACATTTCTATTGGATATATTTATATACATACATGAATGACAATTCTATATACAGGGCAAAAGAAACTCAAGTTTTACCCAATTCACACAATTTACTGAAGGTTGAATTAATTAATGCCAGATCTGTATGCAACAAAATCCATACAATAGTAGACCATATAGATGAGGCTCAACCTGATGTGCTTTGCATTACAGAGACATGGTTAAATCCAACTGACAATGTAATTATTAACCAATTGGTTCCTGATACATACTCTGCTTACAGTTGCCCTCGCTCTTCAAAACGTGGAGGAGGGGTACTTATAATTGCAAAAAGGTATTTAAAATTCAGAATTCAAAGCACCTATAACTCACGTCAATGTAATTCTATCTGTATTGAGAACAAATATATGGCAATTTGTCTACACTATAGAGCACCTAACGCTTCCCCTGTGGAACTTGCATCATTACTTGAAAATATTTGTGCCATTACATCTCCCAATAAATCCACAATAGTTCTAGGAGACTTTATCCTTAAGTCAATCAGCCACAGAGACTCTGATTCATTCCTTCAAGCTATATCTTCACTACAGTTCACACAAATAATTAATGCTTCCACACACAAATTTGGTAATTTTCCTGACCTCATTTTTGTATCCAATAATATAATTTCAAGAGGTCTTGTTACAACACCTTACATTACCCCAATACCTTGGTCAGACCACCACTTAGTTAAGATAGGGATTTTAGTACAAACAAGAAATTTTAATGTACACCTAGACAACTATAGTTTTCAAAGACGTTTTAAGAAATTTGACAGAGATTCATTTATACAAGAAGCCATTCCTCATCTGTCCACAGATTCAGATGAGCTTGAAACTCAAATAACCAATTGGAATTACATTATTTCTAATGCAGCCAGAGCAACGGACACAAGACCTAAGAAACCACGGAATAATAAACTTCATCACAAGCCTTGGTATTCAATAGCATTACGTCAAATGAAAAGAGCGCTCAGACGGATAGAGCGTAAATGGAGAAAACACAATTCAATAGACATAAAACAACTATATTTAACAATGCTAAAGCAATATGATTAACACAAACACACAAAAAAAGAATACCACACAAATTTAATCGATTCAGCCATCAACAAGCCCAGAGAGCTCTTCGAAATTGTGAAGACACTAACAAAAGAACAAAAAGCAGAAGGTGAAATAATAATTGAGCCACAGAGTTATGCGGATTATATAAAAGACAAATTTCATTCTAAAAAATAATCAAAAATTATAGTGAACAAAAATTCAGTCTCGCATAATAGGATTTGGGATACATTCAAGCCTCCTTCAAATGATCAACTAGCCCATATCATTTCAACAATAAATACAAGCACTTCTCCCACTGATCCTTGTCCAGTATCATGGATCAAAGCTACTAAATCAAGCTTCCTTCACATTATACAACACATGGTACACATTTCACTTACTCAAGGTCTACTGCCAGTTCAATTAAAACTTGCTTCTGTCAGACCTATCCCAAAAAAAACTACATTAAACAAAAACAACCCGGCCGCATATCGGCCAATATCTAGTATTCCATTTTTAGCTAAGATTATTGAAAAACTGTTCAGCTTCAACTTCAAGATCATATTGATATTTATGCTCCTTTGGACGATAATCAACATGGTTTTCGGCCAAATCACGGTGTAGAAACCTTAATGATTTACCTTTTCGACAAAATACTCCGTACCATAGATGACTCTAAGAAAGGCATCATAATGATCTTTATCGACATCTCCGCGGCATTTGATTCTGTGGATCACGAAAGATTACTAAACAGATTAGAGGAGATCGGACTTTATGGTACCACATTAAAATGGTTCCAGTCATATCTTACAGAGAGACACATACAAGTAAAGATAGGTGACAAAGCATCTCAACCTATAAGAGTTTTACAAGGAGTTCCACAGGGCTCTGCCCTCTCTTCTTTTATTCAACATTTACATACAACCAATTTGCAACATCCCTTCAAAGAATGACATTAATTATACCATCTATGCAGATGATATAATGATATTTACATCTGTTTCAATTAATAACCCTGATTATCATAGAATTACAGATTGTCTCCTACAAATGTCTGATTGGTGCAAATGCAATAACATGGAAATCAATTTCAACAAAACTGAGGCCTTATTTGTTTCTCGTAACTCTGATTTCCCTCCTCCACCTGATATCATGATAGAAGACTCTAATATTCCCATAAAATCTGAAGTAAAGTATCTTGGAGTGACACTTGACAGAGAAATGAATCTTAAAACACATATAAGTAAGACAATCAGGAGTGCATATTATAGAATGAAGATTATTAGAAGATTAAGACCACTACTCGAAACAACCCACTTCCGTAACGTCTGCCATGCTTTAATCACGCCATTATTTGATTTTTGCAATCCCATATATCTTGGCCTTCATAAGCAGTCACTAAAACCTTTGCAACTCGCTCAAAACACTGCTGCTTGAATAATCTTCGGATTATCAAGCCAGGAGCACATAACTCCCATTATGAAGGAGCTACATTGGCTACCAATAGCATATCGCATAAAATATAAAACCATTATATACATTTTCAAAATCAAACATAACTGTTCTGCAAACAGTCTGGCTACTCTCATTCAATCAGACGTCAGCAAAAGACCTAGAAGATTAGGATCCACCAACAGAGTCAGCACATCACTTGACTTTAGAAAAGCACGTAAAGAGACAACAGAAAGGGCATTCTCGTTTGCGGCACCAAATATTTGGAACTCTCTTCCAAATGATTTAAGAGCAGCTCAGGACCTTAAAGACTTTAGAAAACAACTAAAAACTGTCCTGTTTATCGAGCATTATGGTCTAACTGAATAATTAATTCAATGTTTAAGAGAAAAAACAATCATATAATAAGCTGTATTATAGCTCACATTGTATTATAGTACACAATGTATATAGCGCATTATTTCTTTCTGTAAAACACACTAAGTTATTTAACCATGTAATTGTCATTACTGCCTGTACATATTTTCACTGCCTTTGTATTTCTTGTTTGTTAAACCGCTTTGATTGTTTGATAAGGCGGTATAAAAATAACATTAAATAAATAAATAAATAAATTGAACGTATTCATCTGTCCACCTCCTCATACATGTTCCCGTAGGCAACTACCCCACTCCCTTAAAAAGCAGATGCCCCTCACCAGCCATCTGTAATATACCACCCAATGCTGCTGTCTATGACCCTATAAACATGCCGTCCAGTCTATCCCTACATTGAGACCATGAGGCTCCACTGTTTTCAATTTATAAATCCACCGCTGTTCTTTAGTAATCAACACGGTGTCCAACGTTTTACTACCTCTCCCCTCTTCTACTTGATCTATACATAAACAGCGGAGCTGATCAAATTCATGTCCCTTAAGTATGCAGTGCTGGGCAATTGGAGCCTCCTTCACTTTACATTTTAATCGACTTTTATGTTCTCTCATCCTCGTTCTAAAAGGGACCATTGACGTGAAACGCAGGATTGGTACCTGAGGCAAGCGTCGGGATCAATGTAGTTATTATACAACGGACGAGTCCAGCCGAGCCACAGTTGGAATATCTCATTTAGTAGATTATAGTTGTCTTTAAGCGATTGGAGTTATTGAAGCATTGGACTGGCTCATCTGTTGAGAATATTGGTAAGGTCATTGATGCAATCAGGCATATCACTTCCTACGACGAAAGTCAGAAAGTCATGCCGAATAAGTCTGAGACCTTTCTTTTTCAAAAGTGAGCTGAGTTTTGTCAAACTTTTTTGATATATTTATGTTTAAGTATTCTCTATACTTCTATTTTTGATAGAGTTAGAAGTGAACGACTTATTTTTACAGACGATACAGTTGATCGTTCCAAAGAAGACCAAGCAGTGGTGTGGTTAATATTGCTTTTGACATACAAGGCTACTCCTCCTCCTCTTCCATTTTCTCTGTCTCTTCTGAATAGATTATAGCCAGGTATGACAATATCCCAATCATGTGATTCATTTAGCCATGATTCTGTAATGGCCACAATGTCCAAATCCGTTTCCACCATTAGGGCTTCTAGGTCCGGAACTTTGTTGGCTAAGCTTCGAGCATTTGTGCTCATTGCTTTCCAGCATTTACCTGGCTTGTGTGTATTTAGCCTTGATTTTGTTCTGCCTACATCTTTCCACTTGTTTTTGATGTGTGGTTTAAAAGTGTGGCTGTTTCTGATTTTAATCTGCTTTTGCAGGGGGTGACGTCCAGAGCTTGACCTTCTACATCCATTACCCCCTTTTTCTAGTTTAAATGCATATCCACATATTACTTGAATTTTTCACTTAGGATTCTTTTCCCTGTGACAGAGAGATGTAGTCCATCAGCACAGTATAGTCTCTTGTTGTTCCATCTGTTACCCCAGTAGCCTATAAATCTGAATCCTTCTTGTTTGCACCAGGTCTGGAGCCATGTATTAAAGCTGTTAATGTGATGCAGCCTTTTTGCCCCCTTACCAAGCACAGGTAGAACCTCTGAGAATGCAACAGTGTTAACAATGGGCTTGAGTTTCTCTCCCAGAGATTGGAAGTCCTTTTGGACTATAGAGGCACTGTTTTTAGCCAGGTCATTTGTGCCCAAGTAGATAACATCATCAAGTTTGGAGTGTTCACGTTCTGTGCTAAGTACTTCAACAATGTGGCTTGTATTCTTGCTGGCTGAAGAGCCTGGGAGGCACCTGACTATCTTCTCTCCTTTGAACTGTGTTCCCAAGTTGATGCCACTGATGATGGAATCTCCAAGTAGTAGTAGTTTGCTGTTTGGTGAGGTTATCTTCATATTTGGTCCTTTAGCAGGAGATTGGGCATTGTCTGTCTCATTTAAGGGCCCTTCAGTTTCTTTGGATTGGGCATCCTCATTCGCCAAGGCAGAGAAGGCATTATGCAGGGATATCTCAAGATGCATAAGATGCCTCTATGTCACAGGTTGCAATCTACCAGAACCCACTGTGATCCATTTGTTCCTGGGGTGTTTAATTCTTTGTGAGAGCGGTGGTGGACTTTGTTCAGTTTGTATCTTAGAAGATGTGCGCTTCATTGCAGCCAGTTCCTCCCTCAGTTCCTCATCCTCATTAGCCAAGGCAGAGAAGGCATTATGCAGGGATATCTTTTGATGCATAGGATGTCTGAACCCACTTGATCCACTTGTTCCTGGGGTGTTTGATGCTTTGTGGGAGTGGTGGTGGATATTGTTCAGTTTGTATCCAGGAAGAGGTGCGCTTCATTGCAGCCAGTTCCTCCCTCAGTAGGGTCACCTCCTTATGCATGGCAACTAGGTATTCCCTTAGTAGAGTCAGTTCTTTATGCATTGATATAGAACGTTGAGTTCTATGCTCGTTTCCCAGCAAAAGCTGAATCAAAATTATGTAGAACACACACTGTGTGTTCTACATAATTTTGATTCAGCTTTTGCTGGGAAACGAGCATAGAACTCAACGTTCTATATCAATGACTTTTTCTTTGGTTTGTACCTGACATGGTCATTGATTTTTGAGGTTTTTTTTGGGAGTTCTTTATGCATGGCAGCTGATCTGAGGCACATAGGACAAGCTCTGAGGTTCCAAATGATTAGTCTTGGATTGAAAGTACTGCAGTTATTGCACTGAATAGATGACATGCTGAATAAGCAGTCCTAGAAGGAGAAGAGGAAGAAGAAAAAAGGAGGAAGAAGATGTGGGCTCTAACCCAAGTTAAAGGGATAGATGGCAACGTATGCAAGTACTATATAGGCAATGCAGCCCCTGGGGTGGGTGGGACGAGTGGTAGGGTGGGCAGGAACCTCCAAGGCTACCCAGAAAAGCAGTAAGTCAGATTATCCCCAAGATTAATTTATAAGCACAGTTAATCTTAATATCAGCAATTCCCACAAAACAGACAGTTAAACTCTGAAACCAGCAGAGATGAGAAAAAAATGAGTCTTAGCTTTGTGAAAGATCCAAAGCTCATGCAGCTCCTGCTGCCGGTCAGACCTTATACTAGTGGTAGAGATGGTGAAAGTCTTCATGAGAACAGAAGAGCATAAGATGTGTCATACTGGGTCACACCAAGGGTCCATCAAGCATAGTAAATCCTGTTTAACAGTGGCCATTCCAGCTCTCAAGTACCTGTCGAGTTCCCAAAGGTATACACATTCTATGCTGCTTGTCCCAGGGTAAGCAGTGGATTTCCCCAGCCCTCTTTAATAATGGTTTATGGACCTTTCCTCAGGAACTTGTCCAAACCTGTTTTGAACCCAGCTACACTAACCGCTTTTACTACATCCTCCAGTAATGAATTCCGGCGTTTGATTACGTGCCTAGTGAAAAAATATTTTCTTTTATTACTCTTAAATGGGTTACATTGGAGCTTGTGTGTTCCCTAGTCTCTACTTTTTGAAGGAGTAAAGAGATCATACATTTACCCGTTCCACTCCAAATGTGGGGTGAATTTACCATGCCATCCTGTCAACAAATAGAACATATAATATCCTTCCTTAACACTACCACCTCTCCCTCTGACCCTTGCCTGGTAACATGGATAAAATCAGCAAAAGATCAGCTCAAACACAAAATAGCAACAACTTCCCTCACCCAGGATTGCATGCCAGCATCTCTCAAACAAGCAACCATATAGCCAATCCTCAAGAATACATCTCTCAATAAAGATGACCCCATAGCATACCGCCCAATTTCCAGCCTCCCATTCATTGCAAAAGTTATAGAAAAAGTGGTTCAGAAGCAGTTACAAGACCACATAGACCCACATGCTCCACTGGACCTCCACCAACATGGGTTCATACCAAACCATAATGTAGAAACTCTGCTAGCTTCACTCTTCAAAACCATCATCAGGGGCATAGATAACATCAAAACCAGATTCCTCTTTATATTTATGGACATATCATCTGCATTTGATACCATATCTCACACAATTATGTTGCAACAGCTCCAAGAAATTGGCCTTCTCAACACCACACTAAGATGGTTTCAATCATACCTAAGTAATAGGCTAAGTAACAGGCTACAGCAAGTCAAATGTGGAGCACAAAAGTCCATGCCTTTCCTATAAGCCAGGGCATACCTCAAGGATCCTCGATCTCTGCACTGTTCTACAACCTCATCTGCAATATCATCAAAAAACACAAAATACAGTACCGATTATATGCCACAGAAACACAAAAACATGACAGCATAAAAAGACCACATGGCCTATCTAGTCTGCCCTTCCATATCAACCACTACAACAGTCCCCTTTCTTTCCTTTGGAGATCCTATAGAAACATTCAACCTACACAATCCGGACCTCTCAGCCATAAACAACTGTATGGAAGATATGACCATCTGGCTCAGCAACAACCACCTAATAGTAAACTAAAGCAAGACAGAAATATTCTACATAACAAGAGACACCTCATTCAACTCCTGACAATCAACATACTACACAGGATAATCACAGTGCGAAACGAAGTCTGATATCTTGCAGTCACCTTGGACCAAAATCTAAACCTACAGTCCCACATTAATAAGACCGCTGCAAAAGCCTACCACAGAATGAAACTCATTCAGAAACTAAAACCAGTACTATCTCAGGATCATTTCAGCCCAGTATGTCAGGCTGTCATTACACCTATGCTAGACTACTGCAACTCACTATACCTGGGATTCTCAAAACATACTTTACATCCCCCTACAACTGGCACAAATACGGCAGCACGTATCATCACCGGAACCTCCAGACATGACCATATTACACCCATACTCAACCAACTTCACTGGCTCCCAATACTTGCTCAAACCAGGTATTGAAGACAACATTAAACATCTTCAAAATCATACATCACTCCTCAGCAAGCATCCTACAAGACCTAATTGTAAGAGTCTCAAGCACATGCCCCAGGAGAAACAACAAAAGCATGATTACCATGCCTACTGTCTACCAGAAATCTAAACAATCCACATCCAGAAGAGCGCTCTCCCTCTCAGCCCCAGCCTTATGGAACTCCTTCCCTGAGGAACCACAAAGAGAGCGAAGCCCTCGCAATATGTAGAAGAGGAACCACAAGGAGCGAGTGGCATGTGGAGGTCACAGGTGCCTTTATTCATAAAAAAAACCTACACGTTTCAGCTGTTGCCTTCCTCAGGGGGTACACAGCTTCAACAGAGAAATAACACAATCAAAATATAAAATCCTGCATAAATAAACAAACTAATAAACAAAATACATAATAAAATAAATTATTAAAAATATACATACAATAAAACAAGTACAAATGATGATAAACAATCAAAATAGTGAATCATTAAAATCATAAAATAGAGGGCAGGGAAAATGTGATGACACATAAACCTGACACCTTATCTAGAACCTAAAAGTGGGAAATGAGGAGGTACAATGGAGAAACAAATTATAAAGAGCCATACTCACTAATACACTCTGTGAACGTCACTTGATGAACTAGTGTTACAGAAAAATACTCCTTTTCTAAAATGGTAAGATATAAAAAATATAACATCAAGATATAATACATATACAGGTGCAAAATAACAAGTGAGGTTGTTCCCTTATTTTGCCATGTCAAAGCCAGATCATATATCATAAAAACAGTTGTGCAGCTTACAACTGTAAATAAAATGGTGAACCAATAAAAATCACTGAACCAAAATTGTTCCTGTACTAAAACAGAAAGATGTAAAAACAAAAAGAAGGAAAGATAAGAAAGTGGGGAAAGTGGAGGAAAGCGGTGTTCCTTTACTTAATCATTTTGGAGCCAGACTATATAAAAACTGATAGTGTAGCATAAGGAAAACGGTGAACAAATTGGTACAAATCAATAAAAAATGAGGGAAATTATCCAGCATCGATTATGAGAACCAAAAAGTACTTTTGTCAGAAATGAAGAGGATCAAATATCAGCTCTATGTAAGAGCGCATTACATAAAGGCGATACGTAATATGTCACCAGGAAAATCCTGTTGTGCCGTTAGCAGAAATGGATGAAACATTTTACTTGAACGAACAAGTTAAAAGCAGCAGGCTTATAAGAAAAGATTTATTTTCTAAAAAAAGTAAGCTGATTTCTAACTCTGTATATGAAAGGCATAAGATCTTGAACAACCCGAGCCCAAGGAAAAATAGACTGACTACTTCTTCCAAGCGGAACAAACCCATGTAGACAATGAGTTCTGTGCCGGCACACTGTGTGCTGAATTATAGCGTTCGATTTCACACCAAGTTAAGGTCAAAGGTCAATAATTTAAATGTCAAGGAGATTCTATCAACAGTATAATAATGTGGCTTGACTTGGAAAATGGGAAAAAATGGTTAAGCAAACTGATAATAAGAAACAGAGCGAGTGCCATCAATTAACTATGAAAAGATCGTAAAGGCATGATCCAAAGGCTGACTAGGTTAGAAAATAAAAATAATGCGGCCAAGAGGCATAAAGGAACCAGCCCGAAGAAAGAAAAAAGAAGAAAGGAAAGACAAAACAGAGAAGAAAAGGAAGGAGGGGGAGGGGGAAGGAAGGGGAGGAGAGAAGAGAAGAGAAAGGGGAGAGAGGGTGTGTGGGGAAGGTGAATGAGGAAAAAAGGGGGAAGGTAAGTGGAGAGTGTGTATTAAATAAAAGTCAATGATGCAAATATCAAGGTAACAATAAGAACAAGTTAAAACCAAAAGCAAAGTAACCATATAAAACCAGTGAACTTATGAAAAATAAATATGAAATTAAATCAAAACATAAGAATGACATTAAAAACATATGTTAAAAACACAACTAAAATAAAATTCAGACATACATCATATAGATAAATAAGGATTCCATGAAGGAAAATTGTAAAAAAAAAAGGGAGAGGGACGGGTATGGGAAAGGGAAGGGGTGGGGGGAAAGGGGGAAAGGGAAGGGGGAGGGGGGAATGGGGAGGGGGGAAAAGGGAGGGGGAAAGGGGGAGGGGGAAAAGGGGGAGGGGGAAAGGGGGAGGGGGGAAAAGAGAGGGGGGAAAAGAGAGGGGGGAAGGGGAAGGAGGGAAATGGAAGGGGACGGGTAGGGGGAAAATGGGGAGAAGGGAGGGAGGGTGAGAGAGGAGGGAGGAGGGAGGAGGGGGAAAGAAGAGGGAGGGAAGGTAGGAAGATGGGGAGGGGAGAGGGGTGAGGAAGGGGGGGAGGGAAGAAGGATAAGGGAAAAGGATAAGGGAAAAGGATAAGGGAGAATGGGAGGGGGAAGGAGAAGAGAGGGGGAAGGAGAAGAGAGGGGGAAGGGGGAAAAGGGGAAGGGGGGGAAAAGGGGAAGGGGAGGAAAAGGGGAAGGGGAGGAAAAGGAGGGGGAGGGGACGTAAGGGCTGCGCTGCAAGGAAAGAAAAATGAAGTATATGAATACATAAATAAATCTATATATATATGTTAAAATTAGGAGTCAGAAGGACCCATCCACGAATAAAAATAATAATACATAATAAATAATAATAAAAATGTAAAAAAATAAAACCATAGTAAAAGACATGGAAATCAGGAACAGTCTCAAAGAAAGGCTGCTAGATTAACTTCTTGGTTCAAACCACTGGGTTCCAGAGTTTGTAACTCATAGATGTAGCGTTGTTCAAGCTTCAATAACACTTTGTCAATGTCACCACCTCTCCAAAGAGGTTCAACAGCTTTGATTACCAGAAACTTCAAATCCGTAACATGATGGCCCTTTTCCACCCAATGAGACAAGTGGTTTTTGAAGTATATGTCTCTGTAGACAACTTTTATGTTCTATGAGTCTTAACTTGTCTCTTAGTTTTCCCCACATAAATCAAATTGCATAGGCAGAAAATCAAATAAAGCGCAGTTACTCACCTGTATCAGGTGTTCTCCAGGGACAGCAGGAATCAGTCCTCACTTATGGTTGACGTCGGCACCGACAGAGCCCGCACGGAGCAATTCCACAGCTTTCAAAGAAAGCCTTTGGGATTGTTGCCATGCATGCGTGGTCCTCTTCCCGCCTAAGTGTGCCATCTTGCTCAGTCAGGTCCCTTACCTCGAGCCCTACCAAGTAGATGGCAAGGGAAGGATAAAAATCCAGCAACTCATCAGGGGAGGTGAGAGGGTAGTGAGGACTCACTCCTGCTGTCCCTGGAGAACACCTGTTACAGGTGAGTAACTACGCTTTCTCCAGGAAGAAGCAGAAGTCAGTCCTCACCTATGAGACGCCCCAGCTACAGGCTACCGAACCTGTAACCAAAAAGCACTCCTGCGAGGTCATGAGCAGAAGCCGATGCCTGAAGGAGCCCGAGTCCTCAGGTCCTCGGGGTGAAGCCCTCTGTAGGCATGAAGAAGGGTCGGAGGGCAGGAGTTGCTTATACCCTGAACAGATTACGGAGTACAGCCTGGCTGAAGGCGCTGTCCCGGCTCCAGGCAGTAGTGTGCAGCGAAGGTGTTCACTGAAGCCCAGGTCACCGCCCAGCAGATGTCCATCAGGGGCATGGAGCACGGTGACTTGACAATCTAACGGGGCACTCGCCTTCGTGTGAGCAAAGGCGATGCAGTCTGCTACCCAAATGAAGAGGGTGCGTTTAGTGGCTGCCTGCCCCAGTCGATTAGGATCGTAGGTCACAAAGAGTCGGCCAGACTTGTGATAAACCTGGGTGCGCTGCAGAAAGAAGGCAAGAGCCCTTTTTGCAGTCGAGTGTGTGGAAAGCCGCCGACACCTGGTCGGCATGAGGTCTCGGGAAGAAAGTCGGTAGGACTATCTCCTGGTTGAGATGGAAATCCGAGACAACTTTAGGAAGGAATTTGGGATGGGTACGGAGGACCACCCTATTCCTATAGAACCTGCTGCAAGGAACATCAGAAATGAGAGCCTGGAGCTCACTAACTTGGCGGGCCGAGGTCAGCACCACCAGGAAGGCCACCTTCCAGGATAGATGCAGAAGCGAGCACATCGCCATTGGCTCGAAGGGTGGATGTGTAAACTTCATGAGCACCACGTTGAGGTTCCATTCTGCCAGGGGAGGCCAGATGAGCGGCTTGGATAGCAAAAGACCCTGCATAAAGCGGGAGACCAAAGGCTGCCCCGAGAGGGGCTTTCCCTCGACGGGGAGATGGTTCGCGGAAATGGCGCTCAGGTACACCCTGAGGGAGTTTGACTTCAGACCTTCCCCTTGAGAGATGGAGGAGGTACTGAAGGACCCATCGAATGGGACATGAGAATGGGTTGATCTGGAGCCCTAAGCACCAGACCGAGAAGCGCCGCCACTTGAAGACGTAGGATCGTCCAGTTGAGTCCTTCCTCGGCGCAAGGAGGATCTCCTTGACCGCCTTTGGGAGAGCCAGCTAAGCTAGGGAGACCCGTTCAGTCGCCAGGCCGTGAGGAATAAGGCGGCTAGGTTTGGGTGCTGCACCCGTCCCTCCTCCTGCATCAGCAGACCTGGGGCAGAGCCCAGGGGAACAGGAGGCTCTGTCGACAGGCGGAGAAGGAGCGGGAATCAGGGTTGCCGAAGCCACAAGGGGGCTACGATCATCATCGATGCTTGATTCCACTGAGCCTTGAGGCGGGTTCTCGAATAAGAAAGGTGGTAGGGAATGCATAGAGCAGGCCGCAAGACCAGCTCAGAAAGAATGCATCTGGACTCGCCCTGCTCAGGTGCGGTACCGGTCCGCAATAGCGGGGGAGCTGCGCATTCTGGGGACTGGTGAATAGGTCTATTGATGGCGTCACCCAGCGAAGAAACAGTCAGCCCGCCACTCATGGGGACGAAGGATCCTGTTGAGCCTGTCCGCCAGGACATTCTCCTGACCCGGAAGGTAGGCAGCCTTGATGGACGGCAAAGGAGCAGAGGAGGACCGCTTCCCGGCAGAGGGAGCGTGATCCGGTACCCCCCTCCTTTTTTACGTAGAACATTTCTATGCAGTTGTCAGTCTGCACGAGTACCGACCACCCCTTGAGGTGGTCCACGAAGGCCCTCAGGGCCCACCAAATCGCCCGGAGTTCGAGCAAGTTTATCTGCTGCTGAGACTCTTTGGGCGACCACTGCCCCTGCATGCACAACGACTCGCAGTGGGCTTCCCACCCTAATGAGGAAGCATCCATTGTCAGCACCACGTCATGCTGTGGGGCCTGGAAGGGCAACCCCTGAAGGAGGTTACAGGGGTTTTGCTACCAACTCAGGGACAAGCGAAGATCGGGAGAAACCCTGACGGGGTCCCTGAGGTGACCCATAGACTGACTCCATTGGGTGCTGAGGCACCACTGGGCTGTCCCCATGTGCAGGTGGGCATGGGGGACCACATGGACAGTAAAGGCCATCTGGCCCAGGAGGCGTAGCATAGTCCGAGCTTTGACTAAAGGGGTGCTTTGGACCCGAGCCCCCAGGGCTTGAAGGCAGTCAGCGCAATCCGATAGCAAGAACGCAGTCGCTCACTGAGTATCGAGGCGTGCCCTGATGAACTCTAAGGCCTGCACTTGCTCGAGGTGGGACTTTGCACAGTTGACTAAGAACCCTAGGCCTTCCAACAGAAGGATTGTATGCGATGTCGCTCGCCGGGTTTCCTCGACCGAGGATCCCGTAACTAGCCAGTCAACAAGGTAGGGAAAGACCAGTATGCACCGACACCTGAGACAGGCGGTGACCGCAGAGAGGCATTTTGTGAAGACCTGTGGTGCGGACGTGAGGCCGAAGGGGAGCACCCTGTACTGGAAGTGCTCTCCCTGAACCCTGAAGCGCAGGTACTGCCTGTGCTGGGGGTGGATTAAGATGTGAGCGTAAGCATCCTTTAGATCCAAGGAGCATAGCCAGTCGCCCTGCCAGAGGAAGGGCAGTAGAACACCAAGGGATAACATCTTGAACTTCTCCTGCACCCATAACTTGTTCAACTTTTGGAGGTTGAGGATGGGCTGCAGAACCCCCGTCTTCTTGGGGACGAGGAAGTACCGGGAATAGAGCTCTTGGTACGAGCCAGCGAAGCTGGCTGTGAGCACCTGCTGGGAAGCGATGAACACAAACGATGTGTTCCAGTGCCTGCATGCGGGACTCCCACGCAGGCGTGGGGCCCTGTGACGGCGATCCCGGGGTCACTGGGTCGGGCATCGAGGAGGAGAGGGGGTCCCTCACCGGGACTGCCCTCAGGAGACCGGGTGCCTTTGCCGAAGCATCCGTATCTGTGCGGGGTACCTTGCGTGGCCGCTCCTTGTCCGACTCTTGGGAACACCGAAGGGGGCTTTGCAACCGAGCGCGGGAGCGCTCGTGCTTGTCAGGAGCCCCTGACAAAGACTTCGAGACCGCCTTCTTCTTGTGCCACTCCACTTCAGGGGACCCCTGGTCGGAGTACCGCCAAGAGCACGGGGCCGAGGTGGGGGATCCCACTGGAGGAGAGATGACTGAGGGCACCACCGGGGATTCCGAGGCGGTCTTTCTGAAAATGTCTTCGGACTTCTGCTTATGACTGCTTAGGGCTTTAGAGGACATTTTCTTACAGAGCAAACAGAGCTCCGGATCATGATCAGCTCCGAGGCACCGCAGACAACAGTCATGGGTGTCCATAAGCAACATCTATCACATTTTTTTAATCCGGTGGCCATAAGGGAAAAAAATGGCCATGCGGCCAGCAGTTAGGTAAAGAAAAGGGTGCAAAGCCCGTTGGCAAAAAAAGCAAAGAAAAAAAGTCCCCTAAAAGCTCTAAAAATGTAGAGCAGGGGAAGGACGGGTAGAGGACCGGTGCAACCGGAAAAAAGAAGGCCAATAGGCCAAAAACAAAAGACTTTTTCCGAGGGACGAGGACGTGCGTCCAAAGGGCTCCGCAGAAAAAGGGAGACTGAGCAAGATGGCACCCTTGGTCGGGAAGAGGACCACGCATGCGTGGCAGCAATCCCAAAGGCTTTCTTTGGAAGATGGGGAATTGCTCCACGCGGGCTCCTTCGGTGCTAACCATAAGTGAGGACTGACTTCCTGCTTGTTCCTGGAGAAATAACATTTTCAGTTTTACAGTTAGAAAAATGTTGTATGTAGATTTTCTTGTGTTAAATCGGATGTTTGAAAAAGTCCTTGGTAACTAGAGCCTTAATACACACTGAGCAGTGCCTGCATCTAAAGTGGCCTTTTATCTTGCAGGTGGGTCTAGGTTTTGATAACGCTGATGGTACAAGAATATTATCTAGGTTATGATTGCACTTGTAAGCAATGGTCAGTTGCTTAGAGGCAAACGTTGGTAGAGTAGACAGGAGATACCATTCCTGCTTAAGGATGCGAATAATATCCTTGGAAAGATTAGAGAAGGTGAAGGCACAAGTGACCCTTGTCCTGTTTTGGCCTATCCACAATTGTAAGAAGAGGGGACCGATCCGTGGTACTCGCCCGTGGGTAGGCTTTTTGAATGCAATCTTGTGGATACCCACATTCCTTCAATCTTGTACCCATTTATTTATTTTATTTATTTACAGTTTCTTTTATACCGCACTATTCGACATCAGCGCGGTTTACAATGAACCCATGTTTACAATGAACCCATGTCTGTGGCATTACGTTCAAAATCTTCCTTAGATGTGCACATTCTCCTAATTCTTAAAAATTGACTCACGGGCAAATTACTCTTCAAAGAAGTATTGTGAAAACTGTCAAATCTGAGCAAGGAGTTCTTGTCAGTAGTTTTGTGATATAAATCAGTAACAAATCCGCATTGGCTCTTGCTGATCATAATATCCAGATAAGCAATCTGATCTAAACTGTATGTACACTCAAATAGTAGGTTCTCATCCAGGGAGTGAAGCCATGCAAAGAACTCCTGTAACTGTTGTTCTGTACCATCCCAGATCATAAACACATTGTCTATATAACGTTTCCATAATTTCATCTGGTCTTGGAAAGGATGACATGTAAGGTATCTTTTTTCAAAATCAGCGACGTAGAGATTAGCTATGTTTGGAGTCATGGATGAGCCCATAGCGACTCCTTTAATTTGCTTATAAAAAATACCCCTAAAAACAAAAATAATTCTCTGTTATTGCAAGCGAAGCCACCTGAGTAAGAAAGAAAGTGGGCATGTGAACAGGCCTAGTCCTTTGAATCAAAACATCTGATATGACCTCAATGGCTGCCTTCTGAGGAATGTTTGTGTAAAGAGAATTGATGCCTAAAGTGACCAAAAGGAGTTGATCATGATATCCTGTAAAATCTTGTATTATATGAGTTGAATCTTGCACATACAATGTAATCTTGGGTATAAAGCATCTTAGAAAAACATATAGAAATTTAGAAAGAAGTTCAAATAAAGAAATTATTGCAGACACAATTGGACATCCAGGTGGATAGACTGGCAACATATATATTGTTGGCGTCACTGGTTGAGAAATTGTCAAAAAATCAATCTCTTTAGGTGTTAAATATCCTGATTCTCGTCCAATACATAGTAAAGTCTCAACTTTGTTTTTCAATAAGGGTGTTGAGTCATCATAAATCTTAATATAAAATTCAGTATTATTAATTTGATGTAAAACTTCAGCAATGTAGACCACCCTGTCCTGTAGGAAGGCCACAGCCAAAACATGTAGGGTTTTTTTTTACGAATAAAGGCACCCATGACCTCCACACGCCACTCGCTCCTTGTGGTTCCACTCCTTCCCTGAGGACATACGAAACACAGAAGACATTAAGGACTTCCAGAAGAAACTGAAAACATTACTCTACGCAGAACATTATGGAAATGTCACCTAACCCCAGCAAATGCAATGTTATTGACCTCATGATCACCGGCCAACACATTTCAGCCATATTCCATCACAAGAAGAAACTGTAGATAACATGTAAATTTGCCCTGCATGCCAACCCCCCCCCCCCCCAACATAAACACCCCTGTTTCAATGTTCTAACCTACAGCATTAATGTGCACTCTAGTTTTAAATGTAACTAGTTAAGTTATAGTATATCTACTCTCACTTTACTATAATCAGTTAAATTAAATGCCCCGCCCATCCCCCTGCTGGGGCTTTTGTTCAGAAACTTTTTTCTGTGAGCACGGTGCTGCTGATCCATTTTCTGGTGGTTCCTGCTTGGGTGGACATCCTCAGTGCAAGCTTCAGCTAACTTTGTATGTTCTCTTCAGGTATTTTCCTGTATCTGTTCAAAATCTAGCTTATTTATTTATTTTTCTGTATTGTCACGCCCATAGCCCCTTACAGCAGTGTGGAGGGGCGTGCTTGTTATAGCAGATTCCACCACTGCAGCAATGTGCCTGACTGACTGACTTTGAAGTGCGCCATGGGAAAGGTAGTCCAGTCAGGTTACACTTGACTTTTAGGCAGAAAAACACTCTTTTGCAGTTGGTCGAGAGTTAAGGCATTGACAGAATTTATTTATGAAGTAAACGCAAATAAGGTTCACAAACTGTCACCTATTGGATTTCTTCTCCAGGATTATATTTAGTACAACAGGATATAACTGAACTTAAGCACAAACAGCTTGTAATGTCTTTCAATGCAAAGCAGAAAGTCCTTTCCACAGCCACCGCTAGCAAACGTGCCTAGCAGTACTGTTTAAAACAAAACCAAAAATATCAGCTTCACATAAACAGCTCTCTTTTCTGTTCCAAAAGAAACTTCTTAAATCCACCATGAGTACGGCATAAGCTCTGCACTGCACTGACTTCAGCTGGTCAATGAGCAAACAATTAAGCAGCTGCAGACATTCTCAGCACAAGTATTTTCCTTTTCAAAGAACATTTTCACTTCACATACAGGCTCTCTAGGGTACTGGACTCTGGAAGGTTCCCTTATGATGTATTCTCTCTCAGGACTTCTTTGTGCTTGGTAGTTTGGCATAAAGAACAGTCCATGTAAGAATCATCCTCTTCCAGAACTAATTCCTGTTCTCCTAGCTGCATGGGTTCTACTTCTGGCTCAGAGGGCTTAGCTGACTGCCTCCCATCAGGACAAGCGCCGTCTCCAGCAAATCTGTAATGCTCCCCATCAGACAGGCTTCCAAAACTCATCTTTTCCAATGTCACTACAACCAGATATAAATCACAGTGGGATACAAGATGAAGCAAATGAACCATGTATCATGCTCTGTAGAAATGTTATATGTAAAAATGTAAATATGTAAAGTACATATTTTACAAAGAAAGATTGGACTTTACATATTTACATATTTTACAAAGAAAGATTGGAAATATGTAAAGTCCAATCTTTAATACCCTAATTCTGTGTGCTGTGCCTTACCCTCTAACCTATGTGTGTATGCCCCAACTGTTCTGTCATGATTTTGACAACTCCCAAAGATGTAATCAAACCGTTACTGATCGCTGGAAGTAGCGGTATATAAATGTATACTAAATAAATAAATAAATACCTGGGTCAAGGCTTGGTTCAGTGGTTCCTCCCTCATATTCTGGCCAGCATGTATCTGAGCTTCCCTTTCTTGTCCTCCAGCATGGGCTCTTGGTTCTCAGGGCTTCAGCTCCATTTCTCCTCCAGTAGGCATTCCTACTCCTTCTCCTCCTGAATATTCAGTCCTAACTTTAAACCTCCCAGGCTCTAACCCTGCCCTTTCTCCTCTCAGGTGTTGTAAATCAGTCTGCCTCTTGGCAGCTGAGTAATTTGGAAAGTCAGTGACTTAAGGGTTCCTTACTCTGAGCTTGCTTTCCCCCTCCTTCTCACCAATAGGGACACTCTGCAACCTATTGCAGCCTGGTACAATCTGGTTTCTAGGTACAACTGAGGTTTTGTATCTCTGACCTGGCAATACAGGTCCTTTGATAAGGGTAAATTCCCCCTCTTTATCCTTGTTTCCTGGGCCCTGATAAACTTTCTTATCACAGTATATATTTCCATTTTGTCAGTGTGTATCCTATCCTCTATCTGTCCTTTACCCAGTTCCTGCCCTCTGCAGTGCTGTATCTTCCTTCTCAACACTTTTTTGCCTCTGTTCTCTGACTAGTACTATCTGACTGCACATTTAGGTGTGCTTTTTTTCTCTCTCTCTCTATTCCTCTACAAGGCCTCTCTTGTAGGTATTTAAAGCCTTTTTTATACACCTTGCCTGAGTTTTAATAGGGCACTTCCTGTGGACTCTGCCTGCTTTCACTTGCTTGAATTCAGTACTTGCCCCACCCCACTTGTTCAGCTCTGCCTGTTTTCAGCTGTCTTTCTCTCTCTCCTCTTCCTTATCGTCCCACCCTCCCTCCCCACAAACCACCCACCCCCAGGCTTATAGTTTCTTACAGCAGCCCTGTGCTCATTACCAGAATCACTCACAGGTGCACCTTATCCCCTGCAGTCTCTACCACATATCCTTTTACTTCTTCTGGCTTTTGTGCACCTCTCTATCTCCGTCTTTATGGCTTCCTCAACACTTTTTCTTCCTATTGCTCATACTCCCTAATTGTATCCCCTCCTACCAACATCTTCAAACCCCTCTTCCTTATCTCCCCTTTACCATCCTTGCTTCCCCACCATCTTGTCGTCTACCCTACCATCAGCTTTTGAGCTTCACCACTTTCTCCCTCTAAATCAGCCATCTCCTCTCTCCGAAACAACCTCACCCTCATTACCGCTGTGCTGTCTCCTCTGCTCCACACCTTCTACTCCTCCTCCTCTCTTACAAAGAGGTATCAACTTCAACCCTGGCCCCCCTAGACTTTTGTCGCACTCCCAAAAAAGATCCTAACACAACAGATTAAATCTTATGTCCCTCTCCTCTCCCCCTCCTCTCTTCCTTTCTCGTGTGCCTTGTGAAATGCATACTTCATCTCAAATAAACTTGCCTTTAACTCATGATCTCCATCTCTAGAGCTCTCCATCTCCTGTCTCCGAGACCTGGCTCCTCCTTGAGGACTCTGCTTCAGTTGCTGCTCTCTGTCATAGCAGCTATCAATTTTCCGACATGCCTCTCCCACTGGCCATGGTGGAGGTATTGGGCTTCTACTCTCTCCTTCCTATCAATTTCAACCCCACCTTCTGCCTCAGTCTCACTCCTTTCCTTCCTTTGAAGTCAATTCCATCCAGCTTTTTATTCCACTACCTCTCTGATTAATTGTTATTTATCGACCCCCTGACAAGTCCACCTCTACCTTTCTCTTTGACTCTGATTTATGGCTTTCCTTCTTTCTGGATTCATCTTCCCCCTCTCTTATTCTCGGGGATTTTATTATTCATGTTGATAACCCCTCTGAACCTTATACTTTAAAGATCCTCTTCCTTCCTCATCATTCAACCTCCAGCTTTGATCTACTGCCCCTACTCACCAGCAAGGCCACTGCCTTGACCTTGCATTTTTCTCTAATTGCTTACCCTCAAATTTCCATACCTCACTTCTTCCCTTATCAGACTATCCTCTGCTAAGCATCACTCTTCATCACTCTTCATCACTCAACGCCTCAACCTCGCCCTATCTCCTCCAACCTCTTTAGAAATCTTCATGCTATTGACTCGTTGGCTCTCTCCTCCACTGTCTCATCTCTTTCCTCCACTATGTCATCTGAGTCTGTTGACGAGGCAGCAGCTTCCTATAACGCTGCACTCTCCTCTGCTCTGGATGTTCTTGCTCCGCCCATGCCATGTTCTGTGAGGCATACTGTACCTCAACCCTGGCTGTCTTCCACTACCTGCTATCTACGTTCCTGCGCCCACTCAGCTGAACGTGCTTGGCTCAAATCCCACACCCTTGTGGACTTTCTACACTTCAAATTCAATCTTGTCTCTTTCCAGTCAGCCATAGCACTAGCCAAACAAGACTATTATGTCCATATGACTAACTCTTTTGCCTCTGACACTCGCCATCTCTTTACAACTCTCAACTCTCTTCTAGGTGTCTCCACCTCCAACCCCTCCCTTCCTCTCTGTCCAAACCCTGGCTGAATACTTCCAAGACAAAATCTACAAGATTTCCCCATGAGGTCAGCTACCCCCCCCTCCTATCCCTCTTCACTCCCCCCTTCTCCTCAGAGATCATAGAAAAGGAAGAAAGGGCAGCAGAGGTAAACTACTCACCATCTTTCCTCATCCAAACTCACTACCTGCTCCTCTGATCCTATTCCCACCTGTCTCCTTAGCTCTATCTCCTCCACTGTAGTCCGTCCCATTTCTCATATTCTCAACCACTCTCCACTGCAATTTTCCCTGCAGCCTTCAAGCATGCTGTGGTCACTCCTCTCCTCAAGTAACCTCACTAGACCCTACCTGTCCTTCTCACTATCGACCCATCTCCCTCCTCCTCATAGTTTCTAAACTACTTGAACGTGCGGTTCACCGTCATTGCTTCGACTTTCTCTCCTCTCAAGCCCTTCTGGAACCTCTACAATCTAGCTTCATCCTTTACATTCTATCAAAAAGGCTCTTGCCAAAGTCTCCAGTGACCTGTTCCTGGCGAAATTCAAGGGCCTTTACTTAATCCTCATCCTTCTTGACCTTTCTGCTGCTTCTGACACTGTTGACCACAACCTTTCTCCTTGATACTTTGTCCTCACTTGGTTTTAAGGGCTCTGTGCTATCTTGGTTCTCTTATCTCTCCCATCATTGTTTCAGTGTTTGTTCTGGTGGATCCTCCTCTACTGCTATCCCGCTCTCAGTTGGTGTACCCCAAGGATTGGTCTTGGGTCCAACTCCATTTCTCTCTCTCTCTACCCAAGTCCCTTGGTGCACTCATCTCTTCCCATGGCTTTCAGTACCATCTTTACACTGATGAATCCCAGATCTACCTCTACACCTGAAATCTCTCTGGCAATCCAGGCCCGGATTTCTGCTTGGATATTTCACTGCCGCTTGAAATTGAACATGGCCAAACTTGAGCTTCTTATTTCCCCCCCTAAACCCTCCTCTCCCCTTCCTCCTTTCTCAGTCTCTGTGAATAACTCTCTACTCCCCATCTCCTCAGCTTGCAACCTTGGGGACATCTTGGACTCCTCTCTCTCCTTCTCAACACACATACAACTGATAGCTAAAACCTGCCCATTCCTTTCTGAACACACTAAGACACTTATCCACTCCTTAGTCACCTCCCGTCTAGACTATCGTAACCTATTCCTTGCTGGTCTCCCTCAATCATCTCTCTCCCCTTCAAACTCTTCAACACTCGGCTGCACGGCTAATCTTCTGCCAGCCTCGTCATGCTCATATTACCCTCTTCTCAAATCACTTCATTGGCTCCCTATCCATTTACACATCTAGTTCAAACTTCTCCTGCTGACCTATAAATGCATACACTCTGCAGCTCCTCACTACCTTTCTTCTCTTATCTCTCCCTACACCCCTCTTCAGGAACTCCTCTCTTCTGGCAAATCGCTTCTATCTGTGCCCTTTTCTTCTGTTGCTAACTCCAGACTTCACTCCTTTCACTTTGCTGCTCCTTATGCTTGGAACAAACTACCTGAGTATGTACATCAGGCACCTTCTCTGACCCTTTTCAAATCCAAGCTGAACTCTCAGCTCTTTGCTGCCGCTTTCGGATCTTGAGTTGGCTGATCTCCTTTGTGTTTCCTTACCATTCCCCCTAGTTGTATCTCATGTCTATAGCTACTGTGTTGCCTGTCTTGACTAGATCATAAGCTCTGATGAGCAGGGACCGCCTTTTATAAGTGTCTCTGCAGCGCTGCATACATCTTGTAGCGTTATACAAATATTCAGTAGTAGTAGTAGTAGTAAATGTACCTATTCTCGTTTTAATGTATTCAGTTGAGTTGTAATGTAAACCACTTTGATTGAAGGATAAGTCGGTATAAAAAACTGGTTAAATAAATAAATTTCTGCCAAGGGCAGCAGAAACACTTGGGCCAATCCTGCCTGGGGTACACCACTATTCACCTTTCTCCATTCAGAAAATTGTCCATTTAGCCATACTCTGTTTTCTATCTTTTAACCGGTTCCTAATCCACATTAATACATTGCCTCCTATCCCATGACTTTTTAATTTCCATAAGTCTCTCATATGATGGACCTCAAAGGCTTTCTGAAAATCCAGATACACTATATCAACCGGCTCATCTTTATCTACCTGCTTATTCATAACTCAAAAAAAATATACCAGATTAGTGAGACAAGACTTCCCTGCTATTAAGCCATGTCTATCCACATGTTCAGTAACTTTGCTCTTTATAATGGTTTCTACCATTTTTCTTGGTACAGACATCAAGCTTACCAGTCTGTAGTTTCCCAGATCACCCTGAATACACTTTGAAAATCGGCGTTACATTGGCCACTCTCCAATCCTCAGGTACTATAGATGATTTTAAGGATAATTCACAAATTACTAAAGGTAGGCCTGCAGTCTCCTATTGCAGTTCTTTCAGCACCCTGGGATAATATGCCATCTGGTCCAGGTGATTTGCTGCTCTGTAGTTTATCAAATTAATGTGATACATCTTCCTGATATATCGAGATTTGTTTCAATTCCTCTAATATATCACCTTTGAATATCACTTCTGGCATGGGTAAATTTCCTATACAACCTTCAGTAACACTGAAGTAAAGAATTCATTCAGTCTCTCCACTATGGCCTTTTCCTCTCTTAGTGCCCTTTTTTACCCTCTAATGGTTCAACTGGCTCTCTCACAGGCATTTTGCTACAAATGTACATGAAAATGGTTTTATTATGTGCTTTTGCTTTCATGGCAAGCTTCTTTTCACATTCTCTCTTTGCCTGCCTTATCAAAGCCTTGCATTTAACTTGCCAGTTGTCTCCTGTTTTGTTTGGTTCTCTTTTCCATTCTCTAAACTATTTTCTCTTAGCTATAACAGCCTCTTTGACCTCACCTTTAAGCTATGCTGGCTGCTGTTTCGCCTTCCTTCCACCTTTCTTAAAGTATGGAATACATCTGGTCTGAGCTTCCAAGACAGTATATTTAAATAATGCCTAGACCTGATGTAGATTTTTATGCTTTTCAGTTGCTTTTTTTTGTTTTTTTTTTTCTTAACCATTTTCTTCATTTTACCATAGTCTCCTAGTTAAATGCTAGTGCAGTAGATTTCCTTGTTATCCTCCCGCCATTTATTAAATCAAATGTGATCATATTATGATTGCTATTGCCAGGCAGCCCCAACATAGTTACCCCTTGCAGTAGATCATGTGTTCTATTAAGAACTAGATCTAAAATAGGTTTCTCCTCGAGTCAGTTACTGAACCAGCTGCTCCATGAAGTAGTCATTTATCTCATCTAGAAACTTTATCTCCCTAGCATGGCCTGATGTAACATTTTTTAAGGAGTGTGTTTACTAAAGCAGAGTAAAGTTTTGCACTTACTGTGCTATAACTGCAAAAATTAATGCATGGCAAAGATTGTATGCTGTTGTGAGCATGCCCAGCATGTCCCCCACAGTTATCGCACAGAAGAAGTTCTTTATTAGGCATTAGTATATTTGTAATTAGCAGAGTGAACTTATGGCCGCCTCTTGAGGCATCAGTAGCTGCACTTGTGCAAACTGTACAAGTGACAGCACATGGGAAAGTACTATGTTCAATATGAACTGCATGGCTATTCTCCACTTCCTGTCCTATAATACAGCATGCTGTTTGTGTGCGAATTAACACATGCTGTCATTATAGCACAGTAACAGTTACTGCTATTGTGTGTTAACAGCACATGCTAATTCATTCTCTGTTTAGCACACTTTAGTAAATAGGCTGCTAGGTCAGTTTCAAAATTTTTTCTTACATTAACACTTGCATAATGTGCATACATATGGGTGCAAAAAACACAATGATAACACAGGTACACTAAAAAATTTTTTTTTTAAACTGCCTCTAATGTTTCGATTGATTTTTACGTTTTTTGGTGCGCTGAATCCAAATCTGGTAACCAATTTGCTCCATCATGTACAGATTTTTTGCTACATTGGGTTAGCAGTTTGAGGTGAACGTTTCAGATTGAGTGCGATCGAGATAAAAGTTTCTTGGATGAATTCTTTATACTAATTGTTTAGTAGTTATTCAAATAAGAATAAAGAAAATTGTAACAAGGCAGCACATAAGAATAGAGTAATGTCAACAAAACACACTGTGATGGTAGCAAAATTGTCTGCACTTAAAACAGCCACATACATGTGCACAAACATTGAGCATATAAGAGCGAGGTTAGACACAAAGCAAAGCAAAGAAATGTGCAAAAAATGTTGTACAGGTATGTATGTAAGAATAGAAAACGCAAACCGCACCATTGCAATACATGAAGACAAACACCCGATGGTGTGAAAATAAAATTCTAATAAATGAGATCCGACACTGTGGTAATAACTAGCAAATTTTTATTTCAAAGTTTAGTAAAAACACAATATTTGTCAACACAGTTTAGATTTTAAAGTCATTCTTGGGTCAATCAATCTCCTGGTGGGCCCGTTTCTTCTTCCCCCGAATGCTTCTCTTGGTGCGCTGCTTGGCGTATTTTTCATCTGGGGTTTCCCGCAGCAGCAACCAGCAGAAATCAGCCATCATAGTGGTGTTCCATCTTCCTTGGTACCTTCTCTCTGCGTCCTTGATGTCCTGGTGAAACCTTTCACCTTGTTCTTCACTGTACGCCCCCAAGTTTTCGGGAAAGTAGTTCACATGGGAGTGCAAGAAATGGACTTTCAGGCTCATGTTACAGCCTTGTTCTTTGAAGGCATTGAGCATCCTGGCAACAATATCCTTATAGTTCTCATCCCGCCTGTTCCCCAAGAATTTGAGAACAACATCCTTGAAGGAATCCCAGGCTTCTTTTTCCTTCTCAGACATCGTTTCAGCGAATGCTCCATCTGAAATGAGTTTCCTTATATCAGGGCCAACAAACACTCCTTCCTTTAGCTTTGCTTCAGAAAGTCGGGGGAACTTTGAGCAAAGGTACCGAAAGCACTCACCATCTTTTGGAAGGGACTTGATGAATTGCTTAATGAGACCCAACTTAATGTGGAGAGGTGGTAATAGAATTTTATCACGAGGTACCAAGCTCTCATGAAGAACATTTTTCTCACCGGGTCTCAAATACTCCCGAATTGGCCAGTCTTTTTTCCCCCAGTGTAGGTCGCGGGCCCGGCTATCCCACAAGCAAAGGAAGCAGGGATATTTGGTGAAACCGGATTGCTGCCCTAATAGCATGGATAGAATTTTAAAGTCTCCACAAATCATCCACTTATGCTCATCATAACGAATCTTCTGAAGAATCAGGGCCAAATTCTCATATTTTTCTTGGAGAATAACAGAGTGAGCAATAGGAACTGAAGCGAATGTGTTGCCATTATGAAGAAGAACACCTTTTATGCTGTCTTTTGACGAATCAATGAACAGCCGCCATTCAGCAGGATCATACTTGAGTTTAAACTTTTCCATCACTCCGTATATATCGTTGCAAAATACCAAATCTTCCTCTTTGCTGAAATACTTCAAAAATTGTCTCTCGCGGTTGCGGTACCAATAAAAAGTTGTTCCTGGTGACAATAGATTTTTTTGTTTAAGCCGAGAACCTAGCAGTTGGGCAGCATCTTTTGGGAGTCCTAAATCCCGGACTAAATCATTCAATTCAGCTTGAGAGAAAAGTTCAGGTTTCGGATCTGGTTCAGTTTCAAACTCGGAAGTACTGGACTCATCGGGAAAAGCCATCTGATGAGTCTCATCATGATCAGAACCGTCCACACAAATATGATCCAAAGATTTTGGTGGTTCAGGCACAGGTACTTCGTTGCTATGAGGCATAGGCCTAATTGCTGAGGGAAGGTTGGGGTAACTTATTACATTCTTATTTTTTAAGTTGTATCCCTTCACAATGCAAGAGCAAAAATAGCAGTCACTGCTGTGGTCTCTTTGTTCACGCCACATCATAGGTATTCCGAAACGAAATGCTTGTTTTTTACCTTTCATCCATAAGCGTAGATCTTCCTCACATGTCTTGCACACTTTGTGAGGAGCCCACGGTTTGTCTTGATCGCCTAACTTCAAACCGAAATAGGCAAAATATACTTTTTTAATAAATGCAGAAATGTTCCTCTGCCACTTTTTCACGGTATATTCCCCACAAATAAAACAAAAACTGTCCGGAGAGTTGACGCAACCTCTGGCTCTGTGAGCCATCACAAATACACAGCACTGCAAACTACAACTGTAGTGAACCACTTCGGAATAAAGCTGGATTACGACTGAGCAAACAAAAGGTAATAATGAACCTGCAAGAAACTGAAATTTGACAGGAACGTTCATGTCGCAACCACCGTGTTTGAGCGAGCAAACGAGGCGAGGCGAACAGGAAAGAACATGCGCCAGCGCGAGTACTGGATTTAGCCCCCCGCCTCCCAATTGTCCTGTTAATGTATAAAATGAATACAAAACACTCTAAAATATCATGAGGGAGTGTTTCTAGTTAGTTAACCATTACAACCTCTATTTTGGGCCAAGAAAATAAACTGCAGTCGGCTAAAAAGAAATTATGTGAACATTCCTTATATGGGTAAGAAATCTAATTTTGCAAGAAAACGTGACGTGATGGAACATTTTGGCTATTTTTCCTGGATTCAGCACCCCAAAATCTATAGGAATCAGTTGCAAAACTGGAGGCAGTTTTTTGGTAGTGTACCTGTGTAATCAAATATAAAACATAAAAGGCCAATTAGAACATAAAAAAGAGCCAAAGTGAATGGACTGTATATAAGATTTCTCTGATCATTATTTTATGGAAATGAAGCCTGGGGAGAAGGAGTGGCAAGCCTTTGCAGGGCTTAGCCAGGATAGCTACAGAATGGTTCCAAATTACATGGTTTAGTTGGTTAGGTTGTTTCCTTCCGTTACTGGAAGGAGGGTTAGTAAAAAAACCCCAAAAAAACAAAAACAAAAGGGAATAACTGTTGAGATACTTACTTATTGCTCTGGTGAGTCTGCTTTGTCAATAGGTTACTGGAGCTATGGAGGCGGACCCTGGACTAGTTAGACGGTGTCACTAAATCTGTGACATGCTCACAGATTTAGTGACACTGTATAACTGGTCCAGGGTCTGCCTCCATAGCTCCAGTAACCTATTGACAAAGCAGACTCACCAGAGCAATAAGTAAGTATCTCAACAGTTATTCCCTTTTGTTGTTTTTTTTTTTACTAACCCTCCTTCCACTAACGGAAGGAAACAACCTAACCAACTTAACCATGTAATTTGGAACCATTCTGTAGCTGTCCTGGCTAAGCCCTGCAAAGGCTTGCCACTCCTTCTCCCCAGGCTTCCCCCCAACAGCCTTGGTCAATAATGAGAAAACCGTCCACCTCCCCGCTCCCCCCTGAACACTACTATCCAACCCAACAGCCTTACCTGCCCCCTGCCATGTCTTACCTGGCCTTCGGCTGCAGCCTGGAATGGATAACCGTGAGGGTAGCGGGACTAGACTGGAGTTCCTTCAGGAACTACAATTAGCAGGTAAGTCTAATTTTACCTTCCTTATCGTCCCTCCAGTCTAGTCCCGAACATCAGGAGATGTAACAGAGCAGTGCTCATTTCACCGGGAGGGACCGGCAGACCAGCCTGCAGTACTGCTGACCCAAACCTAGAGTCACCGGCCGCCTGGACATCAATCCGATAATGCTTCACAAAGGTATTCAAGGATGACCACGTCGCCGCCATACAAATGTCCACTGCTGGTACCAAACTCAATTTCGCCCACGAAGCTGCCTGAGCCCGAGTCGAATGAGTTCTCAAACCGATTGGCACTACCTTGTTCTTTAAAACATACGCCGCTGCAATTGCTTCCTTAATCCACTGAGCAATAGATGATTTAGACGCCGTCTCTCCTTGATTTGTCCCCCCAAACACCACAATCTGTCCGTCTTGCGGAGCCCCGCCGTTCTCTGTAAATAACATTTCAACACCCTGCCGACATCCAAGCGATGAAGCCTCTTACCCGGCTTATCCTTGGCTTCCCCTTCAAACACCGGCAGAGATACCACCTGATTCACATGGAACGCTGAGACTACCTTAGGCAAAAACAAAGGCACCGTCCTCAAAACCACCTTCTTACTCCCAAAGGACAAAAAAAGGTTCCTTACAGGACAAAGCTTGCAACTCCGAAATCCACCATGCTGAAGAGATCGCCACCAAAAACACCACCTTGAGTGTCAAGTCCTTCAGTGTAGCCTTCGCTATAGGCTCAAACGGCTCCCTAACCAAAGCCTCTAGCACCAAGTTAAGATCCCAGACTGGAATGACGTCCCTTCTGGGCGGCCTCAACAATCCTGCAGCCCGCAAGAATCTTTTAACATCCAGATGAGCCCCCGGCAACATCCCCTGCACCTTCCCTCCAAAACACGAGAGCGCTGATAACTGCACCTTCAGGGAAGCCGCCGCTAGACCCTTCTCGAAGCCGTCCTGAAGAAAGGCCAATATCTGCGGAATCGAGGCGCCCAACGCCTTTATCTGCTTACTCTCACACCACGCCTCAAACACTCGCCAGACCCTGACATACGCCACAGAGGTAGACCGACGACTGGACCTCAGCAAGGCATACTCAACTGCCCCTGCACCAACAGATCTCTCCGCACCGGAAGCCACAATGGCGCCTCTACCAACAGCCGCATCAGGTCTGCATACAGCGGCCTTCTTGGCCAATCTGGCACAATCAGGATCACCTGGCCCTTGTGCCTCTCTATTCTCTGCAACACTCGACCTATTAACGCCCATGGAGGGAAGACATACAGCAGCCCCTCCTCCGGCCATCTTTGCATGAGCGCATCCAGACCTTCTGACATTCTTTCTCTTCTTCTGCTGTAGAATCTGTCTACCTTCGCCGATGCGAATGAAGCCATGAGATCCATCACTGGAGGGCCCCAGTGACGGACCAGCAAGTCGAACACTTCCTGATTGAGGACCCACTTTCCTGGATCCACCTTGACCCAACTCAAAAAAATCGGCTGTCACATTGTCCACCTCTGCTACATGTGCCGCCGATAACGCATCCAGATTTAACTCGGCCCAAGCCAGAAGTTCGTCCGCTTCCTCCTCGAGAGCCGCACTGCTGGTGTCGCCCTGATAAGAACATAAGAACATAAGATATGCCATACTGGGTCAGACCAAGGTCCATCAAGCCCAGTATTCTGTTTCCAACAGTGGCCAATCTAGGTCATACGTACTGTCACAGAGCAGACTCTCTAGAGCCCCCTGTGGTGCTAAAAAACACTACTCCTCAAGTAAACACTGACGTAGGGAGAGAGCACATGACACAAGGGTATCAGAAGGAGTATAAGGGAATGAGGTCACAAGCCAGGAATTATCACCCAGCCAGTAGGGAAGCAAGGAAGGTCCCACCTGACCCCAATAGGCTAGGGTGTGGTGCAGCTGGGGATTACGTAAATAATCAGCACAGCTCACAAGAGGAGCTACGGGGGAAGGCAGAGAGAACCGAAGGAGCCAGGAGAGGAGCTGAGGAACCTCAGAGACGAAGGAGATATCCAGACTGGGAAGGATACAGATATCCCAGGTCTCCACAGCAAGGCAGGCACTGGCTGAATGAAAGTCTGAGTGAGTCTGATGAACATTTAAGTGAAATAAGTGAGCAGCTGAATTCAGACAGGGACAGTGTATGCAGCAGCCTTGATAGAAGATATGCCTTAAGACACAAGCAACAAGCTAGGAAAAGCTATTCTGAACCAGATAGGAGAAATGCTAAGCTGATCTATGAGAGGCATTTGTATGAAAGACAAAAGCCTTATAATGCTAATTTAAGGAAAGCAGGAAAGCTCCAGAATCTGGGTTACAAACAGAATAGGGAACAAAGCTTGTTACCTTTGGGAGAGAATCCTTCAGAGGAATATAGTTGGCACAAGCCTTCACAGAAACTGCCGTTGGAGACAACAGCTGTTTACAAAGCTCCTGTTAAAACAAAACCCCGTGCAAAGGTTCCACTCTCTGATAGCTGGGCAGCTGGCTGCTTTACTCTGCCTAATTACCAGAGGCAGAGGAAAGGCTCCTGGCTAAGCAACTCAAGAGAATACGGTAAAGCCAAACAGATACCTGCTATAGAAAGACAAGTACGTCACAAGCTGGAAAGTTTGTTAAGCAAGTTACCTCAGAAGAGAAGTAACGAAGCCTCTGTATCTGACAGTGTTCCCATGCAATGTGAGCCTTATGAAATTGAGGACAACGCTGAATTGCCTGTTGAACAAATGGACTGTAGTTTTATAATAGCTGACCATATAGAGTCTCTCAGATAGAAGGCTGAACTATTCCTGAGAAGCCTTCATCTGGAAAGCTGACAAGCTGTATTTCTGTTTCATTCCTATTTTTGTTTGCTGAAAGGTAAAGCTATTTTTGTTATAGTTCTTTTGTTTACCCGAGAAGGGTTATGTTTATTTGACTGTTATACTTTTGGAAAAGAATCCTACGGGACGGGGAATAAAACCCAGTTAAACCGATTTTCGGTGTCACAACTTATTTACATACTGGCAAGGACTATAAGTATTGAAAGGCCAGTACTATACACCCGGGTGCAGTACCAACTGTGACCATCAGGAGGCGCTGCACAGTAAAGGGGTGACAGTACCTAGCAGTTTCCCCAAGGGACACAGGTGATGATTGATGTACGCCACTGCCGTGACGTTGTCTGACAGCACGCACACCGCTGTGCCCTGCACGAGCCTCTGAAAAGCCCTCAGTGCCAGCGTCACTGCCCGTAACTCCAACCTGTTGATTGTCCAAGACCTCTCCCAATCTGACCACTGACCTTGGGCAAACTCCCTCTCGAAGTGAGCTCCCCAACCGAACAGACTGGCATCTGTCGTCAACGCCCTCCATTGTGGCGCTTCTAGAGGCATCTCCTTCTCGAGACACCCCTGCCTTAACCATCACTCCAGCGACCACCGCATCTCCGGAGGGCAACACAGCCTCTGTGACAACTGATCTGACTGGTGAGACCACCTTCGGAGAAGAGCTCTCTGCAGAGGCCTCATGTGCCCATGGCACCACCTCGATCGTAGCAGCCATTGTACCCTGTAGCTGCAAATAGTACCACGCTGACGGAGCTCGTCTCCTGACAAAGGCCTTTATCAGCTCCCTCAGCTTCTGAGCCCTGAGCTCCGCAAGATAAACTCTGCCCCTGTTTGTGTTGAAATGAGCCTCCAAATACTCCAACTCCTGCAACGGGACCAATTTGCTCTTTGCCACATTGACCACCCAACCAAGGGATTGCAGGACCTGAACCACCCTTCAGGTAGCCAATTCGCTCTCGCTCTTTGACTTTGCTCGAATCAGCCAATCGTCCAGGTACAGATGAACCAACACCCCTTCCTTGCGCAATGCCGCCGCCACCACCGCCATTATCTTGGTGAAGGTTCTTGGAGCTGTAGCCAACCCGAACGGCATTGCCTGAAATTGAAAATGCCCCATGGGCACCGCAAAACGCAGAAATCTCTGATGCTCCAACCGAATCGGTATGTGCAAGTACGCCTCCGACAGGTCCAAAGACGTGAGAAACTCCCCCTTTCGAACCGCCACCATGACTGAACGCAACGTTTCCATGCGAAAGTGGGATACTCGGAGACACCTGTTTACTCTCTTGAGGTCTAGAATGGGCCTCAGGGATCCTTCCTTCTTTGGCACCATGAAATATATCGAGTACCGACCGCATCCTAGTTGCCCTGCCAGAACCTGAACCACCGCCTTCAGCGCTAACAATCGTTCTACCATCTCGCGTACTGCTGACAACCTTGATCTCGCTCTGCAGGGAGATTGGATGAAAGAGTCGACCACTGGACGTTGAAACTCGAGCGCATACCCCCGCTGAATGACTTCCAACACCCACTGATCCAACGTGATCTGGACTTAGGCAGGAAAGAAGTCTCGCAAACGACCCCCCACGGGTACAAGCCCTGCCTGGGCCCCACTCGTTTCATTGCAATTTCTTAACATTCGGGGATGAGAAGGCTCCAAGCCCTCTGTCCGCTCCTCTAAACCCCCGAAACCCCTGCGACCTAAACTGCGAACGCCCCCTCTGAAAGGTGGCGAAACGTGACTGATGAAATCTATGAAACTCCCTTTGCTGATTCTTGGAAGGCGCCCCCGGACGACTCTGCTTCTGTTTGTCTTCCAGTAATCTGCCCCTTGGACTCTCCTAGATCCTTGACCAACTTGTCCAAATCTTCCCCAAACAACAACTTGCCTCTAAACGGCAGCTTACCTAACCTAGTCTTAGAGGCCCCATCTGCTGCCCAATTGCGCAGCCAGAGATATCGGCGTGCCATCACCATGGAAGCCATGCTGTTAGAGAGTCCTCAGATAAGATCATACTGAATGTCCGCTAAATACGCCACTCCAGACTCCATTCTGGTGGCTTCTTCAACCGCCTTTTCCTGGGCCCCACTAATTCTCTGAGCCCAGCGAAGACAAGCCCAGCGAAGACAAGCCCTGGCCACCCATGCAACACAAATGGACGCCTGCATGGAAAGCGCATTTACCTCAAACACCTGCTTCAACAACGTATCTAACCGCCTATCCTGAGCATCCTTAAGAGCGGCACTACCTTCCACCAGGATCGTCGTCTTCTTAGCAACCACAGAGACCACTGCATCTACCTTAGGAGTCTTAAAGAGCTCCTTACCCGGCTCCTCCACCGGGTATAGACGGGACATTACGCGCGAGCCCTTCAGTCCTGCCTCCGATGTGTCCCACTCCTCCTGAATCATCTCCTTAAACACTCTATGCATTAGAAACGCCCGTTGTGTCTTTTGCACCGCCTGTAACAAGGGATCCTCCAGAGTACAATCTTCCGGAGTCCCCGTAACCAGCATATTTAAGGCTTTCAGCGTCTCCATGATGAGTGCCACTAGCTCCTCCCGTCGGAACACTCAGACCACCCTAGACTGGTCCTCTGGCTCTGGAATCTCACCTTCCTCTAGGTCCACTTCCAACTCCGAATCCTCCAAGCCTTCCGATAGTTCCTGCTCTCCTAAATCCTGTTCCACCTTGTCCGCGACCAGTCTAGGCTTTTTGAGAGGCCCGCTCCCCAGAACTCCTGCCAATGGAGCCCCTGATCGCTTTGAGCTCGGCCCCCACTCGCCTCCGGCGCCAATCCCCCCGACCCCCTGAGGGCCTGTTGGAGCAGCACCATAAAATCCTGTGAGAAAATAGCTGCTAACCCTCCCTGCAAGGAAAGCTGAGACGCGGGGGAATCAATCGCCGTGGACGGCCCTGGAAGAGGAACCACCAGCGGAACAGACAGCCCAGCTGTCTCCCCTGCCTCCGTCTGCCCGCTGAACTCCTCCGCCGCACTGTACGCCGCCAACTGTGCCCCGGCTGCCTCTTGAGTACAACCACGGCACACCCGGGCCTCCGACAGTGAATCCCTCAAAGAACCCACACATCAGGCACCTAGGTTTTGACGGCATAGGGAAGCCTGCTCTAGCCTGCACCAAACAACCCCCCATCTAAGTGAAGAGCCCAGGAAACCACGGGTCCAAACCGCCTGTTTCTTCTTTTTTTTTTTTTTTTTAACTGTATCTGGGAAAATTACCAAATTGCCCTCCAATCCAGGCCAAACGCACCCCAGAGGGCCGCAAGAGAGCGCAGGAGAAAAACAAATCAACTGCTCTGCTGCTTTTCCTGCCCTCCAGCCATGAGGTCTAGGCCTGACCGCGGCAAGCTCTGTGTCTCCCAAACCACCGCGTGTCAGCCCCGACCGCGCTCCACCAGCGCTTACCTCTCCGGCGGTCCGCACACACCCCTCGGGGTTCAGAGAGCCTCTACGCTGCTGCTTGCTTCGGCCCGCCATGGCTTGCCGTTTCCTTTACTGCAGCCCGCCGAGCCGCGGCTGCCTCCGGAACCCACTCTTCACGAGCTCTGAGCCCCGCGCCTCCACCTCTTCACACCCGATGAGGGGATCAGAAGCGGGAGGCCCCACAGACGACTCCCACACTCTCCCTTGGACAGGCACTGCTTCAGGGAGGGGGAGAAGGGGGGACAGCCAAACCAGAAGTAAGCCTGGATCTTTGCAGAGAACAAAATCGCCAATTTAAAGAGGTATTACCTCTAAATCCACTTTTTTTTTTTTTTTAACACCCCACTAATTCCTATCTAACCCTAGACCTAATTATTCCTCTAGTGAACCCCCAACACCAGGGCTCACACCTCCTTCTGCTGCATGGAGACTGAGAATACTGGAGCTATGGAGGCGGACCCTGGACCAGTTATACAGTGTCACTAAATCTGTGACATGCTCAGTCTCCAGTGCTGCGGGAGGAGGTGCACAACTCCTGATGTTCGGGACTAGACTGGAGGGACGATAAGGAAATAAGATTTCTCTGATCATTATTTTATGGAAATGGAATAAGAATCATAATGAAGATATGGAGACTAAGCATTGACTTTTAAGAGTGAGTAGATGGTATGCTAAAACAAACAAAACCAAAGCTTGCATTAAAGTATTGCCTTAGCTCAAGGCTAACAAAGAAATGATAGCATACCTAAAGATAAGTAAAGCGGTATTTTACATAAAAGAGAAAAGTAAACTTTTCAGTATTGAGCATAAAAACAGAAGAGGTAAAAATAGGTAGAACAACCAGTTTGTGCTAAGATATTTAACCACTTAGAATTAAAAATTCAAGTTCTAAATGACAATTTTTTTTCTTCTAGCAATGTTGGTTTGATAATAAACTATGTGTTATAATTTTAAATCTCAGTTCACAGATTTTGTCTAAGTAACAGGGCCGATCCTACGCATGTGGGAGCATGTTATCGGCACAGGAACCCGCTGAACAAGAGGTCCCTCATGCAACGCAGCTGTGCCCATTGTTGAGTGCAGACCAAATCTGATCTTTCCCCAAATCACCCTACCAGTTGCGGCCATCTTTTCCCCTTTGTTTTAATTTTTTTAATTTTCTCTACATGGCCCTGTTTTTTGGATGTTCTGACCTCCCCCTGGAACTCCGAACTCTGGGGTCACCTTCTCCACCACCTGTGAACCTCAACAGCACTCAAAGCCTGCTCTGTGGCATTTCAGTCAGGATGCAGCCTGCTCTGTCTTGGCCCCACCTGCTTCAGGGGTCTGATGCTCCTCTGAGGCCTTCTGAACTCCTTCTGAGGCTATCAGCAGCATACCCGAGCTGGTCTGACACTAGTCCTGTACCTGGTACAAGCTCCCAGTGCCCCTTCCAATAGCGCAGTTCCTTCAAGCTGTAACCTCATTCGGTATCTAGGGCCCTGCCTCTAAAGACATCCTGGTGATTGCAGCACTGTTCCGCACTCAGCACCTGACCGATGCAGGTCATGGCAGGCTACCCTTCACAGCCAACACCAGAGTCAGCCCCATTATCCTCGCCCAGGTGGCTTTCGTTGTGAGCCCCGAAGTCAGTCACCAGTGCTGAAGGAGATCACGGGAACCACAGTTTCTCCTCAAATGTCGTGCTGCATGTTTTTTAAAATGCGGCCTTTTTTTTTTTTCTAAAACTAGGATCTTTGCAATCTTTTCCTCCTCCCTTCCCCCTCAGATCCAGGGCCCGATACACATCTGCACAGATAAAAAAAAAAATCTTCTGGTTCATCTTTTTTAAATTTTATTGTATCACTTATTTTATTATACCTCTGAAGTGACACAGAGCGGGCTTTGGCTGCTGTAGAGGTTCATGGATGATGGAGACGGTGACCCTGAAGTTTGGAGTTGCGGGGGAGGTTTCAGGACATTTGAATGCCAGGGCCATGAAGAAAATTTTTTAAAAATTTAAAAAAGGGGAACATAAAAATAATCTGGCTTGCTCAATTTTCCTGGTAGGTGTATGGATTTTATAGGGCTCACTGTAATATTTACAGTGCTGCTCTTTTCTAGGTAGACTCCTTGTGAGAGATTTTAAAATTAGTGCTATTATGGAATGGAAGATTTGCTCTATACTGTAAGTCCTGTGCTATGATTTTCACATTTTCTTTTTGTGTCCTGTAGAGAGTCAAAAGTAGGGTTTTAGTGGGGGGTATTGGAATATGGATAGTCTAAGGTGTGAAGTGGCATTTTAGAAAGGGCATCCAAGTACAATCTGGAACGTCCAGGACAAAGCGAGCAGAAAAACACCAGGAATGTCTGTTTCAGCCTGATTACAGAAACATAGATGGCTCCGACCGGGACACCTGTGCTGACAACCACACAGATATCTCTGATACAAAATCTTGGGCGCAAATGTCTATCATATGCTTCTTGGCTTATGGGAACATTCACTGGCATGGCAAAACAAAAACACAACCCCTTATTCCCCATCAGTATTCATCAAAAAATATAAGGCATATGAGTGTACCTCCTTTTCCACACCCTCCAGATGTTTGGCTGGCAAAACGAGCACTTTTCCAATGCCTATTTGTGCCTGGAGAAGGTATAACCTTTGATGTAGCTCAGGACATGCATAGCGTTTCTGAAATCAGGTGAAGACGTCCAAGTTCCTGGGAACATTCCAGATATGCCTCCACTATACCCCCTTCATAATTTGGATGTCCTTGCACTGGGGACATCTCCGGAGCTGGCTTCTAAAATGCTTCTGGAGATGTCTTTGTGATTTCGATGTCTGCATGCCCATCTGCAAATGTCCAGAGTACGAACAGCACTTTCAAAATAACCCCCATTAAGTTCTTTGTACTTGATGCTGCTGGACTGGTCTTTGATTTCAAACATTTTTTTAGGCTCACATTCAAGTAGGGTTGCCAACTGGCCGGTTTTCAGCCGGCCTGGCCGGTTTTTCCATGGCCAGGCTGGCTGCTGGCGCAGAGGCAAAAAACCGGCCCTTGAAAAGCCGTTTTTTTGCTCTGGCCGCAAGATCGGGAGCGGCCAGAGCAAAAAACCCGGCTTTTCTCCCAACCCGGAGGGCTTCAGAGGGAACCGGGGAAGCCCGCGCTTGGCCCCGGCTCCCTCTGTACAGCCGCCAGCGTGAAAAGCCTTTTCCTTCACGCTGGCGGCTGTACAGAGGGAGCCAGGGCCTCGCGCGGGCCCCCCCGGCTCCCTCTAAAGCTTCAGACAGCCGCGGTTTTGTGGGGGGGAGGACAAGGACTGCCGGGGCTGTGATGGGGGGAGGAGACCTGGACTGGAAAAGGGCTAGGAGGGGGGAATTGGACTGGAAATGGGTTGTGATGGGGGGGGGGGACCTGGACCGGAAAAGGGCTATGGGGGGGGGGGACATGGACGGGAAAGAAAGGGGCTGTTATGTGGGGGGGGACCTGGACTGTAAAAGGGCTATGGGGGAGGGGACATGGACTGGAAATGGGTTTTGATGGGGAGGGGGACCTGGACTGGAAAAGGGCTATGGGGGGGGGGGGGGACATGGACTGGAAATGGGTTGTGATGGGGAGGGGGACCTGGACTGGAAATGGGCTATGGTGGAGGGAGGGGGAACTTGGACTGGAAATAGGCTGTGATTAGGGGGGCTAGGACTGCAAATGGACTGTGATGGTGGGGGGGGGGGGGGTAGGACTGCAAATGGGCTGTGATGGTGCGGGGGGACTCGGACTGCAAATGGGATGTGATGGGGGGGGGCCTAGGACTGGAAATGGGCTGTGATTGGGGGGGGGGCTAGGACTGGAAATGGTCTGTGATGTGAGGGCTAGCACTGGAAATGGGCTGATGAAGAGCTGGAATAGGACTGGAAATGGGCTGATGTGGGGCATGGGAGAATGGGATTAGAAGGGAGTGGATGCTGGGTGGGTCTAGAACTATAAGGGAACTGATTTTGGGGGAGGACTAGAATAGATGGGGAATGAGAATGGAGAGGAGAAAAAATATTTTGTGTGGAAGAAAAGTCTATGATGGGCTGGGTATTGGGAGAGTAAGAGGGGCTTGAGAATGGAAGGGTGAAATTTAAATGGATGATAAAGGAATAAGGAAAGAATTGGGGGAAAGAGCAAAAGGGAAACAATCAGTATGTTAAAGCAGAAATAGAGAGAGAATGGAAAACATCTAAAAGAGAAGAAAGGACAAATGGATAGCTCGCAGAAGACACGAAGAAACCAGAAGAAAGTGACTGGAGCAATTGCAACTGAAAAATAAAACGCCCAAACAGAAGGTAGAAAAATACTTTTTATTTTGAATTTATTAGCTGGAATATGTCTGGTCTGGGAAGTGTGTATTGATAACATCTTTGCGTTTTTGTTTAGTGCAAGAGGAAATTACTTTATAGTTTTATTTCTCCAGCGTTGTACATTTCATGTTTGGATTTTGGGGTTCCCAGTTTAATTATTATCTGACCAAGGAAGTTAGCCTACACGTATCCTCGGTAATTTTTGTGGGTGGGGCTGGGGGCAGGGCAGGGGTGGGACTAGGGGCGGAGAATGGGTGGAGCATGGCGAGCCACAGGTGTCGGGTTTTTCTCAATGAAAAAGTTGGTAACCCTACATTCAAGGATATCTCAAAATTTAAAGGAAAATCTCAGTAGTCTGATAGCTTCACTGTTGCTAATTATGGGCTTTTCCAGCTTTGGCACATCTAATTTGGCCTGCATACTATGATTTGAATTCACAGCCAGCAGGATGTTTTCTAATTTTTTTGTCTTCCCTCCTTATCATTAAACTAGTCATAGCACTGACCAAATAAGTCCGTTTGTTGTTGTTGTTATGCAAATATTAAAGCAGATGAGGTCCTGTGGATATGCAAATACCTATGCAAATTAGACCCCACAATAAGTCTCTGCACATGGGCCCCCCCCCCACATCACCCTCGGGCTACCTCTGTTAAGTAGCTCAAACATCTAATTCCTATAGATCATTTTAATTAGAGATGGATTGGCCTGAAGGTTTTTTCTGCCTATTTGAATTCAAAGGGTCCACTTGCCATGACCTTTGTCCCCCCTCCTCCCATTCTCCCTAGGCCCAACTTTACCATTAGGTGAACTAGGCCATTACCTAGACTGTCATATTTTGGGATACAGCGTGGCTGGTGGGAGATTCCCTGGCTCTACCAGCTAAAGAGACAATTGAGCATGGCTGGCATAGATCCCTAGGTCCAACAAACTGAAGATTCTGAAGAGCCAGCTGGATAGAGCAACAGAAGTGTATGTGCTGAAGCTCCTGATTTTCAATGCCGCACCACGAGCATATTCAAAATGCATGCTTGTAGGCCAGCATATCGATGCTAATCTCGCAATGCCTAACACAGTTACTGCCAATGAATACCCCTGGGTGCTGCTGCTACACGACCCAATGCTAAGTGATTAGCATTGGGGCATTCTGCGGCAAAGCAGAGACAGCACCCGTCACTAACCGGACAGCGGTGATATTGAGCTGCTGTCCAGTTAGCTAATATGCAAAAGTGAGGCTGCTTTAGCTAACTGGGCAGCAGTTCAATATCGCCGCTGCCCAGTTAGCAATGGGTGCTGTCTCTGCTCTGCCTCAGAACGCCCCAATGCTAACCACTTAGTATTGGAGTGTGTAGCAGCAGCACCCAGGGGATATTCAGTGGCAATAACCGTGTTAGTGTTGCCAAATATACCGCAGAGCAGCATTTAAATGGTTTGGAAGACTGCAAACCGTGTAAATGCCTTTGAAAATGGCCCCCATGGTTTACTGCAAGTAATGATCTTCTAACTGCAACACAAAGAAAATACATCTAGTGCTTTTCAAATGCTAATGACAAATACGGTATTATTCTGTAGCTAAAAAGAAGTTTGTTTCTGAGTAAGCATCCTTCCACTGATTTAGTAAAATTTGTGGTTTTTAACACAAACGTGCTTTTGTAATATAATGCAGTAATAAGAGCTCCCAAATAAAGGGTCCATTGTTTATCCAAGCTTGCCACATTCTATATCTGTAGCACCTTTCATACCATATATACCTTAAACAACCTTTCACTGCCTTCAGGGTCCCAATGAGATACAGCACAGTTACTTACCTGTAACAGGTGATCTCTGGGAACAGCAGGAATAAGTCTTCACATATGGGTACGTCGGTACCGACGGAGTCTGCGTGGGAACGCTTCCCAGCGTCCAATCAAAGAGCTTTTGGAAGCATCCCACCACGCCTGCGTGCTGCCTTCCCGCCTTTCCCAACTGCCTCTCCTCAGTTAAGTTTTAAAGCTGAGACAAAGAGAGAGAGAGGAAAGGAAAGATAGATAGAGATACAACTCCTGGGGAGGTGGGTGGGTTGTGAAGACTTATTCCTGCTGTTCCCAGAGATCACCTGTTACAGGTAAGTAACTGTGCTATCTCCAGGAACAAGCAGGAATGAGTCTTCATATATGGGGACTCCAAAGCTGAGATGCCTGGAGTCCCAGCATGTCATAGGTTGAAACATGCTATCCCCCACAACACCAGGCATCCTGAGGATGGAGGGTAGGAGTTGAAGAAAGAAAGGTGCTGTGGAACAGCTAACCTAGCATAGGATTGCAGACAAGGAGTCCATGTGTGGATGATAATTGTCATCAATGATATTGCAAAGAAAAAATATTGCAATATGGACTTCCCCTAACAGGACTTCAGAGAAGTATGGAGGTTCATGGGATCTACTGGGGAACCCAGTAGAGGAACCTCGAGAAGGACCTCACTGTAAGTGGAGGTAGTAAACCTGTAGGAAAAGCAATGGAGGTCAGAATCCTGAAAGGTAACAGGTAACCCCAGTAGGAAAAACTGGAGTAGTACAAAAACGGTGGGCCTTCAGCGGAAGGCTTTATGATAAAAGCCAAACTCTTTTGGCGGCAGAGTGGCTCACTCTTAGGAACAAAAAGAGAAAGGCTAACCGATTTGGACAAACAGGCCCAGTCCTTGTGGGGAGAAAGGGTATGGGAACCCCTTGTATCCAAAAAGAAAGGACAAACGCCGGAGGCATTACAGCCTGTGAAGAGCTGAAGATCCGCAATGTCTCTCCTAACTGAAGTCAGCTGGGAGAGATATTGGAACATGGAGAGCTTCAGAGGTACCTAACCTTAAGGTTATGGTAGGTGTTAACTACCAAAGTGGTTGTGAGTGTAGGACCCCAAAACATGCTGGATAGCATAAATATGGGTAAAGCCCATCTGTCAGAATCATATAGCTATATGAGCCTCGACAGTCAGGTAGATAAGCAGAATACATATCTACCGATATATATATATATATCTGTCGAGCTATTTTACTAACATATAGATATATGAGAATATATCTATAGTGAGATATGAAGGGCATAAAATACACACAAATGATAGACATAGACATCTGTAAGATGTGTGCTATAGGTATGAATATATAGGCCTCTATATGGAAGTCTGCAATGAAGCAGACAGAGATATGCCTACAAAAAGGTATTCACATAGGAAAATGTGGAGAGGAAAGATTCATCTAACAACAAGAAGGTGGAACCTACTTGAGAAGATATATAGAGAATCAATTCCCACTGGTTATGGCTACAGGGATGCTAGGTAGTAGAATAACCAGGATGGTTACGTGACAAGCAAAGGATGATATCAGTCTGCAGCCAGCAAGTCCCGAGTATTGTAGAACTCTAGCATGGTAAGTGAACAGAAGACGCATAGGAATGAGATACCATGCTGACCTGCTTAAGGGCAAAAAGATATCATGCGTTCTTACCATGAGGACGAGCTGGAAGGAGAAAACATATTCCCGATTGGAAATACTATGGACCAAAGCAGGGAATTAGCAACTCCTTAAGCTTTCACGTAAGAGGAGGCCTATGTCCTTTATATTAAAAAGGAGAACTTTTCTAGTCATGGGAGACATGACTGAAAAAGCCTTTTTCAACCATCTAGTATAGCTGTTGGAGAAAAAGCCCCCCATGTTCTCTAGCAAGGGCCCATAGTGGAGAGCTTCTCTGTAGAATTGCAGAGAGCATGATGCACGAGAATGAGGAGATAGAACTGGCTGCAGGAGAGCCAGTACCTATGTCAACTATGCTGCCAAACCCAGGGGAATGGAGATGGCAGAAAGAGAAGACAATCCAACAAGCTTGTAGTGAAAAAATTTCCAAGACAGATGACAGCACTGACTTGGAGCCACTACTAAGACCAGACAGAATGTTAGTGGAGGACAAATCTGGTTGCTGGTGGACAAGAACCAGTGGTCCAAACATTAAGGCTTCTGCATTGGCAGCTGCTTGCCAGACAGCAGAAAGAATGGTACTGTTTAAAAACAGAAAGAACAGACAAAGCAAGAGTAGAAAACTCTGGACGTGTCTGATGAACTGCTTCAAAGCAAGATTGAAAAAGAGGAGTCAACTCAGAGAAGAGAACTCCGCATTGGAAAAGTAAGAAAACTAGAGAGGCTGAAGAAAAAGCCCTCCAGTGAAGCAATACCACTCTTACAGAGGAAAAACCTGGTAAGAGGGTAAAGAGAATGGAGCTGAAGAAAACTTATAAAGTAGTAAGGTTATAGAAAGGAAAAAAGACATGCTGGCACAGGAAACTATCGTTTGATAGTGGATAGACCTCTTTCCCTAGCAGGAAGAAGAGGAGAACCCTGTGACCTAGAAGCATGAACATCCTGACAGCTCATAGAACATAGAAAGAATGGATGTCTTTCGGGAAGAGATCCATGTTTAGGATTTAGAATGACAGCAGTGGAGAAGAAGCAACTGCCGATTCTAATCCCAAGAGTCACAAGCATCTGATGGACTGATCAGAAACCCTGTGGTTGCTGGGTTTGCTGAGCCTGGCGAGAGGTTGAACTCTGCAGACCAGGACGATGCTTCCCCTGTTTGGGAACATCTGTATGATGGGCAGATGATGCATAAAACCTTCTTCTCCTATGGGAAGAAAGTTTGGCAGGACATTTCCTACCTACTGGGACAGAAGAAGGTGCAGAACAGCCCCTAGGAACAGGTAAGTCAGTGGACAACTGAGTAACCTGACGTAAAGACTCCTTGTTGAAAAGATTGTCTCCAGTGCAAGGAGTATGTCCCAGTCTGTGCTGTGCCCATTTGTCCAAGTCTGAAGCTTGGAGCCAGGCTCTACGTCGTGCCCCTATAGTTATAGCAGAAGTCCTGCTAACAGACTCAAAAGAGTCTAGGGAAGCACGAGTAAGAAACCAAGAGATATTCTGGAGATGCTTGAGCAGTGAAGAATAGTCTGCACTCTTGGACTCTGGAAGGGAAGGAGTCAAAAGATGTAATTGCTTTGTGACCTCCTCAAGAGATAGACTCATATAGAAAATATATGAGAGAATTCTTGCAGAAAGCATAGATGTCTGGAAGGTTTGACGTCCAAAGGCATCTAGTGTCTTAGACTCACGACCTGGCGGATAAGAAGAGTGCTTTTTCTTACTTTTTACCCGCCGCATTGCTGATTCCACTACTATGGAATGATGAGGAAGCTGAGTCTTTTGAAACCCTGGAGAGGGGGGCACCTGATATAAGAGATCAGTTGCTCTGGAAGGTGGGGGTACCCTTAAAGGTGTTTCCCACATTCCTAGAAGGAGATTCTGCAAGGAATGATGCAAAGGAAGCATTATGTTCTCCTTTGCTTTGGTAGAAACAGAGCCTTGTGCAGGATCATGTCCTGGGATAGGAATGGCAAGAGATCTTGCTATATCCAGGAGGAAACTCTGAAAAGAGGGATCCCCAACAGGACTCTCCCTTGGACAGGTTAGATCTGAAGAACTAGCCTGAGCACCGACAGAGCTATCCAGATATATAGGAACAGAAGATCCTGCAGAGTGCAGTGTGGAATGCTTAAAGGATGGTCGCCGGTACTGGCTGTCAAGAGCAGCGACCGTCATTACCACATTGTCCATGCCAGGTATCGACTCCAAGCTTGGTATAGAAGGGAGCGATCCTGTTGAAAAAAGCATGGCAGGAGTTGGCCATGATGCTACTGTGGATACCGGTACCGATGCCAATACAGGTACCGATGTCGGAGTCGAGCCCGACAGAGACATCGGAGCAGTCATCAGTGACCGTTCAATCGGTACCGAGGTAAATGAAAACCTCCGGGCGCTATCCTCGGTACCGAGCCACCGGTATCAGTGTCGGTACCAAAGCGTATTGGTACCCAGTCGCCCAGACTAGAGATCGATTCCAAACTCGGCATCGAGGGCAGCTCAATCGGCCTCGAGGGAACCGAGAGTTGCGAATCCGAATCATCGGAACCGAGCCTTCGGTACCGCCGAGAACCGGTACCAAGGCGAGTCGGTACACAGTCCTCCAGACTGGAGATCGATTCGAGACTTGGCATCGAAAGAAGCGAGGCTATCGATGCACGTCTGGAGGGTACCGACGTCGGTGGTAGTATCGGTACTGGTACCGATAACGGAAAGTCAGTCTGGAGTGTATCCACCGGTCCCGAAGGCACCGAGAACGCCAGATGACCATCCATGGTGAGGAGTGTCTCATCCAACACCAGTGCCGATGCCGGGGTATCGGTACCGCTCGAAGCGGCTGCCACCACCAGAGACGGCTCAGGTATGTTCTGTGAGGGGTGAACCCCACGAACAACCTGAAACCCCTGAAAGGCTTTGGAGACCGAAGACTCACGCCGGGGTTTTGAAGCCAGTGGGCCCTCGAGGGCAAGGCCGGAGCTGTCTACATGCTGTGCATGAGACCTACCATTCGAGGGCTGGCTAGTCTTAACATACCGTTTGTGGGTTACCTGATCCTGTGTGGAAGAAGAAGGGGACGGTGCCCCGAAGTTGGAGGGAAACCGTGTATCGAGGGAACCTCGATGTTGAAAACCTCTTCTCACCAAACTGTTGTCAGGACCCAAGCAGGTTAGACACCGACTTCGAGGGTCTAAAAATAAAGTTGTACCGCCACAGTCTGAACATTTCTTGGAGAAAGTGGCTGGCGGTTCCATGAAGGAAAAGAAGAGGCCTGAAGGCCTAAGAAACCATGGGACACTATGAAGAAAAAATATCCCGTGAAAAAGGAAGATTTTACAAGAAAAGAAAAGAAAACACCAGCGGTACCGGTGGCGTCAGGAAGACAGCCGCGACCACAAGAAAACTAAAGAAATAAAACAAGAATTTTCTGCTGTGACAGGGGGACGTCCTGCTGGCTCCGCAGAAAACAAAAACTGAGGAGAGGCAGTTTGGAAAGGCAGGAAGGCAGCACACAGGCATGGTGGGATGCTTCCAAAAGCTCTTTGATTGGACGCTGGGAAGCGTTCCCGCGCAGACTCTGTCGGTACTGACGTACCCATATGTGAAGACTCATTCCTGCTTGTTCCTGGAGATCTGATTTATAGTAATTTATAGGGTAATTTTATAAGCAATTTGAATGTGTAGAAAGCATAGTTACTCACCTGTAACAGGTGATCTCCGGGAACAGCAGGAATTTAGTCTTCACATATGGGTATCGTCGGTACCGACGGAGCCTGCGCGGGAAGGCACCCCAGCGTCCAATTAGAAAGCTTTTGGGAGCATCCCACAGCGCCTGCATGCTGCCTTCCCGCCTTTCCCAACTGCCTCTCTCCAGTTGAGTTTAAAGCTGAGACAAAGAGAGAGAGAGGGAAAGAGAAAGAGATAGATAGAGAGATACAACTCCTAGGGGAGGTGGGTGGGTTGTGAAGACTAAATTCCTGCTGTTCCCGGAGATCACCTGTTATAGGTGAGTAACTATGCTATCTCCAGGAACAAGCAGGAATGTAGTCTTCACATATGGGGACTCCCAAGCTTCAGATGCCAGGGAGAGACCCCAGAAGTTGTGTGTCCCTGTGAAAGGGCTCCACTTCCCCCCATGGATCTCTGGCATCCAACCAGGGATGGTGGGTAGGAGTTGATTAGGTATGGAACAGGTGTTGGAGAACAGCCCGAGCAAACAAGGCATCCCGGCGGGAGTCCCTGTCCAAGCAGTAAAGGGCTGTGAAGGTATGAACTGAGGCCCAAATGGCTGCTCGACAGATGTCGTCGATAGACACAGAGTGCAGATGAGCCATTGAAGCTGCCATGGCTCTCACATTGTGAGCTGTGACATGGCCCTCCAGAGGAAGATTCTTACTCTGATAGGCAAATGAAATACACTGCGCAATCCAGCTGGACATTGTCCTCTTGGAGAATGGAAGTCCCAAATGAGAAGGATCAAAAGCAACAGAGTTGAGAGGACTTTCTATGTTGCTGTGTTCTTTGTAAGTAAAAAGCTAAAGCTCTTTTACAGTCCAAAGTATGAAGATTCCTTTCTGCATTTGATGCATGAGGACTTGGAAAAAACACAGGCAGGTAGACCGCCTGGTTAAGATGAAAAGGCGAGACCACCTTTGGCATAAAGTGTGGGTGAGTCCTAAGGACTATCTTGTCATGATGGAACCTTGTATAAGGTGGATCAGCAACTAGTGCCTGCAACTCACTGAAGCGACATGCTGATGTGATTGCAATGAGAAAGATAACTTTCCAAGAAAGGAATTTCAAGGAGGTAGTAGCTAAGGGTTCGAAAGGTGGCTTCATGAGCTGGCCAAGAATCAGATTTAAGTCCCATGCCACTGGTGGTGTCTTAATGGGAGGCTTAGTTAGAAGAAGGCCTCTCATAAATCTTGCTATGAGAGGATGGGAAGAATTAGGTTCTCTATTAAAAGGCTTGAAAGAAGCAGCAATAGCACATAAATGGACTCTTACTGAGTTAGTTTTAAGTCCTGCATTGGATAAATGAAGGAGATACTCCAGTAATGATTCCAGAGGTATTGCAAGGGGGTTAAAACCCTTCTGTGAGCACCATATGGTAAACCTTTCCCACTTGAAAGCATAAGAGCATCTTGTAGAAGGTTTTCTAGAAGCATAAAGGATACCCTTTACTTGCTGAGGAAGGTTAAGATCCTGAAGATCTAGGCCTTCAGCAACCAAGCCCTGAGATGCAGAGACTGGGGATTGGGATGCCATAACATTCCGCACTCCTGAGACAGGAGATCTGAAGCAGAGCCTAACTCCAGAGAGGGAGCTTGAGAGAGATGTAGGAGCAGAGGGTACCACATTTCCCGTGGCCAATGTGGAGCTATGAGAATCATACGGCCTCTGTCTCTCTGAAGCTTGAACAGGGTTTTGGGAATCAGGGGAATGGGTGGAAAGGCATACAGGAAGTCTTGAAGGAGGAAAGCATCCCTGGCCTGAGAGTCCTGAGCCGGAATTCTGGAACAGAACCGGGGAAGTTTGGCATTCAACGGACTTGCAAAGAGGTCTATATCCGGGGTTCCCCAAATTTGAAAAATCTTGGCCACCTGGTTTGTATTTAGAGACCATTCGTGTGGAAGCAGAACTCGACTGAGTCTGTCTGCCCAAGAGTTTTGGATACCTGGAAGATACACTGCCAGTAGATGAATCTGATGCTCTTTGGCGAGGGCCCATAGTCGCAAAGCTTCGTTGCAAAGCGACAGAGAGCCTGTTCCTCCCTGCTTGTTCATGTAGAACATGGCTACTTGATTGTCCGTATGAATGAGGACTGTCTTGTAGCTGAGCAGGGTTTGCAACACTCGCAGAGCAAGAAAGATTGCTCTGAGCTCCAAGAGATTGATGTGAAGAAGAGTCTCCTGTGGAGTCCAAGTGCCTTGGGTGGAGAGGTCTTGCAGATGAGCTCCCCAACCCACTGGAGAAGCATCTGTTGTGAGAGTTGCCTGGGGTAAAGGTTGTTGAAATGGGGAACCCAGCACCAGGTTTTGAGTGGACTTCCACCATTGGAGGGATAAAATAAGGTGATTTGTGTTTGCTATTTTGTCTGACAGGCACCCTGATGCCTGGGTCCATTGAGTGGATAAAGTCCACTGGGCTGCTCTCATATGGAGGCAAGCATAGGGAACCACATGCACGGTAGATGCCATGTGGCCTAGTAGTTGTAACATTTCTCAAGCAGTGAAATGAAGCTTTAGCACTGCTTGAGAAGCTAACTGCACAATGCGAAGGCAACAGGCCTGGGGAAGATAGGCCCTTGCTTTTCTGGTATCCAGCAAAGCCCCTATGAACTCTAGAGACTGAGTGGGAGTTAGACTGGATTTTGGGATGTTTATGACTAGACCCAAATACTGAAGGATGCGCATTGTGCAAAATAGAGAAAACCTGACCTCTGACTCTGATGGGGCTCGAATGAGCCAGTCGTCTAAGTAGGGGAAGACGAATATTCCTAGAGTGCAAAGAAATGCTGCTACCGCAGCCATGCATTTCATGAACACCCTTGGTGCTGAGGCCAGGCCAAAAGGAAGCACCCTGTATTGGTAGTGCTTTCCTTGAAAAAGGAACCGAAGGAACTTTCTGTGAGTTGAATGGATGAAAACATGAGTGTACACATCCTTGAGATCTAGAGAACAAAGCCAATCCTGACTCTGAAGGTATGGCAGCAGAGTTCCCAGAGAAATCATCTTGAATTTCTCTTTGAACAGGAATTTGCTCAATTCTCTGAGGTCTAAAATAGGTCTGTGTCCCCCTGTTTTCTTTGGGATAAGGAAATAGGGGGAGTAAAACCCTGTACCTTGTTGAGGAATGGGTACCTCTTCTATTGCCCCTTGGGCAAGAAGCATAGTGACCTCTTGATCTAACAGGTTGATGAGAGAGGTCTAAGAATTGAACTGTCTTACCATTGTGGGAGGGGGCATGCGGACAAAATGAAGCTTGTACCCCTCTTTTATAATGGAGAGAGTCCAATGTTCTGCTGTTATCTGCTCCCATCTGGGGGCAAAATGACACAACCTTCCTGGAATGGTGGAAGGCTCTGGTCCATTGAGGGCCAGGAAGGCTAAGTTCTCTAGATGAAAGTCAAAGGCCTTGTGGAGGCTGAGACTGCTGAGACGGTTGAGGCTCAGCAGTCTTTGCTTTCCTTTGTTTAGGTGGTTGCTGACTCTTTCGAGCAGGCTGACCTGCAGAACGTCCCTGCTGGGAATAAGAGGGATAAAACCTCTTCTTTTTGGAGAAGAATGGTTTCTTGAAAGATTTCTTCCTTGCAGGATCAGCTGTGGCTTTGGATAACCTATCCAAAGTGGAGTTGTCAGCATCCAACTCATTGGCTTTCTCTTGCCAATTTTTGCCGAATAGATTCTCACCTGTACAAGGGATATTGCCCAGTTTGTCCTGCACCCAGAGCTCCAAATAGGATGCCTGGAGCCAGGCAATTCTACGTGCACCTATGGCAATGTCAGAGGTTCTGCTTATGCACTCAAAACAGTCAAAAGCTGCACTATTAACAAATTTAGAAATATCCTGGGCATGTTTAACCAGAGTGAGAAAATCCTGCCTCTTATCTTCAGGAAGAAGAGGGCTCAAAACCTCTAAATCTCCTGTGACTTCTTTAAGGAACATTCCCATATATAAAATATAGGAACTGATCCTGGCAGAAAGCATGGAAGCCTGGAAAGTACGACTTCCAAAGGCATCCAAAGTTCTACACTCAAGTCCTGGAGGATTAGAGGCATGCCTCTTTGCACTCCTGATCCTTCTCATAGCTGATTCCACTACAATAGAGTGATGAGGAAGCTGAGTTTTCTGGAAATCAGGACAAGGAGGGACTCGATACATAGTATCCAGTCTACGAGAGTGAGGAGAAGTGGTAAGAGGTGTTTCCCACATTCTTAGCATGCGATCATGTAAGATCTCATGGATAGGCAAAGTAGCTGCCTCCTTAGGAGCTTTGGGATATTGTAGAATCTCCAACTCCTTTGCCCTGGGCTCTGTTTCAGGAGCCACAGTAATGGAAAGACCATGAGCCACCTCTCTGATAAAATCCTGAAAGGAGATATCTTCTGGAGGAGACATCCTACGTTTAGGAGAGGAAGGCTCCTCCGGGGGTATTCCGGTACCGACAGAGTCGTCAGACTCCTTCGAGGATTCAAAGTACCTTCTGTCCGGATGCTGTTGTAGAGCATGATACCCGTACCAACCGAAGTCGGTACCGGGGGGAATCGGTACCAGTGTATCGGTACCGGAAGTCATAGCATGACTGGGTGCCGGCAAAGCAGACACTGATGTCGATGCTGTCGGTACCGGTGCCGGAGTCGATGCCGGTACCGGTTGAACTGTCTGACGTGGTTCCGAGGGTGTCAATGCCGCAAGGAGAGCCGCCAGACTGCGTTCAATAGCCAGGAACCTCTGGTCTATCGACGCTGCCGATGCTTGGGTGTTGGTACCGGAGAAAGCAGCTGGTACCCCAGAGCATGGCACCAGTAGTTCTGCCGAGGTTGAGGCCTTGAGAACATCCTGGAGCCCCAATAATGCTTTGGAAGCTGAAGCCTACCGCCGGGGCAATTTTGCCGGTACAGAACCCTCAAGGGCAACGCCAGAGGCATCTCGATGCTTAGAAGGAGATCTACCCTTTGAAGATCGGCTAGACATGTTTAGTTACCTGAGATCCATGGGAGGAAGATGAAGCCCTGGAAGACGTCGATGCCACAGAAGCTGCATCGGAGGGAAAAAGGGTGCTGAGCTTAGCACTTCGGTTTTGTCGACCCCTCTTGGACATCATGGCACAAGCCATACACTCCGAGATGGAGTGGTCAGGACCTAAACATTTAAGACACCACTCATGGGTGTCGGTGACGGAGATGGTACCGCCACACTTGGTGCACTTCTTGAAACCCGAAGCAGGTTTTTCCATGGTAGAGGAAATTTTGGGCCTAAGGCCCAAAATAGCGCATGCACCTGGAAAAGAAAAGTTGGAAAAAAAATACTATATATGTTTTTTTTTTTTTTAAAGAAAGAAAGAAAGAAAAACCGGCGGTACCGGTATAGCGTCGAGGAAGGCAGACGCGACCACAAAAAAGAAGAGAATAAGGAAAAACATTTCTGCGGTGACAGGAACAACGACCTGCTGGCTCCGTAGAAAACAAAGAACTGGAGAGAGGCAGTTGGGAAAGGCGGGAAGGCAGTACGCAGGCGCTGTGGGATGCTCCCAAAAGCTTTCTAATTGGACGCTGGGGAGTGTTCCCACGCAGGCTCCGTCGGTACTGACGATACCCATATGTGAAGACTACATTCCTGCTTGTTCCTGGAGATCTGCATTTTACATGCTCAAGTAGGCACAAATCAAATTGCCCTGGCATATGCAAGCATAGAAGAGGAAACTAGGCTAACAAAGCACCTACTTTTTTGTTTACATGTTCAGGCATTTCCAGAAGTGGAAAACAGGCAGAGGAGAAGAGGAATTAGCATTTTTTACCCATAGATACATGTACAAAGCTACTCCTGCCTTGGAGCAGGTAGTCTGAAGAGAGGCAATTTTCTAATGGCACATAACTCCCCAAAATTACTATAGATCAGGAATCTTATATACTGCCTTTATAAATATATACAACATATGCACCAATCTGAGCATTACTCCTGCCTCTCAGAGGAGAGATGGGAAGTTGAGGAAGGGGGTTCAATGGGGCCACCAAGATTCATTGCCAAATAGGGTAAGACTGACATGAAGTGTCACACTTTACAGTACCTCAGATGATCCCTGCTTTTCATCTTTACTCCTGCTGTTAGCTGAAGTAAAGATTCAGCACTATGAAACAAATGAATACCAACACAAATCCTACACACTATTTTTTTGTATGTATTTTGAATACCTACCATGTTCTCCTTTAGCATGTTAGTTCTACAGCTGATTTCCCCACTCTAAAAATTCTACTGCATTAGGAGTAAGATTTGTAAGAAAAAATCTGGGCTATCCTGCTGCACTAAAGATAGCATAGTTTACTACATCAGGGACTTACTATACATGCATACCAGAAGGCACCACACTCCATTGTCCAGACTAAAAACTACCCCTACATTGGCTGGTCTGGACAGGAGGAGGGTTTACAAATATGGAAAAGCCAGAATAGTTGCAAAGTAAAGCTCATGGTGAGACAGCTCAGCACAGGCTCATTCTAAGTGAGCTATAAGCACAGAAGAAGTGGACAAACTGATAAAACTAAAAAATATATGTTTAAAGAGGATTTGATCCACCTAAAAATCAGAAACTGAGGCAGGTGACACCTTAAAGATTAACCCATTTATTCAGCATATATTTTAGAGGACAAGTCCATTTCTTCGGCTATATCTGATGAAGTGGAACTTTTGTCCTTGAAAGCTCATGCCTCAAAAACGTTAGTCAGTCTATGAGGAGCAATCTAAATATATCATGTAAATAGTCTCTGCGTAGGAAGAAATACATTTGTTTCTAGTGACCTTTACAAGGATGCCTTTCAGTTAGGAGGCAAAATATCTGTGAAGTTGTCATAAATAGATGTTAAAGCTAAGTGACAGAACAAAGGGGCAATTTGAAAGGACCTCCTTTATCAAATCAAGAGCTGTGTGAATCACCCAGGAAATTGGTAAAACATTACCTGAGAAGCACAGATCAGGGCACTGTGAAGCAAGCCAGCTTTTAATAAGCCTTCTTTCCTCCCACCCACTGCAGGGATAATCTTAGCTTTATACGCTCTAAAACCTATTAAAGGGAAGGAGGTGCCCATATTCACTCTTAGGTGCGACTGGTTTTCTTCATCAAGAATAGATTAACTGGGGTAATGTAATGATGTGGAACTGAAGGACACCTGTCGGCGGAGCTCTGCTCCTGGCGTGCTGAAAAACAGCAAGAAAACTGTAATTAAGTAATAGCATCAGATCCTAAAACCTCCCCATGCCAGCAGAAATGGTAGTGGCCTGCAAAACACACGGGGCAGGGAAAACAACGTGATTTGACTGGCAGGGATGCCCGCTAAAACCCCAAGGCCTGCTAGAGAGAGAGTACCAAAAATGGTGACAGAGCAGATGGCAGCAGTTACTACACTCCATGAGGAAGCAGTACGTGAAATCACCCACTCATTCACCGCTGTGTTGGATGAGCACCTGTCTCATTTACACACCTTAACAGAGGAATTGAAGGGCAGTCTTGAAATGCAAATGCAGAGAGTCCAACAAATGGAGGCATGTGTGGAGCAGCAGGAGAACAGAGCAGAGGCCCTCGAGCGGTGAGTGGAGCAACTCGAGGGGAACTGTAAAATATTGCAGAGCAACTTGATGATCTGAAAAATATAGGGAGATGGAACAATGTGTGGGTGATAGGGATCCCTGAATCCTGCAGATAAAGCAAGCTCAGAGACATAATGGAAGAATGGTTGCCACAGCAGTTGGTAAAGGCGGGGCATGAATGACAGTGGAATGGGTGCACAGGCTTGGGCCGCAGCGAGAGAGTGTTGATAGGCCCAGACCGGTGATAGCCCGCATATTCAATTTTGCTGACAAGGACAAACTAATGGGGGAATATTGTAAGAAAAGGCATTTGGAGTACAAAGGACATAAGCTATTAAATGTTCAGTGATTACTCTGATTGGGTAGTGGAGCAATGCCGAAGCATGGAATCATATTACTCTCAACTAGCTCAGAGGGGTGTGTGGTTTGCATTGCAATACCCATCAAAAGGTGAGAGCACTCTACGAGAACCACACGTCATACTTCGAGACCCCGGCAGAGCTAAAGACTTTTATTGACTTATTGCTCAGGGCATAAGTAGACTAGGACATTCGCACAATGATAAAGAGATTGTTAGACACCCCATCAAAAAGACTGAGGAATTTCTTATATAAGTGACTCAGCCCCATCTAAAAAATGGACGATGGCCAGAGGAAGTAAAACTATAGAAGAGGCGGTGAAGAATGGCGGGGACCACCAGACTTAAGACTGACAACAAATTTACGGCCCACCACAGGAATGAGAAGGGGTGAGCGCTTTAAGAGACTGTAAACAGGGGAATGAACAAAGTGGAACTTTATCGCAACAAGGGGTAAATTTGATGTTGAAGGACTCTTGGGGGGGAGGGGAGGGAGATTATAATTAGGTGAAGGCCTGTGGATGAATGAAGGAGTAGCTGCAGGGACAGAGAGAATGGAGAGGCAGATGAGGGATTAAGGGGAGGGGGTCCAAGAGGGTGAAGCTGGGAGTGGAGGGAGTCAATACATTGGTATAGGAGGAAAGTAGGAGGGTGAAGAGATTATACATGGGAACGGGGGAAGGGAGCGGGCAGGGAAGGGGGAGGGGAAGGGAAAAAGGGAACAAAATCTTGAAAGACTAGAAAAGGGGACTGTTACTTCTGGAGAGAGATCTGCAATTGTGAGTATATACTTCTGGGAATTTTCTGAAAGGAATTCTTTTTATTAAAGCTAATTAATCTGTGAACACACTATTTTTTGTTAAATCAGTCAGGGCCTAGTAGCAGCAGTTTAAGTTTACATTTAAAACACAGAAGAGAGCTTTCTGGTTAAATTTAGAACCCAGCAGAGAGCTTGTAGTTTAAATTTAATAGTCACTCAGGGCCTAGCATCAGCCAAGTACTTTTAGTTCAAATTTAAAACACAGAAGAGAGCTTTCTGGTTAAATTTAGAACCCAGCAGAGAGCTTGTAGTTTAAATTTCATAATAAGTTAGAGCCTAGCAGCAGCAAAGAGCTATAATTTAAATCAAATAAGAATATAGCTTACCTCAGCAGCACAGGACAGGGTACTGTGTAGCAGCCCTCTTTTAATAAGTGTTATTTCCCTCCCTCCCTCCCCACACCCACCCACCCATGGGATAATCGTAGTTTTATAGGTACTTACACATTTTAAAAGACAGGAGGTGCTCTCAGGTGAAGCACAGTTACTTACCTGTAACAGGTGATCTCTGGGAACAGCAGGAATTAGTCCTCACATATGGGTACGTCGGTACCGACGGAGCCTGCGCGGGAAAGCTCCCCAGCTTCCTAGAATGGAAGCTTTTGGGACCTCCCACTGCACATGCGCACTGCCTTCCCGCCTTCCTGAACAGCTCTCCTCAGTTTCGAGTTTATAGCTGAGTCAATAGAGAGAGGACAGGAAGATAGATAGATAAAAGATACAACTCCTAGGGGAGGTGGGTGGGTTGTGAGGACTAATTCCTGCTGTTCCCAGAGATCACCTGTTACAGGTAAGTAACTGTGCTATCTCCAGGAACAAGCAGGAATAAGTCCTCACATATGGGGACTCCCTAGCTTAGATGCGTGGGATCCCCTGTCAAGGTTCGCCATCTTCGTATGGATCTCAGGCATCCATCCTGGGAAGGTGGGCAGGAGTTGTCTAAGAATGGAACAGGTGTTTGAGGACAGCCTGGCCAAACAAGGCATCCCGGCGGGAGTCCTTGTCCAAACAGTAATGGGCTGTGAAGGTATGAACCGAGGCCCAGGTAGCGGCTCGACAGATCTGATCAATGGAAACAGAGTGCAGATGAGCCATAGAAGTTGCCATGGCTCTCACATTGGGAGCTGTGACATGGCCTTCCAGAGAAATGTTTTTACTCTGGTAAGCAAAGGAAATACACTGAGCAATCCAATTGGAAAGTGTACGCTTGGAGACTGGAAGTCCCAAATGTGAAGGATCAAAAGCCACGAAAAGTTGAGAAGACTTTCGATGTGGCTGAGTCCTATTAAGGTAAAAGGCTAGAGCTCTTTTACAATCCAGAGTATGAAGGTTCCTCTCTGCACTGGAGGCATGAGGAGCCGGAAAAAAGACAGGTAGATATACCTCTTGATTAAGATGAAAAGGCGAGACCACTTTAGGCATAAAGTGGGGATTCGTCCTAAGGACCACCTTGTCATGATGAAATCTTGTATAAGGTGGATTAGCCACTAGAGCCTGCAGTTCGCTGATGCGACGAGCGGAAGTGACTGCAATTAGGAATAATACCTTCCAGGAAAGAAATTTCAAGGAGGTAGAAAATAACGGCTCAAAGGGTGGCTTCATAAGCTGACCAAGCACTAGATTCAAATCCCATGCGACCGGGGGGGGTCTGATGGGAGGTTTAGTGAGGGTCAGGCCTCTCATGAATCTTGCAACAAGAGGATGAGAGGAGATAGGTTGTCCATGTACAGGTTTCAGGGATGCTGAAATAGCACTTAAATGGACTCTTACAGAATTCGTCTTAAGGCCTGCATTGGAAAGATGCAGGAGATAGTCTAAGAGGGAATTCAAAGGAAGTGCCAGAGGGTCAAGGCCCTGCTGAGCACACCAAATGGAAAAACGTTTCCATTTGAAAGCATAAGACCGCCTCGTGGAAGGTTTCCTAGAGGCATGAAGGATATCTTTCACAGGTTGAGAAAGATTAAAGTCTTGAAGACTTAAGCCTTCAGTAACCAAGCTCGGAGATGTAGGGATTTGGGGTTTGGGTGCCACAAAGTCCCGTCCTCCTGAGACAGAAGGTCTGGTGCAGCTCCTAAGTCCAGGGAGGATCCCTGGGAGAGCTGTAGAAGCAGAGGGAACCACACTTGGCGTGGCCAGCGTGGAGCTATGAGGATCATAGAGCCGTGATCTCTCTGGAGTTTGAACAGAGTCTTGGGAATCAGCGGAATGGGTGGAAAGGCATATAGGAACGCCTGACCCCAATGGAGGAGAAAGGCGTCCGTGGCCTGAGCTTCCTGACACGGAGTCCTGGAACAGAACCGGGGAAGTTTGGCATTCCACGGACTTGCAAAGAGGTCTATGTCCGGGGTCCCCCATTCCTGAAAGATTCTGGTTATCTGGTCCACGTGTAGGGACCACTCGTGTGGCAGCAGAACTCGACTGAGCCTGTCTGCTCGAGAGTTTTGAACTCCTGGAAGGTACACTGCTAGCAGATGAATTTGGTGCTCTCTGGCGAAGGCCCATAATCTGAGAGCTTCGTTGCAAAGCGACAGAGAGCCCGTTCCTCCTTGTTTGTTTATGTAAAACATGGCCACCTGATTGTCTGTCTGAACCAGGACAGTCAGGTTGGCAAGGAGGGTATGGAAGACCTTGAGGGCAAGGTAAATTGCTCGCAGTTCCAGGAGGTTGATATGAAGGGTGGCCTCCTGTGGAGACCAAGTGCCCTGAGTGGAGAGAGTTAGCAGATGGGCTCCCCACCCCAATTGGGAGGCATCTGTTGTGAGGGTTGCTTGGGGTAGCAAGGGCTGAAAGGGAGCCCCCAACAACAGATTCTTGGTGGATATCCACCAATGGAGGGACCAAGACAGACGGTTTGAGGTTTGTATTTGGTCTGAGAGTGCTCCCGACGCCTGAGTCCACTGGGTGGCCAGGGTCCATTGAGCTGCTCTCATATGAAGACGAGCGTAGGGCACCACATGTACTGTGGAGGCCATATGGCCCAGGAGGCGTAGCATTTCCCTGGCTGTCAAGTGAGTACTGGACTGGGCTTGGGAGGCCAAGCTCAGCAGACGCTGACCCCGAACCAGTGGAAGGTAGGCTCTTGCAGTGGTGGTGTCCAACTGGGCCCCTATGAATTCTAGAGACTGAGTAGGGCTGAGTTGAGACTTGGGAAGGTTTACCACCAGTCCCAGATACTGCAGAAGGCTCCTTGTGCGGTCTAGGGAAATCTGGGCCTGCGACTGAGTTGGAGCTCGAATGAGCCAGTCGTCCAGATATGGGAATACGAAAATTCCCATGCTTCTGAGAAATGCGGCTACGACTGCCATGCATTTGGTAAAGACTCTTGGGGCAGAGGCGAGACCGAAGGGAAGTACTCTGTATTGGTAATGACTTCCCCTGAACAGAAAGCGAAGATATTTTCTGTGGGAGGGATGGATGAGTAGATGTGTATACGCATCCTGTAGGTCTAGAGAACAAAGCCAGTCCTGACTCTGAAGGTATGGAAGGAGAATGCCCAAAGAGAGCATTTTGAATTTCTCCTTGTACAGAAATTTGTTCAATTCTCTCAGATCTAGGATTGGTCTGAATCCCCCTGTCTTCTTTGGAATGAGAAAATAGGGGGAGTAGAAACCTGACCCCTGTTGATGAAGAGGAACCTCTTCTATGGCCCCTTGGGCAAGCAGAGAAGAGATCTCCTGATCCAACAGGGCTAGGAGAGGAGATGGAGAATTGAAGGGTCTCACCATGTGATGAGGAGGAAGGCTGGAGAAATGAAGTTTGTAACCCTCTCGGATGATAGAGAGGGTCCATTGCTCTGTTGTGATCTGTTCCCATCTGGGAGCAAAGTGAGCTAACCTTCCAGGTATGGTGAGAGGTTCTGGTTGGTCCAGAACCAGGAATGGCAAGTTCTCTAGGGGCAAGTCAAAACCCCTGAGGGGGTGGAGCCTGTTGAGCTGCAGTAGCTGCTGCAGGCTTTGCTCTTGCTTGTTTCGTTTGCTGACGTTTAGCCGCAAAACGAGGTTGAGAAGATTGCTGGCCAGTATTGGAAGCATATCTGGCCTTCTTATAATAAGGCCTCTTGAAAGACTTCTTCTTAGTGGGAGTAGAAGTGGACTTAGAAAGTCTCTCTAAGGTGGCATTTTCAGCGTCCATTTGAGTGGCCTTAACTTGCCACTCTGCACCGAATAAGTTCTCACCTGTACAGGGCAGATTCCGTAAGCCATCTAGAACCCAGGGTTCCAGATCAGAAGCCTGGAGCCAAGCCAGACGTCTGGCTGCGATAGCAATGCCAGAAGCTCTGCTGGCTCCTTCGAAGGAATCAAATGCAGCTCTGTTGGAGAACTTAGAAACATCTAAAAGTTGTTTCACAACAGAAAGGAAGTCCTCCTGTTTATCCTCAGGGATAAGGGAGGCAAAATGCCGTACTTTCTTGGCAAGTTCCCCTAGGAACATGCCCATATAGAGGCTGTAGGAATTAATCCTGGCTATAAGCATACTAGCCTGGAAGATTTTCCTACCAAAAGAGTCCAGTGTCTTACATTCCCTTCCTGGAGGTGTAGAAGAGTGCCTTTTAGTACTCTTGATCTTTTTCATTGCAGACTTTACCACAATGGAGTGGTGAGGCAATTGAGTTTTCTGAAAACCAGGAGAAGGAGGGACCCGATACATGGTGTCCAACCTACGGGAATAAGGAGACAGAGTTAAAGGGTTCTCCCAGAAATCCATCAATTGTTCCTGAAGGATTTCATGGATAGGCAGAGTAACTGCTTCTTTAGGAGACTTAGAGTATCCTAAAATATCCAATCTTTTTGACCTTGGTTCCCTTTCAGAGGAGGTAGTGATAGAAAGGCCTTTAGCCATTTCTAAAATAAAGTCCTGAAAGGACAAATCCTCTGGAGGAGACATTCTCCTTTTTGGAGAAGAAGGTTCCTCAGGAAGGTCAAGGGAGAGCTCTGCAGACTCATCAGAGGAGACAAAATCCTCAGAGGAATCGGTGTATTTTCTAGTTTCCTCCAACGCACGATACGCATACCGATCGGTATCGACATCGGGCGTACCGGGTATGGAAGCGGTATGGAGTGAAAGCCCATACGGTACCAATTTGCGTTTAGAAGAGGAAGGCCTGGGTTCCGGCATGGCGGACGATACCGGAACCGGGCCCGGAACCGCTGGAAGCGGTACCGATGGCGTTGCAGCTTTAATGAAAGCCATGACGGCCTGCTGCATGGATTGGACAGTATTGCCCATAGACGCCACGGCTGCCTGGATGTCGGTACCGGTATGGGCCGGTACCCCAGAGCAGTCCAACAGGTGATCTGTCGAGGCCGTGCCATCGATGTCAACCTGTAGCCCCTGTATTGGCGTTTTGGAAGGTAGGGCTTCCCGCCGGGGCTGTTTGGCTGGGGCAGGGTCCTCAAAACTAAGAGCCTCTCGATGATTTGAAGGAGATTTGCTCTTTGAGGACTTGCCCACAGAAGGTTTGGTTACCTGAGATCCATCCGGGGATGATGACCTGGATGACTGTGATGTTGGATTCTCTGAAGCAAACAGCACATGAAATTTGTTGGCCCGGTTCTGCAGCCCACGCTTAGACATTTGGGAGCAGGAAGGGCAGTCCGGAATGGAGTGGTCAGGCCCCAAACATTTAAGACACCATTCATGGGTGTCTGTGACTGATATTACAGCAGTACACTTGGTACACTTCTTAAATCCAGGGGCTGGCTTCTCCATGTGGAGAATTAAAGTAGGCCTGAAGGCCTAACTGAAGTGACCAAGTGCTGAAAAAATAATAAAAGAAAAGAAAATAATTTTTTAAGAAAGAAAAAGGAAGACCGGCGATACCGGTATCGGTATGGGAAGGCAGGTACGCGGTCTAAAGAAACAAAACAAAAAGCTACAATTTCTTCAGCGGTGACAGGATACACGACCTGCTGGCTCCGCGGAAAAAGAGAAACTGAGGAGAGCTGTTCAGGAAGGCGGGAAGGCAGTGCGCATGTGCAGTGGGAGGTCCCAAAAGCTTCCATTCTAGGAAGCTGGGGAGCTTTCCCGCGCAGGCTCCGTCGGTACCGACGTACCCATATGTGAGGACTTATTCCTGCTTGTTCCTGGAGATAGCTCGTTACCCAAATCAGTCATATACTAAGGACCTGAGATTAATTAAGCTTCAGGTGAACAAGGTATATTAAACGTATTAGGTACAGTTTTATTGGCAACCCTTAGTAAGTAAAGAACTTAAAGATCTAAACAAAAACTTAAAACTAAGATGCAGACAGCAGTCCAGCAGCAAGATGGGGGATTTCCAGCCTTTTGCATTGAGTGTCACATGTATGATTTTCTCCCAGTTGGTAAGAGGTCTTACGTGTGCACTAGGTGCAAGGAGCTCTTTGCTCTCAGGGAACGAGTCCGTTCTCTAGAGGCTAGAGTAGCAGACTTGGAAAACATAAGACAGACAGAGAGGTACATAGACGAGACCTACAGGGATATAGTCCTGAAGTCCCACCTCCAGTCTGGCAGCATCCCTGTTGCCATGGAGAGGTCAAGTGACAGGAGAGCATCACCCTGTGTGGCAGGAAGTGATCTTGTAACTACGACCTGTCCTCCAGGTGATGTAAAACCCTCTCGCACTGAGGAAGTTTCTCCAGGGCCATGTGCCCATGAGGGAAGGGTTAGGACAGCAGTTATAGTTGGTGATTCGATGATTAGGCAAGGCATGTAGATAGCTGGGTGGCTGGTGGATGTGAGGATCGCCTGGTAACATGCCTGCCTGGTGTGAAGGTAGCGGACCTCATGCGCCACCTAGATAAGGTCTTAGATAGTGCTGGGGAGGAGTCTGCTGTCTTGGTACATGTCGGTACCAATGACATAGGAAAATGTGGTAGGGAGGTTCTGGAGGCTAAATTTAGGCTTTTAGGTAGGAAGTTGAAATCCAGAACGTCCAGGGTAGCGTTCTCCAAAATGCTTCCCGTTCCACGTGCAGGACCCAAAAGGCAGGCAGAGCTCCGGAGTCTCAATGCGTAGATAAGACAATGGTGCAGAGATGAGGGTTTTGGATTTGTTAGGAACTGGGGAACATTCTGGGGAAAGGAGGGGCTCTTCCGAAGGGATGGGCTTCACCTTAACCGGGATGGAACCAGGCTGCTGGCATTAACCTTTAAAAAGGAGATAGAGCAGATTTTAAACTAGATAATAGGGGAAATCTGACAGTCGCCCAAGAGCAGATGGTTCGGAAGAATGTATCCTTGAAGGATACTACCAAAAGCAGAGAGGTTCCAAAAAAAGAGTAAAGTAGCCCAAATGCCCTCGAGTATGGAGCAGACAGAGCTTAAAGATCCCAAATTACCCATGTCTACCAATAAAATACATTCTCTAAAATGCTTGTATGCAAATGCTAGAAGTCTAAAAAATAAGATGGGAGAGTTAGAATATATAGCACTAAATGAGAGGTTAGATATGATTGGAATATCAGAGACATGGTGGAAGGAGGACAACCAGTGGGACACTGTGATACCTGGGTACAAACTATATCGTAATGATAGAGCTGATCAAATTGGTGGAGGGGTTGCGCTCTATGTTAGAGAGGGCATTGAGTCAAAAAGGATTAAAGTTTTGCAGAAAACAAAATTTGCTGTAGAATCTCTATGGATTGAAATTCCATGTAAAAAGGGGAAGGCGATGGCAGTGGGGGTGTACTATCGACCACCGGGCCAGAATGAACAAATGGATGATGAAATGCTCAAAGAAATCAAGGAAGCTAACAAACATTACAGCGCAGTAATAATAATGGGTGATTTCAATTACCCCGGTATCGACTGGGTCAGTGTCACGGCAGGACATGCTAGGGAGATAAAGTTCCTAGATGACATAAATGACTGCTTCTTGGAGCAGCTGGTTCATGAACCGACCAGAGGGGAAGCCATATTAGACCTAGTCCTTAGTGGAACACCAGATCTAGTGCAAGAGATAAGGGTGTTAGGGCCACTTGGCAATAATGATCATAGCATGATCGCCTTTGATTTAATTAGTGGAGGAGGGATAGTAAGGAAATCCACAGTATTACCTTTTACTTTCGAAAGGGAGACTATGATAAAATGAGGAAAATAGTTAACAAAAAACTAAAAGGAGCAGTTGCAAAGGTTAAAGACTTACATCAAGCTTGGGTGTTGTTGAAAAATACTATCTTGGCAGCCCAGACCAGCTGTATTCCACGCTTTAAGAAAAGTGGAAGGAAGTCCAAAAAACTTCCAGCATGGTTTAAAGGTGAGGTCAGAGAGGCAGTTGTTGCCAAAAAAGCATCTTTCAGGAAATGGAAAAAAGAGCCAAATGACGAAACCTGGAAACAGCACAAGCACTGGCAAGTCAAATGCAAGGCACTGATAAAGCAGGCAAAGGGAGAATTTGAGAAGAAGCTTGCTGTGGAAGCAAAAACGCGAAATAAAGATTTTTTCAAGTACATTCATAGCAAAAAACCTGTGAGAGTCAGTTGGTCCATTAGATGATAGAGGAGTTAAAGGGGCACTAAGAGGCGACAAGGCGATAGCGGAGAGACTGAATGAATTCTTTGCTTCGGTCTTTACTGAGGAAGATGTAGGGATGTTACCCATAACTGAAGTGGTATTTAAAGGTGCGGAAGAATTGAAGGAAATATTGATACATCGAGAAGATGTATTACAACTATTAGATAAACTGAAGAGTAGCAAATCACCTGGGCCGGATGGTATACATCCAAAGGTGTTGAAAGAACTGAAATATGAGATTGCAGACCTGCTATTAGTAATCTGTGAACTATTATTAAAATCATCTCTAATACCTGAAGATTGGAGGATCGCCAATGTAACACCAATTTTTAAAAAGGGTTTCTGGGGTGATCTGGGAAACTACAGACCGGTGAGCCTCACGTCAGTACTGGGAAAAATGGTAGAAACCATCATAAAAAATAAAATTACTCAGCATGTAGATAGTCATGGCCTAATGGGAGACAGCCAACATGGCTTTAGACAAGGAAGATCTTGTCTTACTAATCTGTTGTGTTTTTTTGAAAGTGTGAATAAACAGGTGGACAAAGATGAGTCAGTTGATATAGTGTATCTGGACTTTCAGAAAGCCTTTGACAAGGTCCCTCATCAGAGACTTTTGGCAAAACTAAAGGGTCATGGGATAGGAGGCAGTGTACTACTGTGGATCAAGAACTGGTTAAAAGATAGAAAGCAGAGGGTTGGGCTAAATGGCCAATTTTCCCAATGGAGAAAGGTGAATAGTGGTGTACCCCAGGGATCTGTGCTGGGTCCGCTGCTTTTTGACATATTCATAAATGACCTGGAAAGTATAATAATGAGTGAGGTTATCAAATTTGCAGATGACACAAAACTATTTAAAGTTGTTAAAACCCAAGAGGATTGTGGAAAATTGCAAGAGGATCTTGATAAATTAGAAGACTGGGCATCAAAATGGCAGATGAAATTTAATGTGGACAAGTGCAAAGTTATGCACCTAGGGAAGAACAACCCAAACTATGGTTACACGATGCAAGGTTCCACATTAGGAACCACCACCCAGAAAAAAGATTTAGGCGTCATTGTGGATAGCATGTTAAAACCCTCGGCCCAGTGTGCAGCGGCAGCCAAGAGAGCAAATAGAATGCTAGGGATCATAAGGAAAGGAATGGAAAATAAAACAAAAGATATTATAATGCCTCTATATCGTTCCATGGTGAGACCGCACCTTGAATATTGTGTGCAATTCTGGTCGCCGTGTCTTAAAAAGGATATAGAGTTATTAGAAAAGGTTCAGAGAAGAGCCACCAAAATGGTAAAGGGGATGGAAGGATACTCCTATGAAGAAAGGCTAAAAAGGTTAGGGCTCTTTAACCTGGAAAAGAGAAGGCTGAGGAGAGATATGATAGAAGTCTATAAATTAATGAACGGAGTGGAACGGGTAAACGTAGATCAATTGTTTATGTTATCAGAATATAGAAAGACTAGGGGACATGCAATGAAGCTACAGGGTAAACTATTTAAGACTAATAAAAGAAAATATTTTTTCACTCAACGTGTAATCAAACTCTGGAATTTGTTACCGGAGGATGTAGTAAAGGCTGTTAGTGTAGTTGGGTTTAAAAAAGGTTTGGACAAGTTCCTGGAGGAAAGGCCCATAAACCATTATTAAGAAGGGACCCAGGATATCAATGCTTGACCCAGTACAAGCACTGCGGAACCTGTGTCTTTTGGGGAAACTGCTAGGTACGTATGACCTAGATTGGCCACTGTTGGAAACAGGATACTGGGCTTGATGGACCTTGGTCTGACCCAGTATGGCATATCTTATGTTCTTATGTTCTTAAAGTCGGTGGGGGAGAGGTAGGAAGGTTGAGGGGAAACAGGGGAGCCTATGCAGCTAGGAGATGGGCAACCCTGCTAGACTAAGATCAATATGCCTAAGCAGAACAAAGACAGAGCATCATGGCATTGGATAAACTAAAAATTTACACCTTGAATGTTGATGGGATCCACTCACCTATAAAACATACAAAGATACTTAACTATTTAAGGTAAGAAGGGGCAGGTGTGGTAATGCTACAAGAAACTCACCTAAGTGCAAAGGAGCATGGGAAACTTCAGAGGGGGGTGGGTGGGTCAGCTGGGGCACTCATCATATAATAGCAGACAACGGGGGGTTGCTACTTATACACCAGAGGGTACCTTTTGACATACACAAATGCATCACCAACCCAGAGGGTAGGTACCATCTGATGAGTGGACAGCTGGGAGAACATAAAATAGTTATTTTTAACATCTACATGCCAAATGTTTATAGACATGATTTCTTCCTTGTCCTCAGCCCCAAGCTTCTACAATTTGGGGGGTACCAATGGATAATAGGAGGTGATTTTAACCTGCCCAGGGATTTGACCATCGATTATAACTGCCCCGGGGCTCACAGAAAGGGAATCAGGATAAGGGGGTGGACTACTTGATGGGTGAACATGGAATGATAGACACATGGTGAACCCTATACCCCAGAGGTGGATTTCACCTTTTATTCCGCTCCCCACAATAGCAATGCAAGGCTGGACTACCTCAGCAACATACCATATATACTCGAGTATAAGCCTAGTTTTTCAGCACATTTTTTGTGCTGAAGAACGGCCCCCTCGGCTTATACTCGAGTCAACGTCTGCAGATGTCTAGCAGGGGGCGCTGCTTCTAAAGCTAAGGTTTCCATAACCGCGGCTGCAGATATGGAAACCTTTGCAGTGATGTGCTGGGCATTCCTACAGTGTGTGCTGTGCCTGTGCGAGCGGCGGGTGCTAAGTTGTCACCTGCCGCCTGCAGAAGTAGTTGTAGTAAGCACGGACCCTCCCTCCCCCTCCCCGACTCCCCCCGCAGAGGTACCTGTAGTTGAGCAGAGTTGGCCCCCCCTCGAGCCCGCAGCAGCACATCCTGGACAGTGTGACAGGCTCGGGCTGTCACAGGCAGCGTTAAGGAGGCTGGCACATCACACAGAGGCACAAGCTCCTCCTCTGTATGTATGTGCCAGCCTCTCAGTGAAAACACACACATAGCCCCTGTAAATTCAGCAGATTGAGCCACGAGGAAGGGGAAAGTAAAAGTAAAATTGATACCATATTGTTTTTGTTGACCCCATTTTCCACTTACAGAGCTATTTTACTGTTTTTCGTTTAAATAAATATTCATGTAATTTTATTGGTCTCTATCTTTATTTTTTACATTGACTAGTAGGTGCCTCATTTCCCACCCTCGGCTTATACTCGAGTCAATAGTTTTGCCCAATTTTTTGTGGTAAAATTAGGTACCTCGGCTTATATTTGGGTTGGCTTATATTCGAGTATATACGGTAATCTCTATTACAGAGAGTTGAGGAAGTAGAAATAGCAGATAGGGGATTGTCGGATCATTCCTTGGTTTGGATGACTGAAAATTGGGGAAGCAGGAAAAACAGCTAAAACCCAATAGCGAATGAACCCAACTCTTTCTAAAGACAGGGAATTCCAACAGTATTTAAAAGAGACATGGAAGCATTATTGGAGAGAGAATACCACAGAGGGAATGGATCCCCAGGTGCTATGGGAGGCCGTCAAGGCTACTATGTGGGGATGTATTACAGCTTACACAGCAATCAAAAGAAAGTCTTAACAATGCCTAAATTCTGGATTTATCATGACGGCTGCAGGCCTTACGTAGGAAACATATCCATTATATGGAACCAAAGGATAGGGACCAGTATTTAACTCTACGAAAAGAACGCAATGTCTTGCTGGCCCAGAGAGCAGAAGGAGACATTAAAGTCTACAAATATCAGCTGCATAGATGGGGAAATAAATGTGGTAAAATGTTGGCACACTTGGTGAGTCCCACCAAACATAAAACCATAGTGGAAGGGGTGCGGAATTCACAGGGAGGGCTGGAAAAACAGGAGGAAGCTATTCGTGAGCAGTTCCACCAATTCTACAGCAAATTGTATGATAAGGGGCCAGTCGATAGAACAAGCAGGGAGAAATTTTTTCAAGGGGTGGAGATACCCCAAGTAACACCGGAAAAGTTGGAGGGGCTCAGTCGTCCCTTTACACCAGGGGAAATTAGGCATGCTCTACAAGCACTCAAGCTGGCAAAGGCTCCTGGCTCGGATGACCTGGAAGCAGAGTTTTACAAAATATTAGGAGAGGAGATGATACAACTGTTTCAAGAGCAGTGCGAGGAAGCATTAACAAGGGGGGACCTGGGAGGATGGCAAAATAAGACCACAATAGTAGTACTGGCTAAGCCGGGAAGAGATCCAGAGCAAGTAGGGTCATACAGACCTATCTCCCTGCTAAATCAGGATGTTAAATTGGTGGCCGCAATCCTGGCAAAGAGATTGGCATGAGTGATCCCAAACCTTATTCATCCAGATCAGGTGGGAATTGTGTCGGGGCATTTCGTGTCCACCAATTTAATGAAAGCAATGGCTGTATTACAGCAAGGGAGGAGATATTATAGCGCGCTTAGACGCGGAGAAAGCCTTTGATAATGTTTCATGGGAGTACCTCTTTTGGGTGGTGGAATAATATGGAATTAAGGGGCATTCTTAGAGTGGATCAAGGTACTGTATCATAAACCTCAAGCTTGCATCCTGGTCAATGGGGAACTAACACAGAACTTCTCTTTATGCCGAGGTACAAGATAAGGTTGCCCTCTGTCCCCCATGCTCTTCCCTGCTGTCACTTGAGCTGCTGGCCATTAAGATTCGAACAACTAGAATATGGCCAGGCATACAGGTGGGTTCGGAGACCTACAAAATTAATGTTTTTCCAGATGATATGCTGTTATTTATAGGAAGGACAAGTGAAACGATACATCAAGTAATGGAATCGATAACACAATTTGGTGCTTTTGCAGGGCTCAAAATCAACTGGAGTAAGTCGGAAGCAATGAGGGTGAACCAAAAATGCTTCTCCAAGACGAAAAGAGACTTCCCACTGACCTGGGCGGGAGAGACTATGAAGTACCTTGGAGTGCACCTCAGCCCTGACCAAAACGTGGTTTATAAGAATATACAGGAAAAGTTAACACAAATGAAAGAACGGTGTGTTAAGTTGAAAGATTTACCGCTTACATTGTTTGGAAGGGTGGGAATAATTAAAATTATATTGTTCCCACGACTACTCCACCCTCTACAAGTGTTACCCTTATGGATCAAGGGAGCAGAAGAGCGGACTTATAGAAAGGTGGTGAATGCCTTCCTAAGGAGGGGAAAAACGGCATTGATTAGTTAAGCAAATCTGACAATGGGAAGGGAAAGAGAAGGTTTAAATCTTCCAAACTAACGCCTCTACAACATAGCTACACTACTCAGATGGGTGCATGAATTACATATGGAGGGGGACAGATATGCCTCCTAGAAAGTTTTTGATGAGGGGTGCACGCCCATAAATCTTTCTGCTTGCTCCAGCTCACACGCAGACAATGGGTTGGGGCTAGGTGAGCTAGGTGTTTTACTGAATCTATGCAGAGAGCATGGCAATGGTGCAGAGTAAAAGTGGGGGGCGCCAAAGGACAATCACCTTTCAATCTCCTGCAGAGGAAACCTGAGTTCCCCCCAGGAAATGACAATACAGCTTTCAGAAGATGGGCAGACAGGGGCTATCGATATGTGGGCCATATCTTGGAAAAGAGACAGGGAAATGTGCCAAAATTTAATCAATTCAAAGTGGAATGGGGGGCCCTGAATACGCAATTTTATTTATTTATTTATTTTTATTTATTTAACAATCATTTATATCCCGCATCTTCCAGAGTTCAGTTGCGGTTCACAATAAAACAAAATCCACAAAGCAAGAGCTTGGTTTTACATCGAACATTTTGTAACAATAAACAATATAATGGTTAACAGCATGAGCTAATACATAACAGCATAACTGGCTTGTAAACTATGTACAATAAACTATATACAAATACAAGTTGTAGGTACTTTAGGGTTGAATGATAGAGTTTTTAGTTCAGTGGTTTTTCTGTTAAGTTGTTGGATTTAGTATTACTCAGTCAGGTGATTTTAGCCTTTATCTGAGTTGATGGCATACCTACAGTGCCACCCCTATATAACCAGCAAATTTAGAATGGAGGAGGATAGACAAGGCTTCACAAAGTTAGACAGAATTTTCCTGACAATGCCAGCTAAATACAACAGAGTAGCTCATTGGTATAGAGCGGCCATGGAGACACGGAAAAGGGAGTGGCACCAGGTGCTGGACAAGGGAGTTAAGGGAGGAAGTTGACGAACACCTCATAAGAAGATTATTTCTAGAGTTGCCCACACACACACCGAATGCAAGTCGACAAGAAATGCAGTACTAAATACTACATAGAGCCTATTGAACAAGGGAGAGGGGAGCTAAAATGCGATCATGGGACAACCCTGTCAAGAGATGTGAGAGCACGAGGGGTACCTGGACTCACTTTTTCCTGGAGTGCCCGAGGTTACAGCCTTATTGGGAAGGAGTGCTCCAAAAACTGCAGGAAATCCTAGGCACCAAGGTGGAATGTGATTATAGAGACCTCCTGTTGGGAGATGGGAATGCTATGAATGGAAGGGTACAGGGCATAGCGAAAAAACAAATTTTCTGTAGGCTGTGTGCGCTTAAAATATCAGCTGCGCAACTTTTGAAGAAAGGTTAAATTTTTGTGCGCCACATAACGACACTCGGAGTTATATAATTTAAAATTTGACTACACGTCAGAATACAGTATGTACACCACATTGATTGCACTAGAAAACATTGTAGAACTTGTGAAAACCGTAAATACATAACAACTTTTAAATTTTAAGACATCTGTGTTGTTTTCTATCAGAATCAGAACCGTAATTTTTGTGCGCTCTGTTGTAAAGTATGTGCGCTCGCTCGGCGAGGTGTGTGCGCGCGCACACGTGCACAGCTTAGAGGGAACAGTGAGCACAGGTGGTGCTTCTGCTCGCCAGAAAAACTATAGTGCCGCACTGGATAGCGGGAAGGGCCTCGACCCCTGCTGCGTGGTAGATGAGAATGAGATGCATGGCTGAATGGATATTAAGGGACAAAAGAGAGAGTGGGTCTCTTGAGCGAAGGAAATACTGGAAAGCATGGGAAGAATGTCTTGACAGCCTAAAAAACTCACCGACTTTGGTGGGGGGGGGATAGTTATAAGGGGTCGGGAATGGGTGAAGGGGGAAGGAAGGAGAGTACAAAGGGCAGGGAGAAGGAGGGAAAAAACAAAACAAAAAAGGGGCCAATGATGGCAAGATTTTTGGAGTGTACAAAGAAGGGTAAAAGAGGTGTTCTCTATTGGTAAAGTCTTAGTATGAACAACAGGGGAGGGAAGCGCTGAATGACAATTGTAGAGCTACATGTATAGATGTTATATGTTAGTTGAAGCCATGATGTGGCTTGTTTTGCTATATGGTTGTAAGTTACTTGTAATATGCTATTGGTCAAATAAAATTTCTACAAAAAAAAGGGAATAGATTAATTAAGGACCTGAGATTAATTAATCTTGAGGTAAACAAAGTCCATTAAACATTTTAGGTATAGTTGGATTACTATAAGTTTCCCCAGCAAACCTAAGTAAACAAACAACTTAAATACCTAAACAAAACCTTAAAACTAAGATGCAGACAGCAGTCCAGAAGCGAGATGGGAGCTTTCCAGTCTTTTGCATTGAGTGACACATATATGATTTTTTCCCAGTTGGTGAAGGGTCTTACGCTTGTACTAGATGCAAGGAGCTCTCAGGGAATGAGTCCCATCTCGGGGGGCTAGAGTACCAGACTTGGAGGACATAAGGACGACAGAGAGGTATACAGACAAGGCCTACAGGGAAATAGTACTGAAGTCCCACCTCCAGTCTGGCAGCCTCCCTGTTGCCATGGAGGAGAGAGGTTGCATGACAGGAGAGTATCCCCCTGGTGTGGCAGCAAGTGATCCTATAGCTAGGACCTGTCCTCCAGGTTATGCAAAACCCTCCAGCACCAAGGAGGTTTCTTCAGGATCATGTACCCATAAGGGAATGGTTAGGACAGCCGTTATAGTTGGTGATTCAATCATTAGGCTTGTAGATAGCTGTGTGAATGATGGACGTGAGGATCGCCTAGTAACATGCCTGCCTGGTGCGAAGGTAACAGACCTCACATGCCATCTAGACAAGGTTTTAGATAGCACTGGAGAGGAATCTGCTGTCTTGGTACATGTTGGTACCAATGACATAGGCCAAATTTAGACTTTTAGGTTGGAAGTTGTAATCCAGAACTTCTAGGGTAGCATTCTCAGAAATGCTTCGTTCCATGTGCAGGACCCAAAAGGCAGGCAGAGCTTTGGAGTCTCAATGCGTGGATGAGACGATGGTGCAAGGAAAAGGGTTTTGGATTTGTTATGAACTGGGCACATTCTGGGCACATTTTGGGCACATTTTCCGAAGCAATAGGCTCCACCTTAACCAGGATGGATCCAGGCTGCTGGCATTAACCTTTAAAAAGGAGATAGAGCAGCTTTTAAAATAAATAATGGTGGAAAGCCGACAGGCGCCCAAGAGCACATAGTTCAAAACAATGGATCCTTGAAGGATAGTGGCAATAAAGACTGAACTTAGAGCATATCGACAGACAGGTTCCAATAACAACATAAGTAACCCAAATGCCCTTAAGTACAGAGCAGATGCAGCTTAAAGATTCCAAATTGCCCCTGTCTACCGATAGCCTGATTAATAGGAATTACATACAACCTCTAAAATGCTTGAATGCAAATGCCTTTCTTTATTCTTTTGTGTCAAGTCAATGTTGACTCCTGGTGACCCAGCTGTGTCTGGGTTTTCTTGGCAATGTATCACCGGAAGTAGATGGCCAGGCCTTTTCTTCCTAGGCAATAAGGGTAAAATGACTTGCCCGAGGTCACAAGGAGTACCAGTGGGGAATCAAACCCTTTATCTTCTGGGTACTGGGTTGCTCTAACCACCAGGCTACTCCTAGGCTACCTCCAGCAAATGCTAGAAGTCTAAAAAATAAGATGACAGAATTAGAATATATAGCACTAAATGAGAGTTTTGATATGATTGGGATCTCAAAGGCCTGGTGGAAGGAGGACAACCAATGGGACACTGATACCTGGGTAAGCGTATTCACTCACCTGTAACAGGTGTTCTCCGGGAACAAGCAAGAAGTCAGTCCTCACATATGGGACTCCCTAGCTGCAGGCTACCAAAAGCCTATCGAAAACCAGAGATGCCCCCAGGGGGAGCAGTGAGCAGCCGCAATTAAGTCCAAGGATACAGACTCCAGAAGGACCCGTGTGTCCAGTGAGGAACTAACACTCAGGTAGCCTGAACACAGAAAGGTCGAGGGGTAGGACAGTTGCCTAAACCCCGATCAGATTACGGAGCATGGCCTAGCCAAAGGCACTGTCCCGTCGGGACTCCCTCTTGAGGAAGTAATGAGCTGTGAAGGTATGGACTAAAAACCAGGTGGTCGCTTGGCAGATGTCCGTCATCAGGATGGAATGCAGGCTTGCCACAGAGGTCGCCATGGCCCTGACATTGTGTGCCATTGAGTCTCTGCTCCAGCAAGAGCCCAGCCTGTTCATAGGCAAGGGCAATGCAATCCACAACACAGGTGGACAGAGTCCGCTTGGTCACCACCTTCCCCTGCCAACTGGGGTCATAGGAAACTAAAAGTTGTGAACCTTTGCGGTGACCCTGGGTACGTTGAAGGTAGAAAGACAGGGCTCTCTTACAATCTAGAGTATCGAGGACAGTCTCCGTCCTGCTGGCGTGAGATTGTGGAAAGAAGGTAGGGAGTAACACTTCTTGATTGAGGTGGAATGGGAACACCACATTCGGGAGGAATTTGTGGTGCATGCGGAACATGAACCTGTTTTTATTGAACCTAGTGTAGGGCGGCTCTGCCACCAAGCCTTGTAGCTCGCTGACCCTGCGAGTGGATGTGAACGCCACCAGGAAGCTAACTTTCCATGAAAGATAATTCAAGTAGCAGTAGCCAGGGCTCGAATGGTAGCTCAGTGAGCAGTGTTAGCACCATATTGAGGTCCTACTCTGCCGCTGGTGGCCAGATGGGGGGCTTAGACAACAGGAGACCCCACAGCAAGCAAGTGACAAGAGGCTGCAATGAGAGGGGCTTGCCCTCGATAGGGTGGTGGTGCGCCACAAGAGCACTCAGGTGTACCCTGACGGAATGACGGAAATGGATCTGAGCCTGGATTGTGACAAATGAAGTAGGTAATGCAGCACCAGCTGCATTGAGCACAGGAACGGGTTGGCCTGTCAATCCGTGCACCACACCGAAAACCTGCGCCACTTGAAGGCGTAGGCTCATCTGGTGGAGATCTTACGGACCTCCTCCACCTCCCCCGAGAGGCTGAAAGGGACCAAGGCTACCTTCTCAATAGCCAAGCTGACATAGACAGGGACCCCCAGACTGGGGTGCAGGAGGGAGCCCTCCTTCTGGAATAATAACCCCGGGGCACTCCCCAGGACGACAGGGGGCTCCGCCACCAAGCAGAGAGAACCACGGTTGCCTGGGCCACTGTGGAGCCACTAGGATCAGTGACGCCCTGTTGTGAAGAACCCTGAAGAAGGTCCTGGCAAACGACGACATGGGTGGGAAGGCGTACAGAAGGCCCTCCGACCATGGGATGAGGAAGGCATCCGCAGCCATCCGATACAGGTGGGAATGCCATGAGCAGAAGTGGGGCAACTGGAAGTTGTCTGGGCTGGCAAAGAGATCCACGAGAGGTGTCCCCCAGAGTTGGAAGAACCGACTGGCCACTCTGGGGTCCAGCTGCAACTCGTGTGGCTGGAGACCCTGCTCAGTCTGTTTGCCAGGGTATTGTCCTGGCCCGGCAAGTACACCGCCCGCAGGAGCATCCGATGGCAAATCGCTTAGGAACAGAGAACCACTGCTTCCTGGCAGAGGGTACAGGACCCCATACCCCCTTGTCTTCTAATGTAGAACATTGCGACCTGATTGTCCATTTAGATCAGCACTGACTGGTGCTGCAGAGGGTGGCGGAAGGCCGGGAGAGCCAGGAATATAGCCCAGAGCTCCAGGAGATTGATCTGCTGCTGGCTTTCTGCCTTGAACCAATTGCCCTAAGTACAGAATTCCTCGCAATATGCTCACCAGCCCAGCAAGGTGGTGCCTGTAGTGAGGACCCCCTGGGGTATGGGGGTCTGAAAGGGCATCCCCACTCGAAGGTGCTGTGCGCTCTGCAACCAGTTCAGGGACTCCGCCAGTTGGCGGGTCACAGACACACTGTCTCGCAGTCAGCCCATGGCCTGTGTCCACTGGACTCAAAGACACCACTGGGCCACCCTCAAATGAAGACAGGAGCTTAGGGTGACGACGACTGTGGACGGAGATGGTGCAGGCTGTGGCCTGCTCCACCTTGGTGGCTGTGTCTCCCTTTAGGAGCCAGTTGTCGAGGTAGGGAAAAACTAGGGCAGGTAGCGACTACTGCCAGGCATTTGGTTCTCTGGGGGGCGGAGGCCAGGCCAAAGGGTGCCCGCCCCCCACCATGAATAGTGCTCCTGTGGCTGGGATGAATGAGGATGTGGGTATAAGCATCCTTCAAATCCAAGGAGCATAGCCAGTCTCCCTGCTGGAGGTAAAGCATTAATGATCCAAGGGAGAGCATCTTGAACTTCTCCCTCACCAGGAACCTGTTCAGGTCCCGCAGGTCTAGGATAGGCCTTAGGCCCCCATTCTTTTTGGCATGAGGAAGTACCTGTAATAGAACCCTTTGCCCCAAAGGTGCTGGGGCTCCGGTTCCACCGCCCTATCATCGAGGAGACCTACGAGTTCCTGCAGTAATAGATCCCAGTGAAGGAGAGTCCTGGGGGGGCTCTCCTGGGAAGAAAGGGGGAGGCATCAGTGTCAAGTGGAGAAGGTAACCTTCCTTGACCATTTGGAATGCCCAAGTGTCGGTGGTAATATCTGGCCACCGATAGGCAAAGAGGATCAGACATCCCCCTGTGGGCTACTGACCTCCTGGGGGTGGAAAGGCTATGCCCAGGGAGTCAAAAACTCCCACCAGGCTGGGCCGGGGCCTGTACCTGGGGCTTGGGAACCTTCTGCTTACGAGGGCCATGACCTTCTCTCTTGGACTGCTGACCCTGCTGGGGAGGCCTGATACCGCGGGAAGTTTCTGTAAGCAACTCCCTTCCTCAAGTAAAGCACAGTTACTTACCTGTAACAGGTGATCTCTGGGAACAGCAGGAATTAGTCCTCACTTATGGGTACGTCGGAACCGACGAAGCCTGCGCGGGAAAGCTCCCCAGCTTCCCAGAAAGGAAGCTTTTGGGGTCTCCCACTGCACATGTGCGCTGCCTTCCCGCCTTCCTGACCAGCTCTCCTCAGTTCGAGTTTATAGCTGAGACAATAGAGAGAGGAAAGGAAGATAGATAGAAGATACAACTCCTAGGGGAGGTGGGTGGGTTGTGAGGACTAATTCCTGCTGTTCCCAGAGATCACCTGTTACAGGTAAGTAACTGTGCTATCTCCAGGAACAAGCAGGAATAAGTCCTCACTTATGGGGACTCCCTAGCTAAGATGCCTGGGAGATCCCCTCCCAAGGGTTCACCATCTTCGTATGGATCTCAGGCATCCATCCAGGGAAGGTGGGCAGGAGTTGTTCAAGTATGGAACAGGTGTTTGAGGACAGCCTGACCAAACAAGGCATCCCGGCGGGAGTCCTTGTCCAAACAGTAATGGGCTGTGAAGGTATGAACCGAGGCCCAGGTGGCTGCTCGACAGATCTGATCTGTGGATACAGAGTGAAGATGAGCCATAGAAGTGGCCATGGCTCTCACATTGTGAGCTGTGACATGGCCTTCCAGAGAAATGTTTTTACTCTGGTAAGCAAAGGAAATACACTGAGCAATCCAATTGGAAAGTGTACGTTTTGAGACTGGAAGTCCCAAATGAGAAGGATCAAAAGCCACAAAAAGTTGGGAAGACTTTCGATGTGGTTGAGTCCTGTTGAGGTAAAAGGCGAGAGCTCTTTTACAGTCTAGAGTATGAAGGTTCCTCTCTGCACTGGATGCATGAGGAGCCGGGAAAAAGACAGGTAGATATACCTCTTGATTAAGATGAAAAGGCGAGACCACTTTGGGCATAAAGTGGGGATTCGTCCTAAGGACCACCTTATCATGATGAAACCTAGTATAAGTTGGATGAGCCACTAAGGCCTGTAGTTCACTGATGCGGCGAGCCGACTGCAATAAGGAAAAGGACCTTCCAGGAAAGAAATTTCAAGGAGGTAGAGACCAACGGTTCAAAGGGTGGCTTCATCAGCTGACCCAGAACCAGGTTTAAGTCCCATGCTACCGGAGGAGGTCGAATGGGAGGTTTGGTTAGAGTCAGGCCTCTCATGAATCTTGCAATAAGAGGATGAGAGGAGACAGGTCGTCCATTTATAGGTTTTAAGGATGCTGCAATAGCACTCAAATGGACTCTTACTGAATTCGTCTTAAGGCCTGCATTAGAAAGATGCAGGAGATAGTCTAGTAGAGAATTCAAAGGAAGTGCTAGAGGGTCAAGACTGAGCTGTAGGGACCATTCGTGTGGAAGCAGAACTCGACTGAGTCTGTCTACCCGAGAGTTTTGAACTCCTGGAAGATACACTGCTAGAAGATGAATTTGATGCTCTCTGGCGAAGGCCCATAATCTGAGAGCTTCGTTGCAAAGTGACAGAGAGCCCGTCCCTCCTTGTTTGTTTATATAGAACATGGCCACCTGATTGTCTGTCTGAACTAGGACAGTCAGGTTGACAAGGAGGGAATAGAAGACTTTGAGGGCAAAGTATATTGCTCGCAGTTCCAGGAGGTTGATATGAAGGGTGGTCTCCTGAGGAGACCAAGAGCCCTGAGTGGAGAGGTCTTGGAGATGGGCTCCCCATCCTGTTTGGGAGGCATCTGTTGTGAGGGTTGCTTGGGGCAACAAAGGTTGGAAGGGGGCCCCCAACAACAGATTCTTGGTGGATACCCACCATTGGAGGGACCAAAACAGACGTTTTGAGGGTAGTATTTGGTCGGAGAGCGCTCCTGATGCTTGAGTCCACTGGGTGGCCAAGGTCCATTGAGCTGCTCTCATATGAAGACGAGCGTAGGGCACCACGTGCACCGTGGAGGCCATGTGGCCCAGAAGTCGCAGCATTTCCCGGGCTGTCATGTGACTGCTGGACTGAGCTTGGGAGGCCAAGCACAGCAGACGTTGGGCCCTGACCTGAGGTAGGTAGGCCCTTGCAGTGGTGGTGTCCAACCGGGCCCCTATGAATTACAGAGACTGAGTAGGGATGAGTTGAGACTTGGGAAGGTTTACTACCAGTCCCAGATACTGCAGAATGCGCCTTGTGCGGTCCAGGGAAATCTGGGCCTCTGACTGAGATGGAGCTCGGATGAGCCAGTCGTCCAGATATGGGAATACAAAAATTCCCAGGCCTCTTAAAAATGCAGCTACGACTGCCATGCATTTGGTGAACACTCTTGGAGCAGAGGCTAGACCGAAGGGAAGTACTCTGTACTGGAAATGTTTTTCCTGAAACAGAAATCGAAGATATTTTCTGTGGGATGGGTGGATGAGTATATGTGTGTACGCATCCTTGAGATCTAGAGAACAAAGCCAATCCTGACTCTGAAGGTATGGAAGGAGAATGCCCAGAGAAAGCATTTTGAATTTCTCCTTGTAAAGAAATTTGTTTAATTCTCTCAGATCTAGAATTGGTCTGAAACCCCCGTCTTCTTTGGTATTAGAAAATAAGGGGAGTAGAACCCTGTCCCTTGTTGAAGAAGAGGAACCTCTTCTATTGCCCCTTGGGCAAGGAGGGAAGAGACTTCCTGACCCAACAGGGCCAGGAGAGATGGGGGAGAATTGAACTGCCTCACCATGGTATGAGGAGGAAGGCTGGAAAAATGAAGTTTGTAACCCTCTCTGATGATAGAGAGGGTCCATTTTTCTGATGTAATTTGCCCCCATCTGGGAGCAAAGTGAGCTAACCTTCCGGGAATGGTGAGGGGCTCTGGTTGTTCTAGAGCCAGAAAGGTTAAGTTCTCTAGGGGCAAGTCAAAACCCCTGAGGGGGTTGAGCCTGCTGGGGTGTAGCAGACGCCGCAGGCTTGGACCTTGCCTGTTTAGGTTGCTGACGCTTAGCAGCAAAGCGAGGCTGAGAAGATTGTTGGCCAGTATTTGTGGAAAATCTGGTCTTCTTGTAGTAAGACCTCTTGAAAGACTTTTTCTTGGTAGGAGTAGAGGTAGACTTAGAAAGTCTATCTAAAGTAGCATTTTCTGCGTCCATTTGAGTGGCTTTAATTTGCCAGTCTTTACCAAATAAGTTCCCACCTGTACAGGGCAGATTCCGTAAGCCATCTAGGATCCAGGGTTCTAGGTCAGAGGCCTGGAGCCAAGCAAGTCGTCGGGCTGCAATGGCAATGCCCGAAGCTCTACCGGCACCCTCAAAGGAATCAAAGGCTGCTCTGTTGGAGAACTTAGAAACATCTAGAAGCTGTTTCACTAAAGAAATGAACTCCTCCTTTCTATCTGCAGGGATAAAGGGGGCAAAATGCTTTACTTTTAGGGCAAGTTCCCTTAGAAACATGCCCATATACAGACTGTATGAATTAATCCTGGAATAAGCATACTAGCCTGGAAGATTTTCCTACCAAAAGAGTCTAGGGTCTTACATTCTCGCCCTGGAGGGGTAGAAGAGTGCCTTTTGGTACTCTTAATCTTTTTCAGCGCAGACTTCACCACAATGGAATGGTGAGGCAGCTGAGTTTTTTGAAAACCAGGAGAAGGAGGGACCCGGTACATGGTGTCCAACCTACGAGAATGAGGAGACAATGTTAGAGGAGCCTCCCATAAGTCCATCAAGTGTTCTTGAAGGATTTCATGGATAGGCAGGATAACTGCCTCTTTAGGAACCTTAGGGTATCCTAAAATATCCAATGTCTTTGATCTAGGTTCTTTCTCAGAGGATGTAGTAATAGAAAGTCCTTTAGCTACTTCTATAATGAAGTCTTGAAAGGACAAATCCTCTGGTGGAGACATTCTCCTCTTTGGGGAAGAAGGCTCTTCAGGAAGAACAAGAGAGAGCTCATCAGAGTCATCAGAGGAGTCAAAATCCTCAGAGGAATCAGAGTATCCTCTATTCGCTTCCAATGCACGATACGCATACCGGTCGGTATAGACATCGGGCATACCGGGCATGGGATCGGTATCGGGTGAAAACCCGGATCCGGCATGCACCGATCTGCGTCTGGAAGACGATGGCCTCGGTTCCGGTATGGAAGCCAGTACCGGAACCGGACCCGAAACCGCTGGATGCGGTACCGAGGGCATCGCAGCCTTAAGGAAAGCCAGGATGGCCTGCTGCATGGTCTGAACAGTATTGTCCATAGACGCCACTGCTGCCTGGATGTCGGTACCGGCATGGGCTGGTACCCCAGAGCAGTCTAACAGGTGATCGGTCGAGGCCGTGCCATCGATGTCAACCTGTAACCCCATAGATGGTGCTTTGGAAGCCAGAGCTTCCCGCCGGGGTTGTTTGGCTGGGGCATGGTCCTCAGATTCAAAATTGAGAGCCTCTCGATACTTTGAAAGAGATTTGCTCTTTGAGGACCTGCCCGAAGAAGGTTTGGTTACCTGAGATCCATCCGGAGAGGAAGACCTGGATGACTGTGATGCTGGATTATCTGAAGCAAACAGCACAAGGAATTTGTTGGCCCGGTTCTGCAAACCACGTTTAGACATCTGGGAGCAGGATGGGCAGTCCGGAATGGAGTGGTCAGGCCCCAAACATTTAAGACACCAGTCATGGGTGTCTGTAACAGAAATAACAGCACTACACTTGGTACACTTCTTGAAACCAGGAGCTGGTTTCTCCATGAGGAGATTTTGTGTAGGCCTGAGGCCTAACAGAAGTCACCAAGTTGTGCTAAAAAAATAAAAGCTTTTTTTTTTTTTTTTTTTAGAAAGAAAAGAAAAGAGAGACCGGCGGTACCGGTTTCGGTATGGGGAAGGCAGGTACGCGGTCTAAAGAAAGAAACTAAAATAACAATTTCTTCAGCGGTGACAGGAACACGACCTGCTGGCTCCGTGGAAAAAGAGAAACTGAGGAGAGCTGGTCAGGAAGGCGGGAAGGCAGCACGCATGTGCAGTGGGAGGCCCCAAAAGCTTCCTTTCTGGGAAGCTGGGGAGCTTTCCCGCGCAGGCTCCGTCGGTTCCGACGTACCCATAAGTGAGGACTTATTCCTGCTTGTTCCTGGAGATAGGGATTTTTACTCGGGGCCCTTCTGTCGGGGAAGGGTACTGGTATTCTTGGACAGCCTGGTCCTCATTATGAACTCAGTCGCCAACTCAGCAGCCTTATCGGTCAAGAATTTGCCAAAGAGGTTCTCTCTTTGGCAGAGGGCATCAACCAATTTGTCCTGAACCCATTGTTCCAGGTCAGAAGACTGTAGCCAAGCCTGGCGTCGAGCACCAATGCCCACTGTGGCTACTCTAGCCGCTGACTCAAAGACGCCATAGGCTGCTTGAGTCAAACTTGGAGAACTTATGGATGGCTTTGGCCAGGGTCTGGAACCGCTTTAGGAGCTCCTCGGAAAGACCAGCCGAGAACCCAGTGAGTTCCTTCACCAGGTCCTACAGGTGCATGCCCATGTACAGCTGGCATGCCTGGATCCAGCCGATGAGCATTGAGCCCAGATAGCACTTCCTGCCGACAAAGTCCAGGGTGTGGGTCTCCCTACCCGGGGGAACTGAGGACTGCATCTTCTGGCTCTTAAGCAGACGCATGACCGACTCCACCACCATGGAGCTATGCAGCAGCTGTGCTTTCTGGAAGCCCGAATTCCAGCGGGCTCGATACATCAAGTCGAGCCATCAGCTCACAACAGGCACTGACAGTGCTTCCCCTTGGCAGGCCACGCACTGGACGATCTCGAGCTCCGCCATACAAGTGCCCTCCTTAGACTCAGTGGCTAAATCCAACACCTTAGACATGTCCCTATGAAGTCTAGGAATGCCATGTCCTCAGGCAGATAAGCTGCACTTCAAGACTGCCATTCTGGTCTCCAGTCCAGAAGGCTCTGCAGCCATCGACACGGGCACTGAGGTACTCAGACACAGTGCTGGTTCCCCTGAAGGAGAGTCCTCGATGAGGATGGCTTTGGGGGTCTGAAGCCAATCACCAGAGGGATTGTTTTCAGGTGACCTTGGGAGGCTGTTTCCATTCTGTGCCCTCTAACAAGCGGCGTGAACTTACCGACTCCGTCCATGAACACGGCTCTCGAGGGTTTCTTTTTATTCTTTTGTTCCCCAGACCAGGGAGCCCCACTCGGAGGGCCCATGGTCTTGCTTGGGGCCCACAGAATCCGAAGCCTCAGAGGGGGCCTTGGAACATGGTGTCACCAGAGACTCCAGAAAGAACTTGCCATTTGCTGCTGACGGCTCTTAAGGGACTTGGATGACTATTTTGCACAGGCCACAGTCCGCCAGGCTGTGGTCCAGCCCAAGGAAACAGAAGCAGCAGTCATGCGTGTCGGTGAGGGACATAAACCTCGAGCACCGATCACACTTCTTGAAGCCACTGGAGGCCATGGGGGGAAAAAGGGCTCCAGCTAGGTTGAAGACCCGAGATTCTGCTGGTGGTAAAAAAAAAAAGAAAAAGGTGGAGGAAAAAAAAACATTTTTAAATGGACCTGAGATGCAATGCCAAGGTAGCGGACTCGGGAGCGGGATGAGTACCAGTGCAAGACTGGAGAAAGAAAGAGAAAAACTCAAAAAACTGATATTTTTCCAGGGGAAACAGACAGGGGTCTGGTGGGCTCCACGGAAAAAAGGAGACTGAGGCAACATGGCACCCTTGGGAGGGAAGGGCACCTCGCATGCGTGGTGGTATCTCCAAAAGGCTTTCTTTGAAAGCTGAAGAGATGCTTCTGTGCGGGCTCCATTGGTGCAGACGTCACCTATTTGTGAGGACTGACTTCCTGCTTGTTCCTGGAAAACAAATTATATTGCAATGATAAGAGTCAATCAAATTGGTGGAGGGGTTATACTCTATGTTAGAGAGGGCATTGAGTCACACAGGATTAAAGTTTGCAGGAAACAAAATACACTATAGAATCTCTATGGATAGAAATTCCATTTAAAAAGGGGACATGATGTCAGTGGGGAGTACTATCGACCCCCTGGCAAGAACAAACAAATGGATGATGAAATTCTCAAAGAAATCAGGACAACTAACAAATGTTACAACACAGTAATAATAATGAGTGATTTCAATTACCTCGGAATCGATTGGGTCAGTGTCACGGCAGGACATGCTAGGGATAACATTTCTATATGAAATAAATGACTGCTTCTTGGAGAAGCTGGTTCATGATCCAACAAGAGGGGAAGCCATTTTGGACCTAAGTCCTTAGAAGAACACAAGATCTGGTGCAAGAGATAAGGGTGTTGGGGCCACCTGGTAACAGTGATCATAGCATTATCGCGTTTGATTTAATAAATGGAGGAAGGACAGCAAGGAAATCAACAGTACTTCCTTTTAACTTTCAAAAGGGAGACTGTGATAAAATGAGGAAAATAGTTAAGATAAAACAAAAAGGAGCAGTTGCAAAGATTAAAGATTTACATCAAGCATGGGCATTGTTTATAAATACTATCTTGGAAGCCCAGACCAGCTGTATTCCATGGTTTAAGAAAAGTGGAAGTCAGTCCAAAAAACTGCCAGCATGGTTTAAAGGTGAGGTCAGAGAGGATGTTGTAGCCAAAAAAGCATCTTTCAGGAAATGGAAATAAGAGCCAAATGCACAAACCTAGAAAGAACATAAGCACTGGCTAGTTAGATACCTGCCTTATTAATGTCTTGCAAAGAGAGAATTTGAAAAAAAGCTTGCATAATAAAAGTTTTTTCAAGTACATTTGTAGCAAAAAACCTGAGTGTGTCAGTTGGACCATTAGATGATAGAGGGGTAAAAAGGGCATTAAGAGGGGACGAGGGCATAACGGAGAGACTGAATGAATTCTTTGCTTTGGTCTTTACTGAAGAAGATGTAGGGAAAGTTACCCATGCCTGAAAGGACATTTAAAGGTAATCCATTGGAAGAATTGAAAGAAATATCGATAAACCGGGAAGATGTATTACAGCTATTTGATAAACTAAAGAGTAGCAAATCAACTGGACAGGATGGTATACATCCGAGGGCGTTGAAAGAACTGAAATATGAGCTTGCAGACCTAGTAATCTGTGAACTATCATTAAAATCATCTGTAGTACCTGAAGACTGGTGAATGGCCAATCTAACGCCAATTTTTAAAAAGGGTTCCAGGGGTGATCTGAGAAACTACAGACTGGTGAGCCTTACATCAGTATCAGGCAAAATGGTAGAACCATCATAAAGAACAAAATTACTGAATATGTAGACATTCATGGTTTAATGGGAGAAAGCCAACATGGCTTTAGCCAAGGAAGATTTGTTTTACTAATCTGTTATATTTTTTGAAGGTGTGAACAAACAGGTAGACAAATGAAAGTCGGTCGATACAGTGGATCTGGATTTTCAGAAAGCCTCTGACAAGGTCCCTCATGAGATACTCCTGGCAAAATTAAAAAGTTATGGGATAGGAGGCAGTGTACTAATTTGGATCAGTAACTGGTTAAAAGACAGAAATCCGAGGGTAGGGCTAAATGACCAATTTTCCCAATGGAGAAAGATGAGTAGTGGAGTACCCCAAACGATCTGGAAATGGGAATAACAAGTGAGGTAATCAAATTTGTAGATGACACAAAATTATTCAAAGCTGTTAAAACCAAAGAGTATTGTAAAAAATTGCAAAAGGACCTTGAGAAATTGGAAGACTGGACTTTGAAATGTCACATGACATTTTATGTGGACAAGTGCAAAGTTACACACCTAGGAAAGAACAACCCAAATTATGGTTACATGATGCAAGGCTCCACATTAAGAACTACTACCCAGGAAAAAGATTTAGGCATCACAGTGGATAACAAGTTTAAACCCTCCGCACAGGGTGCAGCGGTGGCTAAGAAAGCAAATAGAAAGCTATAAATCAGAAGGAAAGGAACGGAGAATAAAACAAAGGATATTATAATGCCTCTGTTTTGTTCCATGGTGTGACCGCACCTTGAAAATGGTATGCCAATTCTGGTCACCGTATCTTAAAAAGGATATAGCAGAATTAGAAAAGGTACAGATAAGAGCCACCAAAATTGTGAAGGGGATGGAAGGATACCTCTATGACGAGAGGCTTAAACGTTTAGGGCTCTTCAACTTGGAAAAGAGACAGCTGAGGGGAGATAAGATAGAGGTCTATAAATTAATAAATGGAATGGAAAGGGAAAATGTAGATCGATTGTTTATGCCATTAAAATATAGGAAGACTAGGGGCCATGCAATGAAGCTATAGTGTAACCCGTTTAAGACTAATAAGAGAAAATATTTTTTCACTCGATGCGTAATCAAACTCTGGAATTCGTTACCAGAGGATGTAGTAAAAGCTGTTAGTGTAGTTGGGTTTAAAAAAGGTTTGGATAAGTTCCTGGAGAAAAGGTCTATAAACCATTATTAAAGGGGACCTGGGAAATCCACTGCTTGCTCCAATACAAGCACTGTGGAACCTGTGTGTCTTTTGCGAAAACTGCTAGGTATTTGTGACCTAGATTGGCCACTGCTGGAAACAAGATACAGGGCTTGATGGACCTTGGTCTGACCCAGTATGGCAGCAATAGGATGGGGAAGAGGACCTTGGGGAATGATTGGAGTGAGGATGCTAGTGGAGAGTAATGGAGGGAAAAAAGACACAGAGATGGTCCGACCAGGGGATGGAGAGGGGAGAGAAAGAAGAGAGAGCCGGGGCAAGGACGGAGAAGAAAGAACAAGGTCAAGGGTGTGGCACACTGCATGAGTAGGGAAGGATACATGTTGTGAAAGAGAGAGATCCGAGAAAAGCTGAAGAAGAGATTTGTCGCAGGATTCAAGTGGGAAGGCATAGTAGGTATTGAAGTTGCCCAAAATAAGGAGTTAGGGGTAGAGAAGAGAGATTTTAGAGAGAGGGAGAGAGAATCAAAGAATCACAGAGATGAGGAACATAGATTAACAAAATGTAGAGAGGAGGAAAACCATCAAGACTGAGTCAAAGTGACTCAGGATAAAACAGAGTTGGGTTGGTGATTTCTGTGACTGGGAGGGTGGAGAGGACGAGGGCAGCGACCCCCCTCCGGTTCAACCCAACCTGGGGGTTGAAAAGGCCACATATCCAGGAGGGAGGCACAGATGAAGAAGAGATCCCTCTCCAAGCCAGGTTTTGTTCAGGAAGAGAGCATCCTGGTAGTTTTGGAGCAGAAGGTTGTGTACAAGGAAAGTCTTTGCTCAGAGTGAGATCTGCAGTTTAATAATGCCAAGCACAAGGCGACAGAGGGAGAAGACACAGAAATGGATAGGGAGGAATGAGCAGTAAGGCAAGAAACCAAATTTTGGAGCATGCGTGAGTGATGGGTGTGAAACGGAGCAAGGACATGTGGGGCACCTACCCCAAAAGACCGGTAATACCTGACATAACTAGGAGGAGATACAGGCAAGCAAATAGACTGGCAACGGCATGATATCTGTTGGGAGACCAGCAGCAGAGTGGATTTATGTTTATGCAATTTCTTGATATACCACCAAGGCTGAAGGGCATCAGAGCAGTTTACAATTACTACAAGCAGGTACAGGATACATTCCCTCATCCCCAAAGGGCTTACATCTATGTGTACCTGAGGAAACGAAGGGTTAAGTGGCTTGCCCAAGGCCACAAGGCGTGCCTATAGGACTAGAAATCCCAGTCCCTCTGGCCTGAGATTGCCTTGTTAAAACGTTCTGAGAAATCCAGATACACTATATCAATCGACTCACCTTTGTCTACCTGTTTATTCACACCATCAAAAAAACATAACAGCTTAGTAAGACAAGATCTTCCTTGGCGAAAGCCATGTTGACTGTCTCCCATTAACCCATGACCATCTACATGTTCAGTAATTTTGTTCTTTATAATGGTTTCTACCATTTTTCCAAGTACTGATGTCAAGCTCACCAGTCTGTAGTTTCCCGGATCATCCCTGGAACCCTTTTTGAAAATTGGCCATCCTCCAATCTTCAGATATTACAGATGATTTTAATGATAGTTCACAGATTACTAATAGTAGGTCTGCAATCTCATATTTCTGTTCTTTCAACACCCTTGGATGTATACCATCCAGTCCAAGTGATTTGCTACTGTTCAGTTTATCAAATAGTTGTAATACATCTTTCTGGTCTATGGATATTTCTTTCAATTCTTATGTGGCATCACCTTTAAATACCATTTCAGTCATGGATAACATCCCTACATCTTCCTCAGTAAAGACTGAAGCAAAGAATTCATTCAGTCTCTCAGCTATGGCCTTGTCCCCTCTTAGTGCCCCTTTTAACCCTCTGTCATCTAATAGTCTCTCTCCATACAAAGATTCGACTTGTTCAAGCCATGGTATTTTCAATAACATCATATGGATGTGAAAGCTGGACAGTGAAAAAGACAGGCAGGAAGAAAATTGATGCCTTTGAATTATGGTGCTGGCGGCGAATACTGTGTATACCATGGACTGCCCGAAGAACAAACCAGTCGGTACTAGAAGAGATCAAACCTAAGCTTTCTTTAGAAGCTCAGATGACAAGACTTCGACTTTCATACTTCGGACACATCATGCGAAGAGAGAGATCATTAGAGAAAGACATCATGCTTGGCAAGATAGAAGGTCAACGCAAAAGAGGAAGGCCAGCAATGAGATGGATTGCTACAATAACAGCAGCTACGGGTACCAGTCTGTCAACAATGAGCCGCCTGACTGAAGACTGAACACAATTTAGGATAGCTATCCAGAGGGTCGCCATGAGTCGACTCCGACTCGACGGCACTTAACAACAACAACAACATCTAATAGTCCAACTGATTCTCTCACAGTTTTTTTTGCTACAAATGTACTTGAAAAAGTCTTTATTATGCTTTTTTGCTTCCATGGCAAGCTTCTCCTCAAATTTCATCTTTGCTTGCCTTATCAATGCCTTGCATCTAACTTGCCAGTGCTTATGTTGTTTCCAATTTTCCTCATTTGGATCCTTTTTCAATTTCCTGAAAGATGCTTTTTTTTTGCAACAGCTTCTCTGACCTCACCTTTAAACCATGTTAGCATTTTCTTAAAGCATGGAATACAGTTGTGGTCTGGGCTTCCAAGTTAGTATTTTTAAACAACGCCTATGCTTGATGTAAATCTTTAATCTTTGCAACTGCTCCTTTTAGTTTTTTCTTAACTATTTTCCTCAATTTATCATAGTCTCCCTTTTGAAAGTTAAAAGATGGTACTGAGGATGTCCTGCCATCCTTCCTGGAGCAGGGTGCAAGACGTCAGTCTGGTACATAACGCCAGCTGCAGAATAGCCACTGCCATGGCGAAACTGGCTCCTCAACCATGTAGCCACTGTACAGTCCAGAAAATCCTTTAAGGCCAATATGCCTTCCCTGTGAATGGTGGTCCATGTGGTAACTGCCATGATCTGTGCTGTGACATCCACCTTGGGAATGCACTCAATGCACTCTTCCTCCCGGAGAGCGGAGACCTTTTAATACACCCTTTAGGCAGGGAGTCGTGAGAGTCCCACCCCGACTGGATCATATCCTTAATCACATCTGGAAATGAGAAGAATTTCCACATCCCTTGAAGGAGCAGGTGCACCTTTGGTTCCTGCTCCATGCCAGAAGCAGGTGAATGAGACCCTGGCAATCGACCCCGCCAGATCCTCCTTTCGGAATAGGCGAATCAAACCAGTCTCCTCACAATCTTCTGAAGGCGAGAGTACTTCTACATCCACATCAGAAGCCACTACTGAGCCCTCTGAATCCAAGTCATAGTTAAAATCTTGGACAGCTCCCAGTTGTTCCCCCATCTCCAGGGGGCGCCCCATGCCAGAGACGCTTAGTTAAAGACAATCGAACAGTGCTTCCACTCTCTGCCTGCCCTGCATGGGATTGCACCTAGGAACACCCAGAGACCACAGAGTCTGAATTTCCACACCCGAAGACCAGGCCTGCTGCAAAAAAAAAAAAAAAAAAGAATTCCAGGGAGGACAATCAGTAGACTATGAGCTCCTCTTGGAAATGACCCTCCAACACCAGGAGGCAAAGCCGCCACAGACGCCCTAGATGATAATGAGCGGCTCACAGCACAATTCCTGGATATCCTTACCGATAAGCACCATCCACCACCACCTGCCCTGAGGCAGGCAAGGCCAGACTAATCGCATTCAGCTGAAAGAGGGGGAGCAGGCCCTCCAGGGATGATTCAAACTGCCATGCAAGAAGAGCAGAGTCCAGAATCTGGAGGATGAGGCACCTCATTTGCCACAGGTCAAAGAACGTTTCCTGGAAAAAGACAGAGAGTTACGGTAAGTATCACAACAGCATGTGCTAAGGCTGCGGCACCCAAAGGCACGCGTTAACTGTGCTTTCATGCAATGCATGTTGACTGCACTTTTACTGCAATGCACGTTACAAGCACTAGGGTAGGAATGTACATTACATCCACTTGGGCGGAACGCATGAACAAACCGCTAGGCGCATAAGAGTAGAAAATCGCTACTAACGCATGCAGAAAATGGCAGGAAACCCCCACATAGCACCAACGGTTATCAGCAGTCTACCCCGAATTGCACCCGACACAGACAAAATTGGGAGCACCCAAAAAGGACAATGACGAGGTCAAACCTTGGTACTCCTCCCCATGAGAGCCCCAGGCAGAAGATCCATTCTGGGCTCAGCTCTGTTTCCATGATACTGGTTCACTGGCTTTGCAGGCACTGTGTTTAAAGGTGGCTAGCAGGCAGATTCCTCTAAGAGCCATCTGCAATCTTTGAGAGAGAGCAGGGGATACAGAGGAGGAGGGCGGGGGCACCAAGGTTGTATGAGGCTGCTGCACTCCCAGATTCTTTCAAATCCTTCCAATTTTGTGGCTGCTCAACAGGTTCTTATGATAGGAGCGCAGAGCTGAACCAATTTTCCCTCCTCCTATGGCTATTAAAAAGACTGCAGTCTAGTGGAGCCTCCCCGTTGTGCTTAAGTGAGTCACCCTCAAGATGGTCGTTCACGAGTGTTTAATCAATCTTTTCCTCTCAAGCCTCTGATTTTCTTCAGAAAGGAGAAAATCCATCCACCATCTGCTGGAGACCATGAAATACTGAAGGGACCTCTGGTGTCTAAGGTGAATAGAGGCATGGGAGTGATGTTATTGAAACCCAGGCTTTTCATTGGTTCTTTCGACCAAACCTGCTGGTAGGGGAATACAACCCACTTATTTGGACTAGTCTACTAGGATGATACAGAATAAAGATTTAGTCTAATGTTCAACAGGGAAAGCATGGGACATGTTCACCCTGAAGGTAATGGGCTCAACAGAGGATGAATGCAGTCAGTATTGTGGTAGCTCTGTCGACCAAAGGAATGGCACTGAAAGCAGGTGTCTTAGAAAAAAATATGACCAGTCTTTCTTGAAAAGTACCCACGACAAGGAGGAGAGATAACTGACAAAAAAATCTTTGGTTTGATTTGGGTGTCTGTCTCGAGGTGCGGGCCAGCCGTACTGGGCATGAGTGCCTGCTGGACAGCAAAGAAGGCAGAAACGCTGCGCTCTAGTGCCAGCATACGGGACTCCCACGGGGTTACTGGGTCTGGCATGGAGGAGGAGAGAGAGTCCTCACTGGGACGACCCTCAGGAGACCAGGCGCCATCGCAAGAGGCCTCCATGTCTGTATGGGGTACCTTTCGAAGTTGCTCCTTGTCCGACTCTCGGGAACGCCGGGGAGGCTCAGCAACCAAGCGAGCACAGGAGCGCTCGTGCTTGTCTGGAGCCCCCGATAGCGACTTCGAGGTCGTCTTCTTCTTACACCTCTCCACTTCAGGGGACCCCTGATCGGAATGCCGCCAAGAGTGTGGGGCCAAAGTGGGGGATCCCACCAGCGGAGGGCCGACCGAGGGTGCCGCCGGGGATTCTGGGACTGCCTTCCGGAAAATGTTATCGGACTTCTGCTTACGACTTAGCAGGGCTTTGCAGAACATTTTCTTGCAGAGAGCGCAGAGCTCCGGGTCATGGTTGGCCCCAAGAAACCGAAGACAGCAGTCATGGGTGTCCGTGAGCGACATTTTTTTGGAACATCTGTCACATTTCTTAAAACTGGTGGCCATTGGGGCAAAAAGAGCCCCCGCTAGGTCAAAGACCTTTGCGGCCAGCAGTTGAGGGAAAAAAGGGCGCGAAGCCCACAAACGGAAAATCTTTACAGAAAAAGGATGTCCCCTCGCTCAAGAGAAAAGGAGAGCAAGGGAGGACGGGTAGAGGACCAGTGCTACCAGAAAAACACAGGCCAGAGGCCGAAAATGAAACACTTTTTCCAAGGAACGAGGATGTGCATCCGAAGGGCTCCGCGGAAAAAGGGAGATTGAGCAAGATGGCACCTTTGGGCGGGAAGAGGACCACGCATGTGTGGCAGCAATCCCAAAGGCTTTCTTTGAAAGCTGGGGAATTGCTCCGCGCGGGCTCCATCGGTGCCATCACCCATAAGTGAGGACTGACTTCCTGCTTGTTCCTGGTGAAATGGCCATGTTTTGGCTTAAAATGCCTTAATTGGGAGGGGGTCAAATTTTAATAATATAAATAAAAACAAGTAAGGTATGAGTTACAATATCAAACAATATTATAAAGGGCATATAAATATGATTAAATAAATTCATTTTACCTCATTCGTAGTCAATCACAATAAAACTATAACTTTACTATAAAGACAAATAAATAAACCAAAGGACTGCTATAGGAAGCCCCATTAAAACAATAAAAATGATAGACATCATATATAATATTTACCTTAAGGCAATATTACAAAATAAGATATGGAACTAAGAAGCTATACATAAGAACTCTAAAAGATTACTGAAATATAACATTGTATAAAAAAAATCTCCCCAAACATAACGCACCATAAATCCAAAAAATGCAAGCTTCACAAATGTCTATGATTAAGCATAGTTACTCACCTGTAACAAGTGTTCTCCAGGAACAAAAGGAATCAGTGCTCACATATGGGTGACGTCGGCGCCAACAGAACTTGTGCGGAGCATTTCTCAAGCTTTCAAAGAAAGCCTTTGGGGCACGTAACCACGCATGCGTGGTCCCCTTCCCACCCAAGGGTACCATCTTGCTCAATCAGATGACATAGCTAGGACAGCAGTAAAAATAACACAAGGTAGGAAGGCAACTCCTAGGGGAGGAGGGAGGGTTGTGAGGACTGATTTCTGCTGTCCCTGGAGAACACCTGTTACAGGTGAGTAACTATGCCTTTTCCCCAAGAACAAACAGGAAGTCAGTCCTCACATATGGGACTCCCTAGTTCCAAGCTGCCGAGGACTGAACCACGACAGCACCAATGGCAACCAATCAAGTAGCCATGAGTTGTAGAAGCTGAGTCCTCACTGAGAGACTCTGCAAGACCTTAGTGTCCAGCAACACTATCACTCTGGTAGCCTGAACATGGAAGGGTCGGAGGGCAGGAGTTGCCTACACCCCGAGAATATTACAGAGTACTGCCTTGCCAAAGGCACTGTCCTGCAGGACTCTCTCTCTAGGCAGCTGTGAACATATGAATTGAAGACCACGTGGTGGCCTTGCAGATTTCCACCAACGCAGCCATCGCCCTCACGCAATGCGCTGTGATCTGGTGGTCGAGAAAGAGACCAGCTGGCTCACAGGCGAAGGCAATACAGTCCGCCACCCAAATGTGATGTATATATGTATATATTTTCTGGTATTTTTTGTGTAAAATAGTTAACATGTTATCCAAGTTGAGCTCCCTGTTATCTGTAATTACGGTGTAACCCCCACCGTAAAATCTCACTGATGTTCCATGTAAACCGCACTGATTTCGAATAGCGCGGTATATAAGAGTATTAAATAAATTAATTAATTAATTAAATAAATGGACAGAGTTCACTTAGTCACTGGGAGCCACAGTCTGCTGGGGTCATAAGACACAAAAAGCTGAGGAGCTTTTTGATGGGTCTGACTTCGCTGTAAGTAGAAGGACAGGGCCTATTTGCAATCTAGTGTATGAAGTACTAGTTCCTCCTTGCCGGCGTGAGGCTGCAGAAAGAAGGTAGGGAGGACCAGCTCTTAATTGAGGTGGAAAGGAGACACCACCTTCGGGAGGAATTTGGGTGTGTGTGCAAAGCACTACCCTATTTTTGTAGAACCTTGAATATGGTGGATCTGCCACCAGAGCCTGGAGTTCGCTTACACAGCAGTTTGGTGAGCTAGGAGAGCACAACGTTGAGGTCCCACTCTGCCGCCAGAAGGTGGAGAGGGGGCTTGGATAACTGGAGGCTCTGGAGAAACCTAGAGACCAGGAGCTGGCTTGAGAGGGGGTTTTCCCTCGATAGGATGGTAGTGAGCGACTATGGCACTCAGATGTACCCTCACAGAATTAGATTTCAGCCTGATGTGTAATAGGTGCAGTAGGTACTGTAGTACTAGTTGCACATGTCAGAAGAAGGGATTCTCCTCCCTTCCTGTACACTAGGCAGAGAACTTTCTCCACTTAAAGGCATAAGCCCGTCTGGTGGAGGGTTTTCGGAAGGCCAGTAGGATCTCCTCAACCTCTCCTGGAAAACTGAAAGGGGCTAACACTACCCTTTCAGCAGCCACGCTGTTAGTGTTAGCAACCCCAAACTGGGGTGCAGGAGCAGCCCTCTTCCTGGGACAGGAGGTCCAGGGCTTGGCCCAAAGGGACTGGGAGTGCTGACAGGGAAAGCAGCAGAGAGAACCATGGTTGTCTGGGCCACCTGAGGGCAATCTTTATAACTGATGCCCTTTCACTCTGGAGGGGGGTGGGATCAGTGGGAACACAGAGTAGGCCCCCAGACCATGAGATCAGGAAGGCATCTGCAAATACTCTCTCCGGGTGCGACTGACAGGAGCAGAAGTAGGGTAGCTGTGTGTTGTCTGGAGAGGCAAATAGGTCCATCAAGGGCCTGCCCTAGAGGTAGAAGAGCTGCTTCGTTACTCTGAGGTTTAAGCACCGCCCGTGTGGACAAAGGACTCTGCTCAGTCTGTCCGCTAGGCAGCTGTCCTGGCTTGGGGAGGTACACCGTTCGCAGAAGTATGCTATTGCATGCTGCAAAGGAGAGGAGGGCCACCACCTCCTGGCAGAGGGAGGACAAACCTGTGCCCCCCTGCTTGTTGATATAAAACATGGTGACCTGGTTGTCCATCTGAATCAGCACAGATTGGTGTTGCAGGCACTGGCAGAACACTCATAGGGCCAAGAAGATTGCCCTGAGCTCAAGAAGATTGATCTGTAGGAGTGGATCCAAGGAGCACAGCCTATCTTCCTGATGGAGGTTAGGCAGCAGTGTCCAAGGGAGAGCATCTTGAACTTCTCCCTCACCAGAAACTTGTTTAAGTTTCTCAGGTCTAGTATGGGCCTGAGACCCCCAATTCTCTTTGGGACAAGGAAGTATCTGGAGTAGAAGTCTTTTCCCCATAATTGTTTGGGTACAGGCTTCATGGCGTTGTCCCTGAGCAGACCTGCGAGCTCAGAGCAGAAGGGTCTGGTGAAGGAGAGGTTGCAGTGGCTCTCCTGGTAAGAACCTGTGTGGTAATTGCTTTAGGTGGAGGAGGTATCCTTTCCTTACCACCTGCAGTATCCACTGGTCCGAGGTGACACTGGCCCACTTGTGGACCAAGAGTGCCAGGCGGCCCCCTGTGGGCTGATGAAGGTCTCCTTGGAGAGAGGAGGCACTGCCCCGGGAGTCAAAAGCTCCACCCAGGTTGGGTGGGCCTGGGGCTTCTGTGCCTTCAGCTTCTGAGCCCTATGACTTTGTCTTTTAGAGTGAGAACCCTGTTGCTGGTCTGAGAACGATCAGACCTCACGGGAAGTGCTGGGCTTGGAGCTCTGCTTCCGGGAGGCCAGTGCCAAGTTGGACCTGGGGGACAGTTTTTCCTACAACTCCGACCTCTTTTTATTGGCTTTAGGCGTCATGGCCTGGCACAGGTTGCAGGAGGTGCTGTCATGGTCCAGGCCCAGGCAACATAGGCAGTAGTCGTGAGTGCCGGTCACCGACATCATTTGACTGCAGTGGTCACATTTTTTTAACCCACCAGGGGACATGGTGGGGAACGTCTGGACGGGGGTCGGTGACCCCTGGCAAAAAAGGGCATGAACACCATTCGAGGAGAGCCTTGATCAAAAAAGACAAAAGGACCTGAGAACAGCACCGGTGACTGTTCTGGCTCGAGGAGGGAAAAGGAACCGATACGCAAACCAAGAAAATATTTTAAGGATAATAGGCAAGGATTTTTCCGAGAAAACAGAACAGATGTCCGTTGGGCTCTGTGAAAAAAAGGAGACTGAGCAAGATGGCACCCTTGGGCGGGAAGGGGACCACACATGCGTGGCAGCATGTCTCAAAGGCTTTCTTTGAAAGCTGGGGCAATGCTCCGTGTGGGCTCTGTCGGCGCCGTCACCCATATGTGAGGACTGATTTCCTGCTTGTTTCTGGAGTACATAAATTATAATAGTCTTTAAATATAATGTACAACACCTTTAATTCCAAATGATTTTAAAACCAAATCTAACTCACAAGTTTATTGTCAAAAATCATTACATCCAATCCATTATAGGACATTACATTTTTTGCTTCGAGGGTAATCAGGAACAATACACTTTCATGGTCTGTAATCCCAAATTAAAAGCAAGGTAGACTTAAATGAATAATATGCCCCCCAAAAGGGGGGGGGGATGGGTTAACAGCTTATTCAAAACTTATCCCAGTTGCCTGCATTAACATTCAATAGGTAGCACAGGACCTAACTCACTCAAATATAAATGCAGCCTGTGCAGCATTAATTTTAGCAATATGACAAAACAAACCACAGTATTTACACATTTAGATCCCATTCAGCCATTAACAACTATATTTTTTGTTTTAAAAATATATTAATATTATAGTTTACTGTGAGATCATATCAAGACATGACAATCGCATAGCTGACAGCGTTCAATAAAACAGGCAAACTGTGGCATTTGAGGAAATAAAGCCAGCGCTTGCAAATCATTCATTAAATCTAGCTAGAAAGATTAGAGCTATTTAAAAAAAAACTAACACAATCACCCAACATGTCATCCAGTAAGTGGCATCAAAACAGGCTTTGCTCTTTCTTAAGTGCATCGGATGTGGCAATGGTTTTAACACTAAAATTATGATTATTTTCAAGCACTAATATTGGGCATACAATACTAGAAATGCACGCCGCAAGATCACATTCAGGCTGGCTGACCATCAAACTCCTTTTACTGAAACAGCTATGCTTTTTAAAGTTGACCGTTTTGTGAAAAGAAATTAGCACAGAGCAATGCTGCCACAACTTACAGAAAGCAATTGACAAGTTACAGCATTTATTAGACCTGATAGGAACAGTACATTTAGAAATTTCTCCAAAATAAGCATACATTTTCCAAAGTATTTACTTTCAAATTACAGTGAGAGTACCTCAGGCATGCAGCACAAACAGCCTAAATAAACAGCATTCAGCGAACACCACAGAATACAGTGCCATTTTGAAAAGGGAAATCCTGCCAAACAACTGTGATAAACTGTTGCCATAGCAATATTCAACAGTTATATTTAAAAAAGGAAACAGAGCTTCCTAGGGAGTCAAAGCAGAAATTTAACAGCATATTAGCATAAGTGCTTGTCAGAAATAACAGAAGCAATTCTAAAATAAGCTTAATTAAATGGCAAAGAAATATTATATAGGAGGTCCACAAGAGGGCACACATCTTCACAGAAGCAACAAAGGAGAGTGAGGTTTAGAAAGAAATCTTTTATTGATTTGAGTAACCCTTTGCCTCAAAGAAATATTATATGCAAGAATAGCCACAAATTCTAAAATTCTTTTAATATATTCTTATATATTATAAATAGGAAATTAAACAATATCTACTGAAGTTAAAAACATCCCCAGCCAAAATAAATATTAAATTATTAATTATTAAGTTATAAATCTAATATCCATACCAATAAACTAAAAATGATATAAAAGTACATAATACATTAAACAAATTCAGCATATCCACAACTATTTTATACTGTATTTTATACATACATAGTTTATACATATACATACACACATATATACACATACACACATATATACACACACATACACACACACACACACATATACACATACACACACACACACATATACACATACACACACACACACACACACACACATATATACACATACACACACACACATATATACACATACACACACATATATACATATACACATATAGCACAGTTACTTACCTGTAACAGGTGATCTCTGGGAACAGCAGGAATAAGTCTTCACATATGGGTATCGTCGGTACCGACGGAGCCTGCGCGGGAACGCTCCCCAGCGTCCAGAAAGAAAGCTTTTGGGAGCATCCCACAGCGCCTGCGCGCTGCCTTCCCGCCTTTCCCAACCGCCTCTCTCCAGTTCGAGTTTTAAGCTGAGACAAAGAGAGAGAGAGAGGAAAGATAGATAGAGAGATACAACTCCTAGGGGAGGTGGGTGGGTTGTGAAGACTTATTCCTGCTGTTCCCAGAGATCACCTGTTACAGGTAAGTAACTGTGCTATCTCCAGGAACAAGCAGGAATGAGTCTTCACATATGGGGACTCCCCAGCTAGAGATGCCAGAGAGATCTCCAAGGTTGTGAGTCCCTGAGAAGGGCTCTACCTGCCCCTATGGATCTCGGGCATCCAACCAGGGATGGGGGGTAGGAGTTGATTAGGTATGGAACAGGTGTTTGAGAACAGCCTGACCAAACTAGTCATCCCGGCGGGAGTCCTTGTCCAAGAAGTAATGGGCTGTAAAGGTATGAACCGAGGCCCAGGTGGCCGCTTGACAGATTTGGTCGATGGACACAGAGTTTAGATGAGCCATAGAGGCTGCCATGGCCCTCACATTGTGAGCTGTGACATGGCCCTCCAGAGAAAGGTTCTTACTCTGGTAGGCGAAAAAAATACACTGAGCAATCCAATTTGACAGAGTTCTCTTAGAGACTGGAAGTCCCAAATGAGAGGGATCAAAAGCAACAAAGAGTTGAGAGGACTTTCTATGTTGCTGTGTCCTTTGTAAGTAAAAAGCGAGTGCTCTCTTACAATCCAGGGTATGGAGATTCCTCTCTGCACTTGATGCATGAGGTGCTGGAAAAAAGACAGGTAAATACACCTCCTGGTTCAGGTGAAAAGGTGAGACCACTTTAGGCATAAAGTGTGGATTAGTCCTGAGGACTACCTTGTCATGATGAAACCTTGTATAAGGATGATTAGCCACCAAGGCTTGCAGCTCACTGATGCGGCGAGCTGAGGTGACTGCAATGAGAAAAATGACCTTCCAGGAAAGGAATTTCAAGGAGATGGTGGCTAAGGGTTCAAAGGGTGGCTTCATAAGCTGGCCAAGAACCAGATTTAAGTCCCATGCCACTGGAGGTGGTCTAATGGGAGGTTTAGTTAAAAGAAGGCCTCTCATGAATCTTGCTATAAGAGGATGAGAGGAAATAGGCTGTCCATTGAGAGGCTTAAGGGATGCTGCACTAGCACTCAAATGGACTCTTACTGAATTCGTTTTAAGGCCTGCATGGGATAAATGCAGCAAATACTCTAGTAAAGAATTCAGAGGTATTGCAAGAGGGTTAAGACCCTTCTGTGCACACCAAATGGTAAACCTTTTCCATTTAAAAGCATAGGAACATCTAGTGGAAGGCTTTCTGGAAGCATGAAGGATATCCTTCACTTGCTGAGAAAGATGCAAATCTTGAAGGTCTAGGCCTTCAGCAACCAGGCTCTGAGATGAAGAGGCTGGGGATTTGGGTGCCACAACGTTCCCTTCTCCTGGGACAGGAGGTCTGGAGCAGATCCCAAGTCCAGGGAGGGAGCTTGAGAGAGATCCAGAAGTAGAGGGTACCACACCTGGCATGGCCAATGTGGTGCTATGAGGATCATAGACCCCTTTTCTCTCTGAAGTTTGAACAGTGTCTTGGGAATTAGGGGAATTGGTGGAAAGGCATAGAGGAAGTCTTGCCCCCAATGAAGGAGGAAGGCATCCCTGGCCTGAACTCCCTGACACGGAATTCTGGAACAGAACCGGGGAAGTTTGGCATTCCACGGACTTGCAAACAGGTCTATGTCCGGGGTTCCCCAAATTCGGAAGATCCTGGCTATCTGGTCCCCATGGAGGGACCATTCGTGTGGAAGCAGAACTCGACTGAGTCTGTCTGCCCAAGAGTTTTGAACCCCTGGAAGGTACACTGCCACGAGATGAATTTGATGCTCTCTGGCGAAGGCCCACAATCTCAAAGCTTCGTTGCAAAGCGACAGAGAGCCAGTCCCGCCCTGCTTGTTCACGTAGAACATGGCTACTTGGTTGTTCATGTGTATGAGGACTGTCTTGTAGCTGAGCAGGGTGTGGAAGACTCTGAGAGCTAGAAGAATTGCTCTGAGCTCCAAGAGGTTTATATGTAGAGATGTCTCCTGTGGAGACCAGATGCCCTGGGTGGAGAGATCTTGTAGATGAGCTCCTCAACCCCTTGGAGAGGCATCTGTTGTAAGGGTTGCTTGGGGTAGCAACTGTTGAAAGGGGGACCCCAGCAACAGATTTTGAGTGGACTTCCACCACTGGAGAGACCAAAAGAGGCGACTGGAGGTTGCTATTTTGTCTGACAGGCACCCTGATGCCTGGGTCCATTGGGTGGACAGAGTCCACTGAGCTGCCCTCATGTGAAGGCGAGCGTAAAGAACCACATGCACGGTGGATGCCATGTGGCCTAACAGTTGTAACATCTTTTGAGCAGTTAAATGGGACCTTAACTGAATTTGTGAGGCTAACTGCACCAAGCTTAGGCAACGGGCCTGGGGAAGATAGGCCCTTGCAGTTGTGGTATCCAGCAAGGCCCCTATGAACTCTAATGATTGAGTAGGGGTGAGATGGGATTTGGGGATGTTTATTACAAGTCCCAGATACTGAAGAACACGCCGTGTGCAGGCTAGGGAAGCCTGGGCCTCTGACTGGGATGGAGCTCGGATGAGCCAGTCGTCCAGATATGGGAATACAAATATTCCTAGAGTGCGTAGAAATGCAGCTACTACTGCCATGCATTTTGTGAACACTCTTGGTGCAGAGGCCAGACCGAAGGGAAGCACTCTGTATTGATAGTGCTTTCCTTGATAAAGGAACCGAAGGAACCTTCTGTGTGTGGGATGGATGAGGACATGGGTGTACGCATCCTTGAGATCTAGAGAACAAAGCCAGTCCTGACTCTGAAGGTATGGCAGGAGAGCACCGAGAGAAATCATCTTGAATTTCTCTTTGCATAGAAACTTGTTCAATTCTCTGAGATCTAAAATGGGTCTGCAGCTCCCTGTTTTCTTTGGGATAAGAAAATAGGGGGAGTAGAACCCTGAGCCCTGTTGAAGAAGGGGTACTTCTTCTATTGCCTTTTGGGCAAGAAGGGTAGCAATCTCCTGACCCAGAAGGTCGAGGAGAGATGTTGGAGAATTGAACTGTCTCACCATAGTGTGAGGAGGAAGGTTTAAGAAATGAAGTTTGTACCCCTCCCTTATGATGGAGAGGGTCCATTGCTCTGCTGTGATTTGTTCCCATCTGGGAGCAAAGTGAGCTAACCTTCCTGGAATGGTGAGAGGCTCTGGTTCTTCTAAAGCCAGAAAGGCTAAGTTCTCTAGATGTAAGTCAAAGGCCCTGAGGAGGCTGAGGCTGTTGGGCCGTAGCAGTCCTTGCAGCCTTAGGCTTGGCTTGTTTAGGTTGTTGCTGACACTTTGCAGCAAAACGACCTGCAGAAGATGCCTGCTGACCATAAACAGGATAATATTTCCCCTTTTTGGGAAAGAAAGCCTTTTTGAATAACCTTTTTCTAACAGGAGCAGAAGTAGACTTTGAAAGTCTATCTAAGGCAGAATTCTCAGCATCCATCTGAGTGGCCTTTGCTTGCCAATCCTTGCCAAAAAGGTTTTCACCTGTACAAGGAAGATTTCCTAATGCATCCTGGACCCAGGGTTCCAAATCAGAAGCTTGTAACCAAGCAAGTCTGAGTGCACCTATGGCAATAGCCGAGGCTCTGCTGGCACACTCAAAAGAGTCAAAGGCTGCACGATTGGAAAATTTGGAAACATCCTGGGCATGTTTAAGCCAAGGTGAGAAACTCCTCCCTTTTATCTTCTGAGATAAAAGGAGATAAAGTTTGCAGATCTGTAACTTCCTTTAGAAACATCCCCATATAGAGACTATAGGAGTTGATTCTGGCAACAAGCATATTGGCCTGGAAAATTCTCCGGCCAAAAGCATCCAAGGTTCTGCATTCTCTTCCTGGAGGATTAGATGAGTGTCTTTTTGCACTCTTTATCTTCTTCATAGCAGACTCCACCACAATAGAGTGGTGAGGAAGCTGAGTCTTATGAAAGCCAGGACAAGGAGGAACACGGTACATAGTGTTCAACCTACGAGAATGAGGGGAGATAGTGAGAGGTGTCTCCCATATGCCCAACATGTGATCATAAAGGATCTCATGAATTGGTAAAGTAGCTGCCTCTTTAGGAGCCTTAGGATATTGTAAAATATCCAATTTCTTGTCTCTAGGCTCTGTTTCAGGGGCCACTGAAATGGAGAGGCCCCTGGCCACTTCCCTAATGAAGTCTTGAAAAGACAAGTCTTCTGGAGGAGACATTCTTCTTTTTGGAGAAGAGGGCTCCTGAGGAAGGATTACCGATGCTTCGACAGAAGCCTCTGATTCATCAGAGTCTTCAGAGGAATCGAAGTATCGCCTGTCTGGATGCTCCTGCAGAGCCCGATACGCGTACCGAGTGGTATCGACATCGGGAGTGATCGGTACCGATTCGGTACCGATGGGCATCACAGAACAGGGTACCGCTGCAGTCGACACCGAAGCCGATGTTGATGCAATCGGTACCGGAACCGATATCGGTGCCGGTACCGACAACGGAGTTTGTTGCGATACCAGCGGCGTCGCAGCTTGTATGAATGCTGTAATGGCAGGCTGCATGGTCAGAATATTCTGATCCATCGACGCAACCAATGTCTGGATGTCGGTACCAGTGGAAACCACCGGTATCACAGAACATGGCAACAGGTGATTGGTCGAGGCCGTGCCATCGATGTCAGCCTGTGACCCCATAGATAGAGCTTTGGAAGCCAGAGCTTCCCGCCGGGGTAATTTTGCCGGTGCGGGATCCTCAAGAGCAAGCCCGGAGGCATATCGATACTTAGAGGGAGATCTACCCTTCAAGGACCAGCTGGACTTATGTCTGGTTACCTGAGATCCATGGGAAGAAGAAGAAGCCCTGGAAGATGTCGATGCCACTGAAGCCGCATCAGTGGGAAACAGGGTACTGAGCTTGGCCGCTCGATTCTGTCGACCTCTTTTAGACATCATGGAACAGGACTCACAATCAGTGAGTCAGGACCAAAACATTTTAGACACCATTCATGGGTGTCGGTGATAGAAATAGTACCGCTGCACTTCGTGCACTTTTTAAACCCGGAAGCGGGTTTTTCCATGAGGAAAATTGTTGTAGGCCTAAGGCCCCAAAAAAAACCCACAGAAGTGGGAACGGTAATTATTATTTTTTTAAAGAAGAAAAGACCGGCGGTACCGGTCCGACGTCGAAGAAGGCAGACGCGCGACCAAAGAAATAAAAGAAAATAAAGAACTTGTTCAGCGGTGACAGGAAAACGACCTGCTGGCTCCGCGGAAAAGAAAAACTGGAGAGAGGCGGTTGGGAAAGCTGGGAAGGCAGCGCGCAGGCGCTGTGGGATGCTCCCAAAAGCTTTCTTTCTGGACGCTGGGGAGCGTTCCCGCGCAGGCTCCGTCGGTACCGACGATACCCATATGTGAAGACTCATTCCTGCTTGTTCCTGGAGATATACACATATATACACACACACACATACATTACATATATATACACATATATAGATAGATAGATAGATAGATAGATAGATAGATAGATAGATATAGATATAGATATATAGATATATATAGATAGATATATATAGATAGATATAAACTATCAATTTTCACTCTATGATCCATCCTCCTTATATCTGCCAGTCGAGAATAGACTGTCACCTGTCATTCTCAGGACATATGTAAAAGGATTATTGAAAGGGATTATCTTGAAAATTTATAAAAAGGACTATGTCGAAGCAGTATTCTGAGAGATCTGATCTTTTGAAGAAACGTGAAAGAGATGTTATGAGAATGGTTTGCCGCCTCCTAGATTTTTTTGTGCCCAAAATTCAGCAGCAGCAGCAGTGTGATTACAGTGGCTAGCTGTCGCCACTGAACACTAAACACAGATATTCAATGCTGGAGCCATATCCAGCCACCGGCATTGAATATCTGGCTTGGCTGCGATATTCAGCCATTACTCAGTTAGCTTTGGTGGCAAAAGTTAGGACAGCTTTACTGTGCCTACCTTTTGCTGCCAAGGGATAACTGGGCAGGGGTTGAATATTACTGCTGACAGATTATCCACAGGTGCCATCCATGGAACAGCCCCGTTGCTAACCAGTTAGTAGAAGGCCACCGAGTGGTGGCACCTGAAGATATTCAGCGGCACTGAATATCCCACTTAGCCGCATTTACAGGTTTGCAAATCTGCAAACCGTGTAAATGTTTTTGAATATCAGGCTCTTCATCTTTATCAAAAGATATCATAAAGATAATTAAGGAGGAGGGGCATATAATTAAAACCTTAGGATATTTTTTTAAGGATAAGGACAAAAGGGGGGAAAATTGACATGACAGGCGAGTACCATCTGTTTTGTCACAAATTAATCTAATGTCAGACCCACTGGTCATTTTAAGTTTGGCCACTATAGCATTTGTTTTGGTAGTATAGAAATAAAATGATAATTCAAACACCACAAAAAGCAAATTGAATATAAATCAGAAACTTTAAAATTGTAATACCAAGAATGTGATATATATACCTGCATCTGCCCTTGTCAGTTTTTATATATAGGGAAAACCAAGATGTTTTAAAAAAAGAATCATAGAACACAGAAGTTGTATTAGGAGAAATATCGTGGAGAAACCATTAGTTGAGCATTGCCATGAAAGGAGTCACCAATTTGGAGCCACGTTACATCTTTGAAATGAACACTTTCATCCCAAATGGGTTGAAACAGAAGACTGATAACAAGGTGGTTTTATATCAGGATATCAAGACAGAAGAGGAAGCTGCTTCTTCGCTATCACTGGAATCATTTCACCAGAGCTGCAGCAGAACACTTGGGACTTCACACCTCGAAGCAAGCCCAGGACTCCTCATCCTTCAGCCCCAATCGCAGTATAAAAGCCTCCAGGACTCAGCAGCAACAGCAGAAGGAATGGAGATAAACCCCTCCCCCTCTGCGACATCACTCTCAGCGGCAGGAACTTTAAAATCTAGCACTCCCAAGGCGAGGCTGCACCAAAGGGCCCTTGGAGTGGCACACGAGTGGCAATCCACTAAACAACTTCGGAGCACCAACTAACCCAGGGTAAGTAACTATGCCAATGCATACCCAAGAATACTACTGCCGCTCTAACATCATACATCTCTAGAGAAGCTCCACAGAGAACAAACACAAGAAAGCCAAAACTACACAATCACAACATGAAGACCTACAATACTCTACTTTTCCTACTCCTCCTCTTCCTCCCCATTATATTATATTATGCAGGAGTCACGCTGCCACAAACCACCACTTTCATGTTACTGATACCTACTGAAATACAACACAGAACCCTGGCAACACACACGCAACCCCTCAAACAGACACAAAGATTCATACAAATTAAGCCCACTAGACTCCCAAACACTGCACAAACCAACCCCATCTTAAGTGCAACAGCAGCTGCATCATAATTACTGCAAGATCAGTCAGAAACAAATATAACACCATAACTGACTTTTTGCAAGATCAACAGACCAATATAACCTGGCTCACAAGCACAGATTAAGTCATTCTGAACCAGATAGAACAAGATGCAATAACATCCCCTAGAGTAACACAGACACCCTGGTCTGATCATCACATAGTCAACATGATTATTAGCAACCAAACCATGCTAAAGAACCAGCAGTTCAGTGTTAGAAGATTCAAGAGCTTCAATAAGGAACAATTTCTACAAGAAATCTTTCTGAAACTAAACCAAGACAGTGCAGACCTCGACAGCGCAATCGAAAACTGGAACCATTCCATCCTGCAGCTGCAGCAGCACCAAAGAACTCAAAGAACAAGATAGAGTAGTTACTCACCTGTAACAGGTGTTCTCCAGGAGCAGCAGGAATCAGTCCTAACTTATGGGTGACATCGGCGCCGATGGAGCCCCCATGCGGAGCATTTCCCCAGCTTTCTATGAAAGCCTTTGGGAATACTACACGCATGCGCGGTCCCCTTCCCGCCTAAAGGTGCCATCTTGCTCAGTCAAATGACATAGCTAAAAAACAGCACACAAAAATGAAAAAATTAGCTATGTACAACTGCAACTCCCAGGGGAGGAGGGAGGGTTGTGAGGACTGATTCCTGCTGCTCCTGGAGAACACCTGTTACAGGTGAGTTAACTACTCTTTCTCCAGGACCAAGCAGGAAGTCAGTCCTCACTTATGGGACTCCCCAGCTTCAGGCTACCAGGGACCCAGAGCTGAAAAATGAGCTCCCTCTAGCCTCAGCATCAGAGAAAGGATTTCACTGAAACATACCTCCACCGGTAGCCCAACCAGAGGGCTGGAGAGTAGGAGTTGCCTAAACCTCAAAGAGATTCCGGAGCACTGCCTGACCAAAAGCACTGTCCCTACGGGACTCCCTCTCCAGGCAGTAATGGGCCGCAAAAGTCTGGCTTGAGGACCAAGTTGCAGCCCTGCAGATGTCTGCCAATGGTACAGAGTGGAGATGAGCTACTGAGGCAGCCATTGCCCTGACACGGTGGGCCGTGACCCGACCCTGCAAAGGAAGGTCAGCTGCCCTGTAAGCCCAGGTGATACAGTCAGCCACCCAGATGGACAAGGTACACTTGGACACAGGTACCCCCAAGTTATTGGGGTCAAAAGATACTAAGAGCTGAGTAGCCCTCCTATGCCCCTGCGTACACTCAAGGTAGAAGGAGAAGGCCCTCCTACAGTCCAGGGTATGCAGGACTGTCTCAGCCCGGCTGGCATGGGGTCTAGGGAAGAATGTTGGAAGAACCACTTCCTGGTTGAGATGGAAAGAGACAACCTTGGGGAGGAACTTAGGATGAGTCCTAAGGACTACCCTGTTCCTATAGAAGCGAGTGTATGGCCTGTCACAGACCAGGGCTTGAAGTTCACTCACTCGCCTGGCCAAGGTCAAGGCCACTAGGAATAGAGTCTTCCAGGATAGGAAGCATAGATGACATGTAGCCATTGGTTCAAAAGGTGGGCGAGTAAATTGCTGCAAGACCACATTCAACTCCACTCAGGGGCTGGTGGACAGAGAGGAGGCTTGAGCAATAGTAAGCCTCTGAGAAATCTGGACACCAAGGAGTGAACTGACAAAGAGTGTCCCTCCACCAGAGAGTGATGAGCTGCCAGAGCAGAGAGGTGGACCCGAACAGAATTGGACTTAAGGCCCTGATTGGACAAGTGCAGTAGGTACTGGAGCACTACTGGCACAGTGCAGGTGAAAGGATCTTCCTTGCGTTGCTGACACCACAAGGAGAACCTTCTCCACTTTAGGGCATATGTTTTCCTGGTGGATTGCTTTCTAGAGACCAAGACCACCTCTTCCACTTCCTGAGGTATGCCCCAGGGAGCCAAGACTACCCTTGCAGCCTCCATGCCATCAGATGGAGAGATTTGAGATTGGGATGCAGAAGGGAACCCTGATCCTGAGATAGAAGGTCGGGTTGGAATCCCAGAGGCATGGGTGTCTCCACTGCCAGTTGAAGTAGCAAGGGGAACCAGGGCTGCCTAGGCCACCTGGGAGCAACCAGAAGTACTGAGGCCTTGTCACTGAGAATCTTGAACAAGGTTCGGGCCACCAGAGGCGTGGGAGGAAACGCATAGAGCAGGCCCTGGGACCAAGAAATCAGGAAGGCATCTGCCGCCACCCTTAGGGGATGCGGTTGGCCTGGAACAAAACCTGGGCAGTTGGTGATTCAGGGGACTGGCAAAGAGATCCATGGATGGAAGTCCCCATTTTAGGAAAATCTGTTGAACCACCAAAGGGTGCAGCTTCCACTCGTGGGGCTGCAGAATTCTGCTTAAGCGGTCTGCCAGAAAATTCTCCTGGCCAGGAAGATACACAGCCCTCAGCAATATCTGGTGCCTGAGGGCAAAAGAGCAAAGGGCCTGTGCTTCCAGGCATAGAGGCCTGGACCCAGTGCCGCCCTGTTTGAGGGCTAAGCGAATAGCCCACAGTTCCAGTAGGTTGATCTGTTGCAGAGCTTCCCATGGGGACCAGAGGCCTTGGGTGCAGCTCCCTTGACAGTGTGCACCCCAGCCCTGCAAGGAGGCATCGGTTGTCAACACCACTGTGTGGGCAGCTACCTGAAAAGGCACCCCCCTGCAGCAAGTTGGGGGGGTGTAGCCACCACTGAAGAGAATCCAGGAAAGGTTTGGATACCCTTACTTTGTCTGCTAGGCTCCCTGTGGCCTGCTTCCACTGAGTTCTGAGGCACCACTGTGCAGGCCTCATGTGGAGGTGGGCATTGGGGGTCACATGCACAGTCGATGCCATGTGTCCCAGGAGCTGCAGACAGAGCCTGGCAGGAACCCTCGGCAGATTGAGAAACCGGGATGCTAACTCCATGAGCCTTTGAGCTTGGTCCTCTGGCAAGTAAGCCCTTGCTTGCAGAGAGTCCAGCCATGCTCCTATGAACTCGTGTTTCTGGGAGGGGAGCAAAGTGGACTTTGCGAAGTTTATGACAAAGCCTAGGTCTTGAAGGAGTGTGACAGTCCTGAAGGTGGCCTGCCTGGCCTCCTGGTAGTTCTGACCCCGGATGAGCCAGTCGTCCAGATAGGGGAAGACAAATATCCCTTGAGTCCTCAAGTAGGCCACCACCACAGCTAGGCACTTTGTAAAGACCCATGGGGCGGAAGTTAGGCCAAAAGGCAGTACCCTGTACTGGTAATGGTTTCCTCCCACCACGAACCTGAGGTACTTTCTGTGGTCTGGATGAATGAGGATGTGAGTGTACGCATCCTTTAGATCTAAGGAGCATAGCCAATCTCCCTGCTGGAGGTAGGGCAGAAGTGTTCCAAGAGTAAGCATCTTGAACTTCTCTTTCTCCAAGAACTTGTTGAGGTTTCTGAGGTCTAGGATAGGCCTTAGGCCTCCTGTTCTCTTTGGCACCAGAAAATACCTGGAGTAGAACCCGTGCCCTTGTAGGCGAGGAGGTACTGGCTCCACCGCCTTGTCCAGAAGCAGACCCTGAAGTTCTTGGAGGAGGAAGGTGGTGTGCAGGAGAGGCCTCAGAGGTTCTCCTGGAAAGTATGAGGTAGACAGGAGGTAGCTGTTGGAAATGAAGCATATAGCCTTGGTGAATGATGCTTAAGACCCAAGCATCCCCTGTAATGGGTGGCCACCGGTGGGCAAACAGGGCTAAGCGACCTCCTGTGCAGGGATGGGACAGCAGGGACGGAGAGGCTATGCCTTGGGAGTCAAATACCCCCTCCCTGCTGGGTAGGAGCAGGAGCCGGAGGCTTGGGGGTCTTCTGCCTACGGGGCCCATGTCCCTGCCGCCCCTGAGGGGGAGCTGGGGAGGCCTGGTATTGAGGGAAAGGTTTGTAGGCAGACACCTTTCTCGGGTAGAAGGACTTTTTATCCGAGCCCTTCTTTTTGTGAGAAGGGGCAGAAGTCTTTCTGGACAGCCTAGTCCTGGTCAGGTGCTCGGTTTCGAGCTCAGCCGCCTTCTCGGCCATGGGTTTGTCAAAAAGGTTCTCACCTCGGCAAGGGACATCGACCAACTTGTCCTGTACCCAAGGCTCGAGGTCCGATGACTGCAGCCATGCCTGGCGTCGGGCCGCGATGCCGGCGGCTGCCACACGAGCTGATGCCTCGAAGCCATCGCAGGCCGCTCGGGACATGAATTTGGAACAGTCCCGGATTCCTGAAGACAAAGACTGGAACCTCTGCAAAGGTTCCCCGGAGAGGCCAGCAGAGAACCCGGCAAGCTCCTTTGCCAGGTCTTGGAGGAACATGCCCATGTACAGCTGGTATGACTGGACACAGCAAGCAAGCATCAAGCCCTGGAAGCACTTTCTGCCGAAAGCATCCAGGTTCCGGGCCTCCTTACTGGGGGGCACCGCAGAGTGCATCTTCTGGCTCTTCAGTCGATGCATGGCCGATTCCACCACCATGGAATGGTGCGGCAGCTGCGCCTTTTGGAAGCCAGGGCTCTTATGGAGTCGATAAATAGAATTGACTTGCTTGCTCAAGACCGGCGCCGAGGCCGGTGCCTCCCACATCTGGAAGAGGAGCCGTTCCAGCATCGGAGGAACTGGTACAGTAAAGGCCTCCTTCGGAGGAGAGTCATACTGGATGGACGGCCTCGAGCTCCTCGGCTCGAGGCTCCTCCTCGGGGTCCACGGGAATCACCAAGGCCTTGGCCATGTCCTGCACGAACTCCGAGGGGACCTACTCTGGGGCTCGGACTGCAGTGAGTCCGACGGGACGCACCGAGTCCGGAAGGTATCGGGGGACTCCTCATCCTCCGTCTCCCAGGCTGACTCATCCGAAGAGTCATCGAGGGGCTCCGACCACACAGGTTGAGGTGTCACCCGCCCCGACGCCGAAGGCACCGGCGTCGATGCCCTCGGTTCCAAGCGGGAGGTCGAGGGAGACCTTGACCGAGGACGACTTCGAGCCTTCATGGTCTCGTGTATCGGCTCGGTCTCCGGGGTCGACTTCAACGTCGATGTCCCGGTGGTTGGGGCCGATGCACCAGCGAGGCTGGACATCAGTACCCGCTGCTGCTACATAAGAACATAAGATATGCCATACTGGGTCAGACCAAGGTCCATCAAGCCCAGTATTCTGTTTCCAATAGTGGCCAATCTAGGTCATATGTACCTAGGAGTTTCCCCAAGAGACACAAGTTCCACAATGCTTGTACTGGGTCAAGCATTGATATCTTCGGTCACTTCTTAATAATGGTTTATGGACCTTTCCTCCAGGAACTTGTCCAAACCTTTTTTAAACCCAGCTACACTAACAGCCTTTACTACATCCTCCGGTAACAAATTCCAGAGTTTGATTACACGTTGAGTGAAAAAATATTTTCTTTTATTAGTCTTAAATAGTTTACCCTGTAGCTTCATTGCATGTCCGCTAGTCTTTCTATATTCTGATAACGTAAACAATCGATCTACGTTTACCCGTTCCACTCCGTTCATTAATTTATAGACTTCTATCATATCTCCCCTCAGCCATCTCTTTTCTGCACTCCAAGGCTGTCAGCCTGAGTCCAAGCTCAGGAGACTCAGCAGCCACCGACTCGGGCCCCAGTGGCGTCGGGCCCGATGTCGACTCCCTCGGAGGAGAGTCCATGAGGACTACAGGACTTACGTGTCCGACGGTCTCCGGCTCTACACGAGGTACTTTGGACGGCTTCTCCTGCTCCAAAGGCCCGGGACGGCGGTCAGGGGTCTTAGACCTGGCCCTCGAGGAACCAGGGACCTCTTCCGACGCTGCCCTCGCGAGCCGTTTCTTCCTCTTGCGTTCCCGATCGGGGGACCCCCTGTCCGAGGAACCCCGGCAATGCTCGGGATCAGACTCCCGAGATGTCGAGGCCTCAGCAGAGGTCCGGGCCCGGCCGGAGACAGAATCCAAAAAAATCCTTTCCTTCTGGTGCTAACGGCTTCGAAGTGCCTTGGGTGGACATTTTGCCACATGGGCCACAGATCATGGGATCATGATCTGGGCCGAGGCACCGAAGGCAGCAGTCGTGTGTGTCAGTGAGAGACATTAGTTTCTTGCACCGATCACACTTCTTGAAACCACTGGAAGCCATCAGGGAAAAAAGGGCCCCCGCGAGGTCAAAAGACCGGCCTTCCAGGGAAAAACAGAAAAAAGGGCGCAAACGCCAGCCACGAAGGGCAAAAACCAAAAAATAGAGAACAGGCTCAATACCGGTGTACCGAACCCGGCGGGAAGGGGAACCGGCGTCTAACTCGGAGAAAAAAGCGAAGAAATCTTCAAAAAAACGTCAACTTTTCCCGGGTGACTAGGACGAACGTCCGAAGGGCTCCATGGAAAAAGAGAGACTGAGCAAGATGGCACCTTCAGGTGGTAAGGGGACCGCGCATGCGTGTAGTATTCCCAAAGGCTTTCATAGAAAGCTGGGGAAATGCTCCGCACGGGTGCTCCATCGGCGCCGATGTCACCCATAAGTGAAGACTGACTTCCTGCTTGGTCCTGGAGAACAGCACCATAGTACTCCAATGAGATAAAAGTAGTAAAGAGGACTCCTTTTCTTAATGTATCTTGATCCTTCTTTTGTCTCCACTTTTACTTGATTCTTCTTAAAGTAAAAGTGGAGACAAAAGAAGGATCAAGATACATTACAACATAGAACCAAGCAACAGGAATATAATGACCTAATTAACAGATGCATGCGTGAATACCCCACCAATCTCATTTTGACATCTATAAACAAGCCCAGAAAGTTATTCTACATTGTCCGAACTCTCACCAAAGAACCAATACCTACAACAGACCATGTAGTACACCCACAACCTGTAGCAAATTACCTAATGATGCAGCACAAGAACACCTACCAAGACAAACCGCTACACATGACTGACCACACAGTACGCATAACTATCACGGAAACATGGAGTGAATTCAGTATTCCATCAACGGAACACATAAATTGAATAATATCCGCACTAAACTCAACTATAGTACAATAAAAGGAGCTCGGCAGCACAGAGGAAGCCCTCTGCAGACCGCGTGCTCTCCCAGGAGGGATCGAGCTTGTTTCCAGCAGCAGGACATAGCCAGCATCTGGTGCCCAATCGGGGCAACCTCGGCCGTCAGCCTCATCTCCTACCCAATCGTGGCAGTCCGAGTACAATAAAAGGAGCTCGGCAGCACAGAGGAAGCCCTCTGCAGACCGCGTGCTCTCCCAGGAGGGATCGAGCTTGTTTCCAGCAGCGGGACATAGCCAGCATCATCTGGTGCCCAATCGGGGCAACCTCGGCCGTCAGCCTCATCTCCTGCCCAATCGGGGCAGTCCGAGTACAATAAAAAGAGCTCGGCAACAGGCGTTCCCACGCCTTGCGGTCCCGCGCCTGAGGGCCTCGCAAGAGGGCCCTTTGGCGTGGCCCTTAGGCGGAGGCCAAGCTCCACCTCGGAAACAACTGAAGCCCGATCACACCTTATTCATAGTTCAGGACAAAAAAGCAGTCTTTGCCAGCATACGCCGACGCAGCTACACAACGCGATCTCAACATCTTGCAAATAACAGGAAGTGTGCTTAGACATGTCCGTCACAGCCGCGCATTGCCAGAAGGTCCTCGGCGCCGAATGCAGGAGCTGGAAACACCTCTTTCAAGCAGTAATTCCCAACAATCTTCCTCAATCTCCTCTAAACGAAGGTAACATTAACCCTCCTTCTACTCCTACCACCCTAGAGGGGCGAGCGTTTTCCAAATATAGCCAGACGACTAATCAGAGGAATTAGAACTTTCCCTACATATGTGTGCACGTGAAAGTATTTAACCTCACAGTGAATTAAGAGTAATAGCATTTCCATCCTATGAAACTTTGCAAAGTTCAAGCTAAGGAGTTAAACCTTAAAAGTATAGTAAAGATTATTGTATACATGCATCTCATATTATATGTTGTATTGAACCTGTACTTACTATGCTTGCTTAGTTAACTACGCAGAAAGTTTCACCTACCTAGCCTCTTAACATAACCTACTCCCTGTCTTCATAACTATCACTGACTGCAACTGTTACCAGTATAGACAAAAGGTAACTGTTACCTTTAAATACCACAAATTGTATACTGTTACCTTCATATACAAAGATTGATAATTTTACTAACCAGTAAGTACTGAACTGTTTAAATCTGTATGTTTTAACAATTTATACATACATCACAACCAGAGACAGTGAAACTCAAGCAAACCACACCATTCTCAAATACTTACAGAAAATTGAACACATTATACACTCACATCCTAAAGCAAAAGTACATGCAATAATTTATAAGAAAGCCACTCTAAAAGCTCACAGCCAAAATGTCCCTCACAAACAACCTCTACTTAAGAATACTATACATAAGTATCATAATAACAACATTAATTGCCCTCACCCACAGCTTTAACGACAAAAACTATAAAAACATTCCAATCATACATAGATTACCCCAAAACAACCCTCCCTCTGGTCATACAAACATAGGACCCCACCCCAAAACAAACCATCACAGACTAATTCACATAAACTATACCAAACTACCTCAACCAAGTAACCAACACATCACTAAAAACCCAAAAACTTTACCATGCATATTAATAAATGCCAGATCTATGAAAAACAAACTCCCCATTTTTACAGACATGCTAAACAAACTAAAACCTGACATACTATGTGTCACCGAGACATGGCTAGCTGACACTGATACAGTTTACATAAACCAGCTAAATAACAATGATTATGATATATCATATACTCATAGAAACAACAAAAAGGGAGGAGGTGTACTCATAATGACAAAAAAAGTCTTAAATGCAAAACCACAGCTCACAAACCTATCCTCTAATATTGACACTCTTATTATTAAAATTGGTAATCTTAGAATTTGTTTAATTTATAGACCACCTGACCACCAATCCGAAAACATGGACACCCTAATTGAGCTGCTAAGCTCATCTACTGACCAACAACCTATAATATTGCTTGGTGACTTTAATCTCCCTTCCCTACCAACATCACAGTCAACCCTCTTTCTAGAATCAATAACGGATATGGAATTCCAACAAATAATATCCACAAAAACACACATCAAAGGAGGCATTCTTGACATGATCTTTCTTCCTGAAGTACTACACAAGCCGTTCAACCCAATCCCATGGTCAGACCACCATCTTATTAAATTTAAACTCATCATCAATGATACAAAAGAAAACAGTGGCCCATTAAAAGATCTAAACCATTAGATTTAAAAAATATAATGAAGAAGAATTCCTAGACTTAATTCCACACCTATCATCATCGCCTTCGGATCTGGATGAAGCGATCACAAACTAGCATAAAACAATCCATAATGCCGCAACTAACAAACAAACTAACAAAAAGAACTCTCACCCCAGAACCGGAAATGCGCCATGGTTTAATAACACATTAAAACAAATGAAAAAAGAATTAAGGAAAACGGAACTTAAGTGGCGGAAACTCAAAGATACCACATCCTATGAGTCCTATCACAACCAACTTAAAAAGTACAAGGATGCAATAGACAGTTCTAAGAAAAATTACCATGCAACAATCCTAGCTAATTTGCTAAACAGACCCAGGGAATTATTCTGTATTGTGCAAAATCTAACGAACAACAAACATAACTCTTGCAAGGATATCACGGAAATTTCCCCCCAGACCTTGGCAAATCACTACATAAATAAAACAAAGCACCATCCAATCTTGCCAAAAACTACAAACTCAACCCAACACAATCACTTAGATAACTGGTTTAACTTCTACCCTATAACCACAGACATACTCAAGAACATAATACTAAACTTGAATACCACTACGTCTTACCTTGATCCTTGTCCAGTAACCTGGATAAAGAATTCCCTCCCAATTCTATCCCCATTCATTCTTCCAATAATCAACCTATCCTTAACAAACGGGTATCTATCACCATCACTAAAACATGTACAGATTCGCCCAATTCTTAAAAACAGCACTCTTGACAAAACATCACCTAGCTCCTACAGATCTATTTCAAGCATACCATTCATGGCAAAACTAATTGAAAAGGCTGTACAAATTCAAACGCAGGAATATATAGACAACTCAGCCCCCCTGGATGATCAACAATACGGTTTTCGCCCTCGCCATGGAGTAGAGACACTTCTAACTGTTCTAATAGACACACTCATAAGAGGGATTGATAACCCCAAGCAAGCGTTTATACTCCTATTCATTGACATCTCTGCGGCATTCGATAGTGTACACCATACTACAATGCTCAATAACCTTAAACAAATAGGAATAAAATCAACAGTGCTAAAATGGTTCACCTCACCTCGAGGGGGCGGAGTCTGCCGTGGTAAAGATGGCCGCTTAAGAACGGAGCTCCCTCCCGACATTAAAAGAATCCGGAGCTCTTGCCGGCAAAACGAACCCTGACACTCCGTAATCAGTGCCCAGAAGGAGTGGTAGAGAGATGGCTGCGCTAAAGCCCGCAAAACTGGATTTCCAACAATCTGGGGTACAATCGAACAAGCGGGCTAAACAGGACCTCCTCTCCCCACAGAAAACAGGGCCTGACAAAGCTACTTCGGAGGGGCTGCGGGAAATATTGCAAGAGCTCCGAACAGTCAGAGACATAGTTACCGCCAACTCCGGGGCTCTAGCGGAGGTGAAAGAGGACTTGCATGAGCTGAGGAACCGCACAGGGGAGCTGGCAAAACGCCTCGAGGACGTCGAATCGGAGGTGGACCGGCAGTCCTCTGTACTGGCGCAGATGGGCCCAATAACCAAGAGGGTGGCGGCACTCGAAATACAATTAGAAGATCAAGCAAACAGAACCCGGCGGAGCAACATTCGCATCCTGGGGATACCGGAGGGCCGAGAGGGATCGGATCCTGTTTCCTACCTCGAGAAGCTGATCCCGGAGATCCTAGGCATCACCTTTGAGAGGCCCCTGGAATTGGAGCGCGCCCACCGCGTCCCGTCGCACCCGTCACCCCATACTCCGAGGCCCCGGCCGTTTGTGATTAAAGTGCTACGATACCAACATGTACTACACATCATGCAGGCAGCGAGACGACGGCAAAATGTTCAAGTAGAGGGGCAGAAAATCACATTCTATCCGGATCTCAGCAAGCAGACAGCCCTACGACGGAAGGAACTCCTGGCCTGTAGGCCTCTGCTGCAGCAGATAGAAGCACGCTTCGGCTTACTGTATCCCGCCAACATGAGGGTCACGCTGGATAACAACACCCGCACTTTCACAGATGGTCCAACTCTGCGGGCCTTCTTACAGGAGCGAGTTCGGATGGACATGGGATCCTAAGCGAGGCTGGTATTACTGTCTTGTTGCTATACCTTGCTATACCTCAACCCCTGGGCTAGCATGAATGTCAAGGGGGGTATTGGTCCTGATTTCCTGTCTGAGTAGCCTAGGTCTGCAAACATGTAGGTGGGCTGATTACTTAATTACTGCAAGGTCACAGTGCAATTTACTATAATATACAATATTGTGGCCTTTGAATGTACTGTTGTCATTTCACTTGTTTCTTCTTTGATGTTGGGGGGGAGAAGGGTGGGCCTAAAGGGCGGTAAGGGATTCGCCATACAAGTTATGACAGCTGGCGGCGTTGTATTGTTAATATGTAAGGCTACACAACCAAGTTACGTTATCATAGTGTTTCTAGGGCTACAGATCGCGAATGCCATGAGTTTACACCCTAATAAGATTGATTATGGCTAAGTGTCAGGTGCGGGTGTTATCCCTAAATGTTAAGGGCATTACTAACCCCCTAAAGAGAAAGAAGATCTTGAACTATTGCAAACATCAGCAGGCAGATATAATCTACCTACAAGAGACTCGCCTGTCCCTCACTGAATCCCACAAAGTAGTCGACAACACATATCGGAATGTCCTCTCCGCTCCAGCCCTCAGGAAGAAGGGGGGAGTAATCATACTGGCGAAGAAATCCCTCCCACTGGACATAAAAGAGGCCAAAACGGACCCAGTAGGGCGCTGGGCAAGAGTTACCGCTCAGCTCTATGGAGAACCATACACTCTCATGACGATTTATGGGCCAAACATCGATGATCCGCTGTTTTTTGTCCAGGTTCTCCAAGAGCTCCTGGGAGCTGGCTCCTCTCGTATTGTACTAGGAGGCGACTTTAACCTTATACCCGATCCCTTGCTAGATAGAACTCCATACAAACCACAGTATAAACCTCAGGCATCGCTGGCACTACAGAATCTTCGAGACTCGGTTGGGCTGGTGGATCCCTGGCGACTCCTCTACCCCGATGGCAAGGAGTACTCCTTCTACTCGCTGCCCCACAACTCGCAAACCCGCATTGATTACTTTCTCATGTCCAAGACACTACTACCTCAGGTTGTAGGCGCTAGTCTACTTCCATGCACAGTATCAGACCACTCTGCGATAGCTTTGATCCTCACCGTGAGCTCTGAAAGAAAACAGCTGGGGCGATTCTACTTTGAGAAGGCCTGGCTAGCTGACGAAATATTCCGTGTTGATATGAAGAAAAATATCTCTGATTACTTTGCGGAGAATCAACTTGGGGAAACTTCTACTTGGGCCTGGTGGGAGGCCTTCAAAGCCAGTGTCCGTGGACACATGACGGCCTACAAAATCCGTAAACGCAAGGAAGAATCAAAGCGACGGACAGAATTAGAGGCTGAAATCCGAACAGGTGAACGGATACTGGCCCGACGGACTGACCCGACAGTTCTCGTACGGTTACAGAAGCTCCGGATCCAGTACAACGCCCTCTTACAAGATGAAGTCAAGGAATCCTTTAAACTGCAACAGGGGAGAAGTTATCATGATAGTAACCGAGCCAGTTCTTTACTGGCGAATACCCTTAAAGCTAAACGTAATATTACCCGGATCAACGGATTGAAGGATCCCACCGGGGTTTTGCAAACCTCGGACGACATCATTCTAGCGCTCTGCGAAGACTTCTATTCTAAGCTCTACCAGTCAGAAGTCACATCTGATGAGTCGGCGTTCTCAGCTTTCGTTTCCACAATTACGGGACCCCAGCTTACGCAACAGCAGCAACAACTATTGGCGGCGCCGATTAACCTCAAGGAGGCCCAAACTGCTCTCAAACAACTTGCCAAAGGGAAAGCCAGCGGCCCAGATGGACTGCCAGTGGAATTCTATGAAGCCTTCTCCGAACTGCTAATTCCAGAGATGCTGTTCTACTACGAAGGACTGCGGGAGGAACACCCCGATGTTGGCGCCTTAGCCTCAGCGACAATCGTGATACATCCCAAGCCGGGTAGGGATCCGGAAAATGTGGGGAATTATAGACCTATCTCCTTATTGAATGCTGACTACAAAATATATGCTAAGATACTTGCTAACCGGCTCTCCAAGGTTCTGGATACCTTAATCCATCCTGATCAATGTGGATTTATGCCAGGACGCTCCACGGTTGACAATGGACGACTCTTTGCCCACGTCCTCAGGAAAGCGCAGGAGCTGGACCAACCCATAGTCGGCCTTGCGCTAGATGCTGAGAAAGCCTTTGACAGGGTTGAGTTTCCATATCTCTTTCAAACCATGCGTTGGATGGGAGTGCCTAATAGCTTCCTACAGAATGTGCAGTTGTTATACACCAAACCCACAGCCCGGGTAGCGGCGAATGGCGCCACTTCACGGGAGTTTACACTTACCAGGGGTACTAGGCAAGGTTGTCCCCTATCTCCCATGCTGTTTAATCTAGCCTTGGAACCCCTGCTCCTTAAGATCCGGCAAATGTCCAGTATAGAGGGCATACCATTAGAAGGATATCATTGCAAAGTTTCAGCTTATGCCGATGATCTCTTGTTGTTCCTTAATGTGAATTCGATGGACGCTGTCCTACAAATTATCTCAGAATACGCCGGCATTTCCGGATACAAATTAAATATGGATAAGACGACAAGTATACCGCTCACTGCCACAGTGTCAGTGGATATGCTTACGCAATACTCCTTTCAGATCGAAAAACAGTCTTTCAAGTATCTGGGGGTCATATACGGAACCAGCCTGTCAGACACGATTACACGTACCCAGATCCGGTGCAATGAGATCCTGCGAGAATGCACACAGCGGTGGTCACCCCTAAATCTGACCTGGTGGGGCCGCTTAGAAACTATCAAAATGGTAATTGTCCCCAAACTCACTTACATGTTGAGCATGCTTCCAGTATTCTTTGACAAGAAATTTTACCAAGAGGTAGAGAAGAAATTACTGGCCTTCCTGTGGGCGAAGAAAACGCCGCGTATAGCAGCATGGAAACTAAAGCTCCCTAAGCAACAGGGAGGGGTCCATTTTCCAGATCTTTACCATTACCACACCGCTGCCATCTTGCGCCAAGGCTCCTGGTGGGCAGAAGATCCCGATGCTCTCGGAGCTCCCACTTGGCTACGTGTAGAGGCCGCAATGAGTGACCCTCTCCCGCTTCGACAATGCATCGGAGTATCTGTACGCTCTGAGCGCAAGGGTAAAGAACTTCTGCAGGCGACCCAACAGGCCTTCAACATGTTGCTCCCACTTCTAGAAGACAGGCAGGGATGCACGGTAGACACCCCGCTGTGGTACAATCAACGGTTTAAGATAGGAGGCACAAGCTTTGCATGGAAAGCCTGGATAAAGAAGGGAATTTTTACTTTGGGTCACCTGCTCAATGGCCAGAGATACAAAACTTTCGCAGAACTACAGCGAGACTTCCAGCTCCCCTATACCTGTTTCTTTCAGTGGGGGCAGTTGCGTCACTGTCTGAGTAAAGCAGGTGTGACACCACTACACATGGCCGATGGACGACCCTCGTACCAATGGATACTTGAACTTCGATCAGTAACAGGCCAGATCTCAAAGTACGTAGGTCTCTTTAGAGCAGCGGGTGGACGTAGTCCTGAAGGGGCACAATTGGCGTGGGAGGCCGATGCAGGTCTCCTGGCAGCTTCAGACCAGTGGTCATCCCTCTGGGGATCCCGGGTACGGCTCTCCAGATCTGCATCGCTCACACAGATGCTATACTTCCTTACACACCGTGCCTATTTGACCCCGGTCAAAGTCTCCAAATGGCAGTCACGGGGGAATGACCGCTGTTGGTCCTGTGCATCCGATGTGGGAACTCTAACGCACATGCTATATTACTGTCCTCTGCTATCGGAGTACTGGCAAAAAGTATGGGAACGAGTGCAGAAGCTCTGTGGGACTTCCTCGCCATTATCCTTTCGGATAGTTATATACAAATCGCTGGCGGAGGGTACCGGATTTGAAAAAGGAGCTCTTTGATATATTCGACTTGCTGCTGAGTTTAGCTCTGAAAGCCATCATGAGTCACTGGAAGTCGTTTAGCTCACTGAGCTATGCATACTGGTGGAATCTGGTCTGCTATCATCGAGCTTGTGAGATTGCCTACGTTCAACAGAATCCTTCATTTAGAAGACTACTTAGAAAATGGGACACCCTGAAGCTCGAGCTGACCGCAAGATAGACCTAATAAATGAGAAGTGGCATTCGCGATCTGTCCCCCTCTTCTTCTTTTTTTTTTTTTTTTTTTTTTTTTTTTTACCTTTTGATTGTGGGTAGCCAAGATATTCAAGCTAGTCAAATTGGTAGTGCACCGCCTGTATTAGTTTTAGTAGTCAGGCTTGTTTGTCATGACTGCACATGTAATGTTACTTTTTATGTTTGTATATTCTGAAAATTTCTAAATAAAGGTTCAAAAAAAAAAAAAAAAAAAAAAAAATGGTTCACCTCATATTTAAGCAATAGAACCCAAACAGTAAGAATAGGCAACAATACATCTAACACATACAAACAAGAAATTGGCCTACCTCAAGGTTCTGCTCTATCAGCCCTCCTATTTAACATCTACATAAAACAGGTCTGTAACATATTTAAAAAATTCAATGTATACTATCACTTGTATGCAGACGACATAATGATGTATATCCCTTTCACGATCCCTAATCTACCACTCCAATTACTTACAGAATGCTTCAATGAAATAAACAACTGGCTAAATAACAATAACCTCATCATCAATCACTTCAAAACTGAAGCCCTAATTGTAACCAAAAATCAATCGTACTCTCTCCCATCACACATCATACTTCAGGACCATGAAATCAAACTAAAAAATGAAGTACGATATTTAGGCATTATACTGGACACACATCTCAGCATGAATACGCACATTAGAAACACAACAAAGAAAATATACTTCAAGCTCAAAATCTTAAAGCAGCTACGCCCTCTAATTCACATACAAGACTTCAAGAGAATAACATATGCAATAATAACTCCTCACTTTGACTTTGCCAACCTAACTCTACTAGGGGTAACTAAACAAAACATAAAAAGACTCCAACTAGCACAGAATGCAGCAGCCAGAACTATCATGAAGGTCCCTCCATCTCATCACATAACACCTATACTAGCAAATCTTCATTGGCTACCAATACAAAGCAGAATAATATATAAAACACTAATAACAACCTTCAAGGCTCTAAACAACATGGCCCCACCTACCCTAAACAATCTCATATCTAAAGAACCAACTAATAACCAACACAGGAGAAACCAAACAAACAAATTAAGGACCCCAAAAGAATATATAAAAACAAAAAAGACGACAAACAAAAAAGCATTCTCCCATGTGGCCCCTATTATTTGGAATGACCTTCCAGAGGAAATTAGATCAATAATTGAGATTAAAGAGCTCCGTAAGAACCTAAAAACACATTTGTTTATGGCACACTATGGTCTACTAACAAACTCCCCCTCACAACAAGAGAATGGATAATAACATTACCTGATAGCAAAGATGCAAAATTGATATGACCTAGGCCAGCTTATCGAATAGACTCACACATTATGTACATAAGTTCATCATTAAACAAGGTCCTTACATGCATCATATAAGGCACACATATCCTAATATTGTATTATAGTTCTCATTCTTTTTTTTGTAATTGTTTAATTTCCACTGTTCTTAGACGTTCATTGTAAAACAGACAACTGACTGTTATTTTGTTGTTAAATATAAACCGCACTTGATCTTTGGAAGGTGCGGTATATAAGCGACTGTTAATTAAATTAAATTAATTAAATTAATTAAACATCCCTCACCCAAGCAGCACTAAAACAAGTGAACATATGGTCGAGCCTCAAACATGCCTCACTCAATAGAGAAGACCCAGCGTCATATCGACCGGTTTCAAACATACCATTCCTTGCCAAAATTATAGAAAAGACAATACAAATACAGCTCCAGGACTGCATAGACTTACAGGCACTACAGGACCCCCACTAACATGGCTTCAAACCAAACCACAGCAAAGAAACTAATTACATTGCTCCTCAATACTCTAATCAGAAAAATAGACAGCATAAAAAGAGGGTTCCTCCTCATTTTCATAAACATATCGGCAGTCTTTGACACCATATCCCACAACATTCTTCTACAGCGAATACAGGAAATCGGCCTTCACATCATCAGCATTAAGTGGTTACTTTCATACTTGAATCACAGACAGCAGCAAATCAAATGTGGCATGAATAAATCCACTTCGTTCTTCTTAAACCAGGGCATAACCACAGGGGTCATCCATATCCTCACTGCTCTTCAACCTGTACATATAGCCGGTCTGGAATGCCATTAAAAGGCACAATACTATACTAGTTATATGCCGCCAACATTATGATATACACCCCAATTGACTTAAGCTCACTGGACTACTCAAATATAACTATATGCAAGAGATTAACAAATGGCTCAAAAACAATAACTTGAGCATAAATTACAATAAAACTGAAGCTCTGTTCATACTGCTACTACTGAACATTTATATAGCACTGTACAGTAACATGTAAGATGGTCCCTGCTCATCAGAGCTTACAATCTAATCAAGACAGCACAACAGCTGAGGTCAAGGGTATATCTATGGGAATGGTAAGTTAACACAATGGAGACTAGGCGGATCAGGATCCAAAAGTGGCCTCGAAGAAGTGAGTTTTCAGCCTGGATTTGAAAAGGACCAAAGATGAAGCCTGATGGACACACTCAGGTAGTTTTTTCCAGGCATAAGGAGCAGCAAGGTGAAAGGATCGAAGTCTGGAGTTAGCAGTAGAAGAGAAGGGCAAATATAGAAGTACTCTGCCAGAGGAGCGGAGTTCACAAGGAGGGGTGTAAGGAGAGATGAGAGGAAAGATTGTGAGGAGCAGCAGAATGAGTGCACTTATAGGTCAGTAGGACAAGTTTGAACTGGATATGGAAACAGATAGGGAGCCAGTGAAGTGAGAAGAGGGGTTATATGAGAATATCGAGGCTGGGGGAAGATTAGCCGCACAGATGAGTTTTGAACAGAGTGAAGGGGAGAAAGATGATTCAAAGAGAGACCAACAAGGAGGAGGTTGCAATAGCCTAGGTGGGAGGTCACTAAAAAGAGTGTATGAGTGTCTTATTAGTGTGTTCAGAAAGGAAGAGGCAAATTTTGCTGATGTTATAGAGAAAGAAATTACAGGTTTTAGCTACAAGTTGGATATGTGTGGAAAAGGAGAGGGAGGAGTCAAAGACACACAAGAGTCACAAGAAGTGTAGTTACTCACCTGTAACAGGTGTTCTCCAGGGACAGCAGGAATCAGTCCTCACATATGGGTGACGTTGGCACCGATGGAGCCCCCGCAGAAGCATCCCCCCAGCATTCAAAGCATACGTGGTCCCCTTCCCGCCTAAGGGTGCCATCTTGCTCAGACAGATGACATAACTAAAAGATGGCAAAAGTAAAAGACAGTAAAGGAGCAACTCCAAGGGAAGGAGGGAGGGTTGTGAGGACTAATTCCTGCTGTCCCCGGAGAACACTTGTTACAGATGAGTAACTATGCTTTCTCAGGAAACAAGCAGGAAGTCAGTCCTCATATATGGGACTCCCCAGCTACAGGCCATTGAAAGCCCATAGCAAAAAAAGGGACTCCCCCAAGGGCAGCCACAAGCAGCAGCAAATGAGTCCATGTCTACAGACCACAGTAGGACCCCTGTGTCTGATAAACCAGCACTCCGGTAGCATGAACACAGAAGGGTCAGAGGGTAGGAGTTGCCTAGACCCCGAAAAGGTTACGGAGCACAGCCTGGTTGAAGGCACTATCCCGTCGGAACTCTCTTTCCAGGCAGTAATGGGCTGCGAAGGTATGGACTGAAGACTAGGTGGCGGCCCGGCAGATGTCCACCATCGGGACAGAGTGCAAGTTTGCCACCGAAGCTGCAATGGCCCTGACATGATGTGCCGTGATGCGGCCTTCCAGCAGAAGCCTCGCCTGCTCATAAGTGAGGGCAATACAGTCTGCCACCCAGGTGGACAGTGTACGCTTGGTCACTGCCTCCTCCAGCCTACTGGGGACGTAGGAGATGAAGAGCTGAGAAGCCTTGTGGTGGCCCTGAGTGCGTTGGATATAGAAAGACAAAGCCCTATTACAGTCTAAGGTGTGAAGGACTGTCTCCGCCTGACTGGAGTGAGGTCTTGGGAAGAAGGTAGGAAGGTAGGTTAAGATGGAAGGGCAACACTACCTTTGGCATAAATTTAGAGTGCATGGGAAGCACCACTCTTCTTATAGAACCTGGTATAAGGTGCCTCTGCCACAATGGCTTGGAGCTCGTTAACTCTGCGGGCAGAGGTGAGCACAACCAGGAAAACCACCTTCCAGGAGAGGTAGCGCAGGTGGCAGGTAGCCAGAGGCTCAAAGGGCGGGTGAGTGAGCTACCCCAACACTAAGTTGAGGTCCCATTCAGTTGCCAGAGGGCAAACCGGGGGCTTTGATAAGAGCAGGCTCCAAAGGAAATGGGTGACCAATGGTTGGATCGAGAGGGGTTTACCATCCACCAAATGGTGGTGCACCGCCAGGGCACTAAGGTGTACTCGGACAGAGTTAGACTTGAGCCTGGACTGAGAAAAGTGGAGAAGGTACTGTAACGCCAGAGCCGCCAGGCAGTGGAAAGGATTAGCCCCGTGTTGGGTACAGCAAGCAGAGAACCTGCGCCATTTGAGGGTGAAAACCTTCCTAGTAGAGGCCTTGTGAGAGGCCAGCAGAATGTCCTCTACCTCATCTGGAAGGTTGGGAGGGGCCAGTCACCTTCTCAGCAGCCACGCTGTCAGCGAGAAGGACCCGAGGTTGGAGTGCAGGAGAGAGCCCCCCCTCTTGAGATAGGAGTCCCAAGGCAGTTCCCAGGGAGATGGGGACCCCCACTATCAAACTCAGAAGCAGCAGGAACCATAGCTGCCTGGGCCACTGAGGAGCTATCAGGATAAGCGAGGCCCTGTCGTGGAGGGTCCTGAACAGGGTCTTGGCGATCAGCGGCGTTGGAGGAAAGGCGCACATGAGACCTTCTGTCCATGAGACCAAGAACACATCTCCACTGCCACCCCCTGGAGGGGTGGGCTTGACGGGAGCAGAAGCAGGGCAACTGAAAGTTGTCCAGACTGGCGAACAGGTCCATGACGGGTTCTCCCCAGAGTCAGAAAAGCAGACTGGCTATCCTGGGGTCAAGCTGCCACTCGTGCGGCTGGAGAACTCTGCTGAGTCTGTCGGCCAGCAGGTTGTCCTGGCCTGGCAGGTACACTGCCCACAGGAGGATACCCTGATGAATTGTGTACGAGCAGAGGAGCAGTGCCTCCTGACAAAGGGCACAAGACCCTGTGCCACCCTGTTTGTTCACATAGAACATCGCCACTTGGTTGTCCGTCAACCAGCACCGGCTGGTGATGTAGGTGGTGACAGAAGACCCTCAGGGCAAGGTGTATGGCCCGGAGCTCCAGGAGGTTGATCTGCTGGGTGCTCTCGTCTGTCAACCAGATGCCCTGAGTGCTGAGATCTCTGCAGTGGGCTCCCCAGCTGAGCAGGGAGGCGTCTGTGGTGAGGACCCTCGAGTGACTTGGGCCCTGAAAAGGCATGCTCGCTTCAAGATGCTGGGGCGACTGCCACCAGTCTAAGGAGTCCACCAATTGGCAGGTCACCGAGACTCGGTCCCGGAGACAGCCTATGACCTGAGACCACTGGTCCTGGAGACACCACTGCGCCATCTTCATATGGGGTGATGTGGACTGTGGAGGCCATGTGCCCGAGCAGGCGCAGAAGAAGCCAGGTGGGCACCAAGGGACAGTGCTGTACATCCCGAGCTAGGGACTGGAGCCGATCGGCTCGGTCCTTGGGCAAGAAGCCCCTCAACTGGAGGGTGTCTATCTTTGCTCCAATGAACTCCAGGCATTGTGCCAGGAGGAGGTGATACTTGGGGTAGTTTATGACAAAGCCCAAGTGTTGAAGAATTTGGATGGTGCGAGTGGTGGCCAGCTGACCCTCCGAGGCTGCACCTCCGAGACTATGCCTCCCCTTATGAGCCAGTCGTCCAGGTAGGGAAAAACGAAGATCTCCTGGAGCCGGAGGAAGGCGGCTACCACTGCCAAGCATTTTGTTTAGACACTTGAGGCAGAGGCTAGACCGAAGGGGAGCACCCTGTTTTGAAAGTGCCTGCCCTCTACTACGAACCATAGATACTGCCTGTGGTTAGGGTGGATGAGGATGTGAGTATAAGCATCTTGAGGTCTAAGGAGCATAGCCAGTCTCCCTGCTGGAGATATGGCAGCAATGTTCCAAGGGAGAGCATCTTGAACTTCTCCCTCATCAGGAATTTGTTGAGGTTACGCAGGTTGAGGATGGGCCTTAGGCCCTCTGTCCTCTTTGGGATGAGGAAGTATCTGGAGTAGAACCCTTTGCCCCTGAGGTTGTGGGGCACCGGTTCCACTGCCTTGTCCTCAAGAAGACCTGCCAACTCCTTCAGGAGAAGGTCCTGGTGTAAGGGAGACCTGAGATGCTTTCCCGGGAAATAAGAGGGAGGTATCTGAGCCAGGTGGAGGAGAAAACCCTTCCTGACTACCCTTAGTGTCCAGGATAGCCACGCGTCCCCCTGTTGGCTACTGACCTCCTTGGGGTAGAAAGGCTATGCTCAAGGAGTCAAAAGCTCCCCCCCTGGCTGGACCGGGGCCTAGTGTTTTTGAGCCTTCTGCTTACGTGGGCCATGCCCATGTCCCTTGGCCTACTGACCCTGTTGGGGAGTCGGGGAGGCCTGACAGGATGGGTAGTTTCAGTAAGTAGCTCCCCTCCTTGGATAAAAGGGCTTTTGACCCGAGCCCTTCCGTCGGGGAGGGGCAGTGGTCTTCTTAGAGAGCCTGGTCCTCATCATGAACTCTGTCTCCAGCTCAGCAGCCTTGTTGGTCACGAGTTTGCCAAAGAGGTTCTCCTCTTGGCATGGGACATCAGCCAATTTTTCCTGAACCCACTGCTCGAGATCGGATGACTGAAGCCAAGCTTGGCAGCGTGCACCGATGCCCGCCATGGCTACCCGAGCTGCCACCTTGAACCTGTCATATGCCGCTCGAGACAAATTTGGAGCACTCACAGATGGCTTTGGCCAGGCTCTTGAACTGCTGCAAGGGTTCCTCGGAGAGACCAGCCAAGAACCCAGTGAGTTCCTTCGCCAGGTCTCTCAGGTACATACCCATGTACAGCTGGTAGGCCTGGATGTGGCAGAGAAGCATCGAGTCCTGGTAGCACTTTCTGCCAAGGGCGTCCAAGGGGTGGATCTCCCTGCTGGAGGGCACCAAGGAGTGCGTCTTCTGGCTTTTTAGCTGATGCATGGCCGACTCCACCACTATCGAGTTATGCGGCAGTTGTGACTTCTGGAAACCCGGGCTCCAGCGGACCCGATACATCGAGTCGAGCCATCTGCTCACCACCGGCACAGACGCTGGTATCTCCCACATGCGGAGCATGAGCCATTCCAGGATGGGAGGGATGAGTGCCGTGAACAATTCCTGCGGAGGGGCCTCGTACTGGAGGATCTCTAACTCATCCACCCGAGGGTCCTCCTCCGACTTGGTCGGGAATGCCAGGGCCTTGGACATGTCCTTGACAAAGTCCAAGAAACCTATGTCCTCGGGCAGGGACCGCCGCCAAGGTTCTGAGACGGGGGAATCGGAAGGTATGTCGCAGTGGCATCAGGTATCGGGGGACTCCTCGTCCTCTGTCTCCCACTCGGAGTAGTCCGTAGAGGACTTGTCGGAGGGCTTCTCCGCGGGCCGAGGGCACTGATGCTCTATGGCCGGCTGAGGATCGACTCGAGGCAAAAGGACCTCGAGGATTGGCTCGGCCTCCGGGGACGTCTTGGATGTCGACAGCCTGGTGGTCGGGGCGGATGAACCCATCGTACCGGACAACAGCGCCTGCTGCTGTTCCATGAAGGTAGACAAACTGCGCTCCAGGGCCGCCATTCTGGACTCCAGTCCAGAAGGTTCCGCAGACTCTGGCGCAGGCACCGAGAGACTCAGGCCCGAGACTCAGGCCCGACACTGGCTCCCCCGAAGGGGAATCCTTGACAAGGACTGTGTCTGGGGACCGAGGCTGGTCCCATGGCTGGATCCTTCCAGGAGACCTTCGCAGGTCGCTCCCTCTCGGACACCTTGTACCAGCATCTCGGACTGCAGGACCAGGCCCGGGGTGCTCCCGGCCGGTCGGAACCATCCAAGGATGACGCCTTCAAGGGTTTCTTCTTCTTTCTGGGTTCCCTCGAGGGAGACTCCCTTTCTGAGGACCCACGATGAGGCTCGGGCTCGGAAAGTATTGGAGCCTCAGAAGAGGTATTGGAGCCTTAGACGAGGCCCTGGCTTTGGAAAGCACCGGGGACTCGGGGGAAAAACTTGAAAGACTGGTAAGGGGGACTGTTGCTTCTGGAGGGAGATCTGCAACTGTGAGTATTTACTTCTGGTAATTTTCTAAAAGGAATTCTTTGTATTAAAGCTAATTAATCTGTGATCCACTATTTTTGTTAAATCAGTCAGGGCCTAGTAGCAGCAGTTTAAGTTTACATTTAAAACACAGAGGAGAACTCTCTGGTTACATTTCATACCCAGCAGAGAGCTTGTACTTTAAATTTAATAGTCACTCAGGGCCTAGCATCAGCAAAGTACTTTTAGCTTAAATTTACAACACAGAAAAGAGCTTTCTGGTTAAATTTAGAACCCAGCAGAGAGCTTGTACTTTAAATTTCATAAGAAGTTAGAGCCTAGCAGCAGCTAAGAGCTATAATTTAAATCAAATCAGAATATAGCTTACCTCAGCAGCACAAGACAGGGTACTGTGTAGCAGCCCTCTTTTAAAATGCTTGTATGCAAATGCTAGAAGTCTAAAAAATAAGATGGGAGAGTTAGAATATATAGCACTAAATGAAAGGTTAGATATGATTGGAATATCAGAGACATGGTGGAAGGACGACAACCAGTGGGACACTGTGATACCTGGGTACAAACTATATCGTAATGATAGAGCTGATCAAATTGGTGGAGGGGTTGCTCTCTATGTTAGAGAGGGCATTGAGTCAGAAAGGATTAAAGTTTTGCAGGAAACAAAATCTGCTGTAGAATCTATATGGATTGAAATTCCATGTAAAAGGGGGAAGGCAATGGCAGTGGGGGTGTACTATCGAGCACCTGGCCAGAATGACCAAATGGATGATGAAATGCTGAAAGAAATCAAGGAAGCTAACAAAAGTTACAGCACAGTAATAATAATGGGTGATTTCAACTACCCCGATATCGACTGGGTCAGTGTCACGTCAGGACATGCTAGGGAGATAAAGTTCCTAGATGAAATAAATGACTGCTTCTTGGAGCAGCTGGTTCATGAACCGACCAGAGGGGAAGCCATATTAGACCTAATCCTTAGTGGAACACCAGATCTAGTGCAAGAGATAAGATTGTTGGGGCCACTTGGCAATAGTGATCATAGCATGATCGCCTTTGATTTAATTAGTGGAGGAGGGATAGTAAGGAAATCCACAGTACTACCTTTTAACTTTCGAAAGGGAGACTATGATAAAATGAGGAAAACAGTCAAGAAAAAACTAAAAGGAGCAGTTGCAAAGGTTAAAGACGTACATCAGGCTTGGCTGTTGTTGAAAAATACTATCTTGGAAGCCCAGACCAGCTGTATTCCACGCTTTAAGAAAAGTGGAAAGAAGTCCAAAAAACTGCCAGCATGGTTTAAAGTTGAGGTCAGAGAGGCTGTTGTTGCCAAAAAAGCATCTTTCAGGAAATGGAAAAAAAGAGCCAAACGACGAAACCTGGAAACAGCACAAGCACTGGCAAGTCAAATGCAAGGCATTGATAAGGCAGGCAAAGGGAGAATTTGAGAAGAAGCTTGCTGCAGAAACAAAAACGCGAAGTAAAGACCTTTTCAAGTACATTCGTAGCAAAAAACCTCTGAGAGAGTCAGTTGGTCCATTAGATGATAAAGGGGTTAAAGGAGCACTAAGAAGCGACAAGGCGATAGCGGAGAGACTGAACAAATTCTTTGCTTCAGTCTTTACTGAGGAAGATGTAGGGATGTTATCCATGACTGAAATGGTATTTAAAGGTGCAGAAGAATTGAAGGAAATATCAATACATCGAGAAGATGTATTACAACTATTAGATAAGCTGAAGAGTAGCAAATCACCTGGGCCGGATGGTATACATCCAAGGGTATTGAAAGAACTGAAATATGAGATTGCAGACCTGCTATTAGTAATCTGTGAACTATCATTAAAATCATCTCTAATACCTGAAGATTGGAGGATCGCCAATGTAACACCAATTTTTAAAAAGGGTTCCAGGGGTGATCCGGGAAAACTACAGACCGGTGAGCCTGACGTCAATACCGGGAAAAATGATAGAAACCATCATAAAGAATAAAATTACTCAGCATGTAGATAGTCATGAACTAATGAGAGACAGCCAACATGGCTTTAGACAAGGAAGATCTTGTCTTACTAATCTGTTATGTTTTTTTGAAGGAGTGAATAATCAGGTGGACAAAGGTGAGTCGGTTGATATTGTGTATCTGGACTTTCAGAAAGCCTTTGACAAGGTCCCTCATGAGAGACTTTTGGCAAAACTAAAGAGTCATGGGATAGGAGGCAGTGTACTATTGTGGATCAGGAACTGGTTAAAAGATAGAAAGCAGAGGGTAGGGCTAAATGGCCAATTTTCCCAATGGAGAAAGGTGAATAGTGGTGTACCCCAGGGATCTGTGCTGGGTCCGCTGCTTTTTGACATATTCATAAATGACCTGGAAAGTGGAATAACGAGTGAGGTTATCAAATTTGCAGATGACACAAAACTATTTAAAGTTGTTAAAACCCAAGAGGATTGTGGAAAATTGCAAGAGGATCTTGATAAATTGGAAGACTGGGCATCAAAATGGCAGATGAAATTTAATGTGGAAAAGTGCAAGGTTATGCACCTAGGGAAGAACAACCCAAACTATGGTTACACGATGCAAGGTTCCACATTAGGAACCACCACCCAGGAAAAAGATTTAGGCGTCATTGTGGATACCATGTTAAAACCCTCGGCCCAGTGTGCAGCGGTGGCCAAGAGAGCAAATAGAATTCTAGGTATGATAAGGAAAGGAATGGAAAATAAAACAAAGGATATTATAATGCCTCTATATCGTTCCATGGTGAGACCGCACCTTGAATATTGTGTGCAATTCTGGTTGCCGTATCTTAAAAAGGATATAGAGTTATTAGAAAAGGTTCAAAGAAGAGCCACCAAAATGGTAAAGGGGATGGAAGGTTACTCCTATGAAGAAAGGCTAAAAAGGTTAGGGCTCTTTAACCTGGAAAAGAGACGGCTGAGGGGAGATATGATAGAAGTCTATAAATTAATGAGCGGAGTGGAACGGGTAAACGTAGATGGATTGTTTACCTTATCAGAATATAGAAAGACTAGGGGACATGCAATGAAGCTACAGGGTAAACTATTTAAGACTAATAAAAAAAATATTTTTTCACTCAACGTGTAATCAAACTCTGGAATTTGTTACCGGAGGATGTAGTAAAGGCTGTTAGTGTAGCTGGGTTTAAAAAAGGTTTGGACAAGTTCCTGGAGGAAAGGTCCATAAGCCATTATTAAGAAGGGACCCAGGATATCAATGCTTGAACCAATACAAGCATTGTGGAACCTGTGTCCCTTGGGGAAACTGCTAGGTACATATGACCTAGATTGGCCACTGTTGGAAACAGAATACTGGGCTTGATGGACCTTGGTTTGACCCAGTATGGCATATCTTATGTTCTTATGTTCTTATCGTGCTGCTGCTGTCGGCTTTTGAGGGCCTTGCTGGACATCCTCTTGCAGAGACTGCAGGCCGCCGGGTCGTGGTCTAGCCCGAAGCAGCAAAACAGCAGTCATGTTTGTCGGTCAAAGACATGATTTTAGAGCACCGATCACACTTCTTAAAACCACTGGTAGCCATGGGGGAAAAAAGTACCCCTGTGAGGTCAAAGACTCTCCGGGCTGCCAGCAGGAGAAAAAGGGCACGAAGGCACCATACAAAGAAAATAACGAAAAAACCCTACAAAAATAAAACCAAGCCCGACGCCGAGGCACCGAGGTTGGTAGGCGGGAAGAGTACTGGTGCAATACCAGAGGCGAGATGGAAACTCGAGGAACAAAATAATCAACTTTTTCTGGGGACAAGCCAGACAGCGTCTGAAGGGCTCCATGGAAAAAAGGAGACTGAGCAAGATGGCACCCTTGGGCGGGAAGGGGACCATGCATGCATGGTGGCATTTCCCAAAGGCTTTCTTTGAAAGCTGGGAGGATGCTTCTGTGAGGGCTCCATCAGTGCTGGCATCACCCATATGTGAGGACTGACTTCCTGCTTGTTCCCACAGAAACACAACATTTACAACACAGATACAGATTGCATAGGAACATATCTGTAAAGAGTGAGGTCCAATATTTAGGAGTCACCCTGGACCAAAATTTGAATCTACAGTCCCATATCAGTAAGACTACTAAGAATGCCTACCACAAAATTAAGAAGGGACCCAGGATATCAATGCTTGAACCAATACAAGCATTGTGGAACCTGTGTCCCTTGGGGAAACTGCTAGGTACATATGACCTAGATTGGCCACTGTTGGAAACAGAATACTGGGCTTGATGGACCTTGGTCTGACCCAGTATGGCATATCTTATGTTCTTATGTTATGTTCACAAAATGAATATCATTCGGAAGCTAAAGCCTCTCCTCAGCCATGTGGTATGCTAAGCCATCATCACACCAATCCTGGACTACTGCAACTCTTTGTACTATGGCCTCCTAAAACAATCCATTCACCCACTGCAGATGGCACAGAACAAAGCAACATGCTTCATCACAGGTGCAACAAAACACAACCATATCACTCCCATACTGAATCAACTGCATTGGCTCCCAGTCCGCTCCCGCACCAAGTTCAAGATGGGCTCAACATATTCAAAGACCTACAGAATAATTCAGCAGACATTCTGCGGGACCTTAACAAGAGAGATCTGGTCAACCACCCCAGAAGGAACAACCAAATGAACCCTCATTTCCACACCCAGCGACTACTTAAAGGCACAGCAAATTACATCCAACAGGGCATTTTCACTCTCCGTCCCATCTATATAGAATTCCCTCTCAGATGACTTGAGAGCCACTGTGGACACAAGACTTTAGGAAAAAACTAAAGACGTTCCTATATATGGAACACTTCAGGAATATCACTTAGCACAATGTACGAACTCCAATCAATATACGGCCCATGACCTCATTATGTATATTAGCCCATGTTAATTAGACACTCTCCAGCACCTGCCACTATGACCCATATATAAGTTCTTATGTTTAAAATCCCTGCATGCCAAATGCCTCCTTCTGTCTTATTGCTGCAATGTAAATGGTTTTTTTAGGTCATTTATGCCACATGCCTGGTGTGGTCTCACTGCAATTTGAAAGTAAGTACTTTGGAAAATGTATGTTTCTTTTTGAGAAATTTATAAAAGTAAAGTTTTTAGCTGGTCTTATAAATACTGTGGCTCGTTTGTCCATTAAATACTGTAAATTATGAAAGCATTGCTGTATGCTCATTTTCTTTCACAAACTTTAAGAAGCACAACTCTTTTAGTAAAAGGAGGAGGATGATGGCCGGCCGGCCGGCCAGCCAGCCTGAATGTTATATTCAGGAGTAGAGGAGTGGCCTAGTGGTTGAGGCAAGGTACTTCAGGCCAGAAGGTCGGGGGTTCAAATCCCACTAGAGGACAGCAACCTTGGGCCAGAAGGACTGGGGTTTCTAGTCCCACAGGTGTTCCTTGTGGTCTTGGGCAAGCCACTTAACCCTCCATAGCCCATGTTCCCTGTAAAATAGTTATCTCCAAGTTATAATGCCCTGTTCAATGTAATTTCAGTTTGTTCAATGTAAACCGCACTGATGCAAAATAGCGCGGTATATAAGAGAATGTAAATAAATAAATATTGTGGCATTTTAATATATGAATATTGTGGGTTGTATGTCTAGTGCAGTATATTCGTGCTTGAAAATTATCACAATTTTAGTGCTATAAAACCATTGCCACATCAGATGCATTTATGAAACAGCAATGTCTGTTTTGGTGTCGCTTGCAAGATCAAAACAAAACAAAATTTTCACATCATAGCAACATCAACGAGATGCAAAGATAGACCGTGGACCAAGGAACACACAAATTCTGGCAAAAGTACATATGCATTTATTGGATGACCCAAGTCGGACAAGTTTTGGCAACAAGTCTGCATCAGGGGTCTACAAATAAATATTTTACATTTAAAAATACATCCATATATTAATAAAACATTTTAATAAAAAAATAAGGAACACGTAAAAGGTTAAAATATACATTAAATAAATGTAACACACAGAACAAATTAGTAACTTAACAAAATGCTTAGATTCACATAAAAGACATTAAATATATCATATTAGACAAGAAATATATATCCAGTAGTCATAACAACAATAAAACAGGTGTGAACACAAGCATAAACATACCACACTTCCATAATAGCCTTTTTAGGTAAACAAATAACCAATTTGTGTCTCACAAACCACAATTGATCTAAATGCAAACAATACTGAAATTGAGAATAGCACACAAATAACTTAACTTATCTGAAGCATATATCTTATATAAACTACTAAGCAAATGTGGAGACATGTCTAATAAAGAAAAACAAAAAACTTAAAATATTCAGAGTGGTCATATAAAAAAGGTTATGCAAATAAATAGTAACTGAAATAAAAACCTCTCTCCATTTCATAAGTCAATAAGTCATAAAATACTTGATCATTGTTTAAAATCTACTCCACTATTAATCTTACTGTAAACAATAACACTCCAATCTCACTAGGAGGTTAATTAAAAGAGCACATTATGCCAAAACGAACTAGAGAACTTCAAACAAATACTTTAGCAAAACCTAAAAAATCCATCAAGTTACTCCATTAAAAATACCATAATCTAGAGGGAAGTGACGTCAGTTCAGCTAATGGCCGCCTAGGGGCTTAGCTCCTGTACCCACAGCAAACATATGCATCCCCAACAGCGAGCAGAGGTGCCAGAGCAGTGAATTTCGAGCAGATCTGTTGGGCAAAGATGCGGGGCTGGCAAGGGCCACAAAAAATAAAGGGCTGGACGGCCATGAAAAGCCACGGGTGTCCCAATGGCTGCAAGGCCAGGGGCTGCCACGAGCAATATCCCCCTCCAGTGTGGCTTCAGTGGGACCGGATGCTGATGACAATGATAGCAGCAAATGGGAGGTTCCCTTGGGCCGGAACAGGCTCTGCTTAAATGAGAGTTCCGCCGATGCTACGAAGATATGGCTGCAGAGTTTAGGGCCATGCGGGAAGATATTCTTACAAAAATTGGGGACATGCATGTTGATATCCGGGAGCTGTGCGGCTGCATAGAAGAGTTGGAGAAACAGGCAGACTTGATGGCATTACAATGCGCAGTGGACTGGCAAAAGGCACAGGCAATGGAACTCACTTATAACTCGACGATATTGAAAATAGAAACCGGTGCCATTATGTGTGAATTTGGTGGGTGCCTGAGGGCCCAGGGACGGAAAATGTGGAGGACCATGTGTGAGCTATTTGTAAAGCTCTGTGGGCTGGTATGGTGGATACAGCCCAAGGAAATAGAGCAGGCTCATCGGGCCCTGGGTAAACGCCACGCCCCCCGCTAACAAGCCTCGGGATCTTGTACTGCGCTTGTTGCGAAACCAAGATGCGGAGAGGGTGAAAGCTTAAACAAGTGAACTATCAAGGTACAAAGATCACTTTTTATCAGGATATTTCCTCCTTCACCCTTGTGAGGCGATGTGAGATGAAACCAGTTGTTGAGGTGTTGCTTATTTTTTTATTGCAAATTGTATAGGTACACACATCAAGAAAAACACCATGAAAACAACTTTTAGAAAATATATAATCAAAAGAAAGAATAATGAAAAGGTTTTCTTGCCCCCACATTAAGGGAGGACAATCACTTCTAACAAGCAGAAGCAAACAGAAACTTACAGGACAATCCAAAACTAAACCACTAAAAGTTTAAAAAATTATATACTATATCACAAAACCTCTGTAAGACTCTACTTGTTAGTCAAACGATTTTCCAAATGAAGAGAGTCAGTATACACATACTTAACATTATTCAAAGTGATTAAACATTTACAAGGAAATTGCAAAAAGAAAGTCCCCCTGCAGCCAAGACACGAGATCTAAGCTGCAGGAAGGACTTCCTCCGCACCTGAGTTGACCTTGCCACAGCTGGGAAAACAGAAACCTTATATATACCTGTAAAATACAGGAAATTGTTTTTCAAGAAATAAGCCCTCAAGATTTTAACCTTATCAGCCACAGCAGATAAGGACACGATTAACGTGGCCCGAGCTAAGATCTCCTCATTAGAAGATTCCAAAAATGCAGTAAGATCCAAATCAGACTGTCTCAGCATGGGCAATGTCATCATCACGTGTCACTACTCAAGTAGGCAGATAATAAAGATCAGAAATCCCAATAGACTCAAAAGCAGAAATTAATAAAATCTCTGCAATATTTCCTAAATAATATTAATGGAGACAGCAATCGCATCTTAGGAAAATTAAGTAATCAAATTCTTTGCACGATGAGTGTTTTCTAGGGCTTCAATTTGTTTAAGCAACACAACTATTTTTCACTCCTGCATGACCCCCCTCTTGCAATAAACCCCAAAGGTTATCCACATCATCCAACTGCTGGGAGCAAGCAGCAATCCTAGTATCCACCTCACGGGACTTAGTAACAACCTGTTGAGAAAACTTCACAGTTTGATTAATAAAGCCAGATAAAGCATTGGTCTCAGAGACCACTTTCCAAATGTCAGATAAGGAAACATCAGCAGAAGAGGCCGAAGGTAAAAAACCTAAGGCCTCAGGCTTACCCAACTGAATAGGAGTTAACAATAAAGAACCAACACTGAGACTGTGGGGGGGGGGGGGGTCCTCAGAAACCGCATTCACCGATGCAGTTACTGGTCCCACCAAGGGGATTACCTCCTCCCCACCCATGCCACAGTTCAAAGGAGCAGGATTCAGAGGTGGTGTCCTATCGATGGAACTCAGAGAGACTCCAGATAAAGATGCATTAACAGAGGTAGACTTATCAAGCCACAGAAATTCTGACCCAAGCTTTAGGTCTTCCAACATTCGCACATGCTGGTCCATTGGGCCAACACGACCCTTCTGTGTCAAAACTGCTGTCACAGAGTATTTCTCCATCACCTTACATTTCCTCTTATCACACCCTCTAGGCATCCCTGGCAGCAAAAATCAGGAGGGGCAAATGCCCCAGGCCCCGAAGGGGCACCAAAGGGGCGTTCCGCAGCCACGGAACAGCTGTAAGAGTTTAAATGCCAAAGAAACAGCTCCCCTCGATATCACTGGAAAAGGAGGAGGATCCCAGAGCTTGCACTGACTGGCAGAATGAACTACTCCAACAGACAACCTCCACTTGCAGAGCAATGTCCTCCGAGGTGTTGCTTAAAGCACAGATCAGGTATGCCTGGTCCTTACCTTTTCGAATGAACTTTGTCATGGATGGCAAAAGGATTAGTACCAAAGATGTCACCGAGGCCTGGCGAGCATTGTACCTGGTGGGATTAGTGAAGGATGATTCACTGTCGGGCTCATAGGCTACTAAGCCAGCTCAGTCCAAGTGGACAAAGGTCAGAGGAGCTCCGAAATGAGACCTGAGGGGTCAGGACTGATGATTTTATTTATTTATTTATTTACATTCTCTTATATACCGCGCTATTCTGCATCAGTGCGGTTTACATTGAACAAACTGAAATTACATTGAACAGGGCATTATAACTTGGAGATAACTATTTTACAGGGAACATGGGCTATGGAGGGTTAAGTGGCTTGCCCAAGACCACAAGGAGCACCTGTGGGACTAGAAACCCCAGTCCTTCCGGCCCAAGGTTGCTGTCCTCTAGTGGGATTTGAACCCCCGACCTTCCAGCCTGAAGTACCTTGCCCCAACCACTAGGCTATTCCTCCACTCCACTCCATGATTTTGTGAACGCCTGGCTGGCCACTGGGAGGATGAAGGCCCAGGAGGGAGAGTTATACCAACTAATACCCTATGGGGAGACCCTTGATGGAATGTGTACCTTTATGGACTTGGAATTGGAACCCATGAGTCTGGGTGCAGATTTATAAAAGTTTGCCTGTTTTCTTGTCAACTACTGTTTGGTGCATTTGTTTGAAACTGCTGTTCAGGATATTTATTTATTTATTTGTGTTTATTTACCACCTTTCGTGAATCAAAGTGGTTTACAATGAACTCAAAGAAATGAAAAGTACATTTAACAAAATAAAACATGTAACATTGTGAACAAGGAGTGAAGGGGATTAAGGGAAGAAACAACTTAACACAGCAATCTGCTGATTTAATCAGTAACTATATACAGGGAACTAAGCATGTTAATTATACTGATCTTGAAAGTATCTTGAAACTGTGAGCAGGACCGTTGCTTTACTTGGAGAGTTTTGGAACTAGGTGATTAGTTTGCCAAAGTGCTCCTTGAACAAAAATGTTTTTAGAAGTTTACGGAAAGATTTAGGCTCCTTAGTGTCTCTTATGATGGCAGGAAGTGAATTCCACAGGAGAGGGGCATAAAGGGAGAAGGCTCTCTTGGACGTTGTTGAGTTGCAGCTTCTAAATTCAGTGTGTACCTCAAGAGAATTTTTATTGCTGGTTCTTTGTGGTCTGTTTTCCGAGGGTGACACATATAAGTGCTTTCAGGCAAGTGGATGATTTTGTTTGGAGGGATTTGAATATAGTGTGAATAAATTTGAATTTTATTCTACTTGTCAATTGGTAGCCAGTGCAGATGTTTTAAAATCGGGGTAATGTGATCTTTGATTGGGACTTGCAAAATTAGCCGCTGTATTTTGAGCCAGCTGAAGGCAACGGATGCTTTGCTTTGGGAGGCCCATTAGTATGGCATTACAGAAATCAAAGTGCGGGAAGATTATTGCCTGGACTGCTGTTCTGAAGTCACTTGTGGAGAGGAGAGGTCTTAAATGTTGAAGCATCTTTAGCTTAGTGTAGATGGCTTTTGTTAGGTTGCTCACATGCTTGGTGAAATTATTTCATATTGATTATAAGATATTGTTGGCGCAGGGGTGGGGGAGGGGCTACAGCAGGGAGGCCTGATGCCTAACATGGAGGAACTGTGATACTGTTGGAGGGGGGGGGGGGGTGGTGGGGAAGCCTCGGGCTGCTTGAGATGGGTCATTTTCTTGAGCCGGACCAGGTGGCCAGTAGTATGAACAAGGGGGAGGGGTGGGGGAGGGGAGAGGTGGGAGTCATATGCGAGGGGGAGGGGGTGGGGAAGGGAGGGGGAGAGAAGGGATGGATGAATTGGTGGTGGGGTATGCTAGATGGGTTATATGATGGGGCATGTGTGGTGTGGTTCTCTTGTTTGTGTGTGTCTGGAGGCATGAGACTGCAGCGGGTGTTGCCCTTTAGCTATGAAAGAGAGGAAGCAGTGGGTCTTGGAGAATGAATGTTGCGGATTGTCTCCTTTAATGTTCAGGGACTGAATTTTCCCCATAAGTGCTCCCTACTTTTCAAAGACTTGCAGGGATTGAGGGGTGGGGCGTAGTTCTGCAGGAGACCCTTCTGCGGCTGAGTTGCATGTCCTGGTTGCGAAGGGGACATATAAGGAAGTATGGACAGCAGCTGATAGTAAGGTGTGGAAAAAAAGGAGAGTGACCATACTGAAGGGGTCCAGTGTGATCAGGATGGGAGGTTGTTGTTTTTGAATGTACGAATGAATGGGGACCTCTAAACTCTTGCTAATATATATGCCCCCAATGAGGGGCAGGCCCACTTTTTGGACAACTCTGGGTCAATTTAGCGGAGTTTGCCCTAGGATCATTGATTCTCGGGGGGGGGGGGGGACTGTAATGCATGCATCCCAAGGGAAGACTCCACAGGTGGCATAGGGTCCTGCTCGAGTGGGATTAGCAGGGCATTGGTGAGGGTCCTAACAGTTCTCGATTTACGCAATGTTTGGCATGAGGCACACAGTGGACAGCGGGGGTACACGCTCTTTTCCCCAGAGCACCAGGCTGACACTCACATTGATTATCTTTTGGTAGAGCAGAGACTGACGGATCGTGTGAGGGGAGCGGAATTGGGACTATCAGGATAAGGAGCTGCGGGACTTGAAGGCTGAAATGTGATGGCTACAGGTGCAGCACACAAGAGCAGGGTCCCATAGGGTTGGGAAGTGGTGGATGACAGTGACCAGGTCCATTTGATGTACTTATGGGGGGGGGGGTGTTAGAGAAGATGTGGTTTGGCGTGAATTTTGAAGCCTGGTTAAAATGGCTTTATGAGGCGCCGCATGCCTGTGTTTGGGTCAATGGGGGATGCTCTGCGTTTTTCCTTTGGGGCGTGAGATGTAGCAGGGGTGTTTCTCTTTCCCCCTTGCATTTGCCTTGGTGATGGAATCCTTGGCTCAAAAGATCAGGGCCTCGGGAGATGTCCACGGAATCCGAGTAGGAGAGGTCAGTTATAAAATAGCATTGTTTACATATGAAATTTTGCAGACTTCATCACAGCCGCTGGTCTCCTTGCCTAACGTAATGCGCCTGCTGGAGGATTAATCTCAGGTGTCAGGCTTTTGGAATGATATTTAAGATCTGTGATTTGGAATAATTAATCTACCTGCGGGGTTGGGCGATCGGTTGCATGACAGCTTCCCATTTTGCTGGGTGGAGTCCTCCCTCTGATATTTGGGAATGAATTTGACTGCAGACCAGGGGGCGCTCTTTCAGACCAATTATGTTCCCCTGGTGGGATGAATCCATCAGGATTTGGAATTTTGGTCCAGGTTACTCCTTTTCTGGTTTGACAGGAGAGCCACATTGAAGATGGCGGCCCTCCCGCGTGTTCGGTACTTGTTTCAGGTCTTGCAGGTGGAGGTGCCTGGCAGCGTGCTGGATGCATGGCAACACATTTTTATGCAGTTTGTTTTGCAGTCTCGGAGCCCCAGAATTGCAAAACATGTTCTTTTTGCCCATCGCCGCAGAGGAGGGGGGGTATGGGGGGTTCCCAATTTAAGGTGATATTACGTCGCAGCACAAGTATTGTCCTGGTGTGGAGTGGATGAACCCCACTAATGACAAATATTGGGTAGCTATCGAACCGGAACGGGCAGAAGCCCCCGACCTGGGTGGCCAGTTATGGCTCTGGGCTGGTCTTCTGGTGAAGAGGGGAGGGGACAACCCATACGTGGCCCATACCTTTCAGTGTTGGGATCGTTTCTTTTGGAAATATGGGGTAGATCTTATGCCACTGTCCTCTAAAGCAGATAAGGCCTTCGAGCCAGGGATGCAACCGGGAATCTTTTGGGCTCAGAGACAGGCTGGTTTGCGGTGTCTTGGATAGTTTTTTTGAGGATGGTAGGTTTATTTATTTATTTACAATTTCTTCTATACCACACTATTCAGCATCAGCGCGGTTTACATGGAACATAACAATCAGACAGGGTACATAAGTCTGAGTTTACAATTAACAGGAGAACCAACTTGGATAACCAAAGATAACTATTTACAAAACGGTGTCATAGAAAAACATAGAATGAGATTTAATGGTCAAGGACCCCTTGCATGGTGTGGTCTCCTGGCTGACAAGGTGTGTTGGTACAGTTGTAAGTAATTGAGTGGGGATGTGATTCATTGTTCTCTGGGAAGTATTTGAGGAAAAGGAAGTGTTTAAGGGCCTTCCTAAACTGGATTAGGTTGGTGATTGCCCTGATGCTTGTTGGTAAGGAGTTCCAGAGTCTTGGGGCGCAGAGTCTGAAGGACCTGTTTGCAGTTGCCGAGGTGCATCTTGTTAATTCTTTTGGCATTGTTAGCATATTTATTGCTGTGGATCTTCTTGGTCTATTAGGGGCTGCTGTTTGGATAAGGTCAGATAGTGAAGAGGAGAGATTATTGACCGCTTTGAATGTCAGCAGCGCTGTCTTGAAGAAGATCCTGGCATGTATAGGAAGCCAGTGTAACTGCTTTAGAAGGAGCGTCACATGGTCTCTCTTAGATGAACCGTGGAGAACCCTCGCTGCACTATTCATGGCGAGCTGTAAGGGGTTCAAGGTGGATTGGAGGAGACCTTGTAATATGGTATTGGCGTAATCAAAATGTGGTATTATCAGGGCCTGGTAAATTGTCCGAAAATCTTCCAGTTCAAGCAAGGGGCGTAGATGTCTGAGTGAACGGATCTTGTAATAGATTGCTCTTACAGTGTTAGCTATGTGTGCCTTCACGTCAAGGTTTTGATCCAGTGTAACTCCCAGGTAACGAATTGTGGGTTTTGCTTGTAGATCGGCTTCTTTCACCTTCAAGTATTGGGGTGGGCTGAAGTATGGGTTCCTCTTTATGAAGAGCACCTCCGTTTTCTTATGCTGAATTCTAAGGTTTTGTGACAGGAGCCATTCAGATATGGCATTGAAACAGTTGGTTAAAGGGGAGAGGTCCACTTGATCTATGGAGAACGGCATATAGAGCAGGACATCATCGGCATATATCATACAACAGACATTGAAAGACCGGATGATATTGCAAATGGGTTGCATGTATATGTTGAACATCAAGGCCGAAAGGGAGGATCCCTGTGGAACTCCTTGACCTTGATGAAACAGTTCTGATGTTGTTCCACCTGATCGTACGTGCTGCCATCTACCGGACAAGTATGATCTGCACCATTCCAGTGCTGTTCCCCAGATGCCCTTCTTTTAGCCGTCCTAGGAGAAGCTCATGGTTTACTGAGTCGAAGGCTGCAGCAATGTCTAGGAAAATGAGTGCAAAACCCTGACGGATGCTGTCGACGCCAATGATTATATTATTAAAAAGGGTGGTAAGGAGAATTTCCACTCCATGTGACTCCCTGAATCCATATTGGCATGGGTCTAGTGGAGCAGCAGAGTTGATGTGGTCTTGTAATTGCCTTTGCACCTCTTTTTCTATCAACTTTGCGAGAAAAGGTATACTTGCAATGGGTCTGTAGGAGTCTACCTTTTGGGGGTCTAGTTTACTATTTTTTAGCAGCGGTCTGATCGATGTGTGCTTGAGGGCAGATGGGAAGTAACCGCTTGTGAAAGATAGGTTCATTACCTTGGCTATTATCGGACTGAGGTCGCTGCGCAGTTCTTTAATCCAGAAAGTTGGACAAGGATCTGTTTGCGCTGTAGTGGTATTGAGGGCCATGATAGTATCTTCGATGCACTTCTTGGAGGGGGTCGAGAAAGACGTTAGAGATGTTGTACACACATGATCTGTGGAGGAGACACCAATTGAAATTTTAGTTGTCTGACATAACTTGGATTGTAGGTAGGTGGCAAACTCCTGCGGATGTATTTCACATTGGTGCTCAGGTGTTGGCTCCTTGGATAGAGACTTGACAAGGTTAAACAGATCGTGAGGTTTATTTAGTGAGCGTTTCAGGGTGTCTGTGTGGTACTGTTTCATTCTCTCTGTGATGGCTTCACGGTGAATGGTTAGCTGATGGGTGTATGCTGTCTGGTCTTGGAGTGTGACCTTCGCCAACGTTTCTCACATTTTGGTAGTGAGTTGAGTGATGCTTTCAGTTCAGCTGTGTACCATGGAGCTGTTGCTCTTTTCCTTGATGACCTGTTGGGTGGCGGACAAAGTGCGACTGCACTGAGGTTATCGTTCCAGCACGTGATCAGTTCTTCCAGGTTTAGGGTGGTCTCATTAAGGAGCGAACCTGTTTCTGCCAGGATAAGATCTCTATTGAATGTGCGGAAACTTCTAGCCTGTAGATTGTCTTTTCGGGAGTTGCAGGATAAATTTGAGCTGGAAATTTCATGCTTATGCCTATGCTCAGGTGGCTCAATGGATGGGTCAGAAGGAGGTCAAGGGCCAGGTGGCCCGTTTGCTTACTGAGCTGGAAATGTGGTGTGAGGACCATACCACCACTAGGGGTCTGGTTTCAGCCCTGTATGCGGGGCAACATCATGCTTATTGGACTCGGGCTCTGCAGCTGGACCATATGGAGCAACAGTGGGAGCAGATTGAGGAGAGACTCTGGCAGTGCTCCCTCACAGTTAATGCACAGGAAAATAATTATAAGCTTCTATATGGCTGGTATATGACATAGGCGAGATTGGCCCAGGTGTACCCTGGGGTGTCTGGGTTATGCTGGCACCGCTGCAGTGGCTAGGGAACGCTGGTTCACATTTGGTGGGAGTGTTCCAAAATCCGGGGTTATTGGCAGGGTATTTAGATATTGGGTGCGATGTCTGCTGGGGCCGGTGGTGCCCTGGGACTCTGGTATTTTTCTTTAACAAGGGTCACTGCCGCAGGGAAACAGCCACAGTTGGCACTGGTGAAGCATTGCATGAATGCAGCAAAACTTAATTTGGCTTTTGCATGATGGTGGGTTGGGGCCCTCTCCTTGGCACAGTGGCTGGTCTGTATGTGGGATCTTTACAGTATGGAGCAGGTGATATGCTTGCATAGGAAGGGCAGGGAGTGCTTTGCACACACATGGGAACCATTTGTGAAGGTATACGGAGCCCAGAAGGTGCCCTGATGGGGAGTATGTGTATGGCATGCATCCCTATTGGGAATGGAGGGTGGGAGGCATAGTTGGGTGGGGGACAAATTGACTTCAAGTTACTTGGGGAGGGGTTCTTTTAATTAGAGATACTTGTGGGATCTGATATGTATATCTATAACTAAAACCCAAAAAATACGAGGCTATGGATTTGGGCTTAGGTGCCTTGGCATGCAGCTTTGAGTGGGCTTTTATCTTTGTACTTTGACTATGGTTGTTGATACGATATGTATCTTATTATTGGCACCTTATATATATTGCTGTTTGTTGTTTTTTTTAAAGCAATGCTTTATTCAATCTACCATCAAGATATGAAAAAGACCATTTCTTAAAAATGTATCAACTATGTTTTCTTTAAAAACAAGCATACATCCATTACTTCATAAAACAAGGATTAATACACACAGTAGATATAGATACACACACACACATATAACTTTGTAATATATAAAAAAGCTATTATACAAACATTATAATTAATCATATATTTCATGATGAAACTTCTAAAAGGTCCTTATTAAAACATATCTATTTTATGTTTTTACAGTAAATAGAATATTAATGTACTGCACCATGAAAAATCTTCTAAAGGGTCCCTATAACAGAGATCTAGGAGCTTTATCCATACCCATATCCATTAACAGCAGCTGTACAAAGACACATCTGTGCCTATTTCACCTTAAACAACTTAAGAATCTTTATTACAACAATTCTTCACACACACATAGCACTGCACTGATAGCTTGAATTGCCAATAAAGAAAACAATCTTAATCAGAGTTCAAAAGAAAAGAGACGACAATTACATTAAGAGCTCTATAATAAGGAAACTTTATCCAAAAACCTCCAAATACACTGAAGGAAAAATCACATACATCCATAAAACATCTCCAGGATCTATACAGAAGAAAGTTTCAGTGTCTCACAGTGAAAGGATCAATCTCTTATTCATAAACTTAAAAAAAAATTATATGAATGAAAAGAACCATCACAGAAAACTATCAGTAACTAAGGAGTATGTTTACAAAGCAGAGGGTAGTGGCCTCCGTGTGATATCGGAGCCACGGCCTCACTGAATTCAACAGGGCAGCAGCTCCGATATCGCACGGAGGCCATTACCGCTGCTTTGTAAACATACCCCTAAAACAATGACTGATTTTCACAAGCTCTCCTTATCAGTTATCAGCCCCATCATTCAAAATTGTCCTTAATTAGATCATCAACCATCTGTAGACTTTTCCTTTATTTTTGATATATAAATTTTTGTTGTAATGTTATATGTAAAAACATACCCTCCACTGCAGTATACACCAGAACTAGAAAGTTGCTATTGCAGCACATATCATTTAGCAATAAAACTATACAGATATTGTTGTGTTTATGATAAGATACCACAAGACACTGTGAAACTCTTTTCTGTATAGATCAGTCATAAGGAAAGGCAAACCAGCCCATAAAGGGGTAGTAACTCGTAACTTTAAGTTACACAAAGGGACAGCATCCCTTTTTGGACATATATACATCTCATATACTTCTTTAAAGCTAAAAAATTTTTGAAACTAACTTACCATTCAATACCCACAGAGGATATCACTACATGACAAGTCAAAAAACACTGCACATGAGAACTGTATTTGAAACTACATCGGCAAAGAGGGTACTGTCCCTCTTAAGAGACAGTAAAACAGGCATTGTGTTAGAGACTTCAAAAGTCAATTAAAGTATTTGAGCAATACTTAACTGTAAAAGTGTTGCACTGCACAATAAGGCGACATTTTATTTACCGAATAATATCTTCTACTCGAGTCCTACTAGGCCAGTCCAGACAAGTGGGTTGTGTTCCCTATCAGCAGAGGTGGAGACAAAGAAAAATCCAAACTCTTCTGATGACCTTATCCTATATTATGTTGGGAGCAGCTAGAGGACATGCAACCTCAGTATTTGTACCCAAGCCATGTGAGTGAGAGCAACCCCAGATCGCACAATCCCCAGTGAGGGTAACAAGGACTAACAGTCCAAAAACAGAATCATATACAGAACGCCCTACATGCAGGTGGTCAACCAAGAGGAATATAGTTTGCGGGGCTAAACCACAGCAAATAGCCGACCATCACAGATCAGAGCAGATCATATCAGACTGTAGCAAATCCCAGGGCCTAGCAGGACTCAAAAACAGGACATTATTCGGTAAGTAAAATGTCACCTTCTATATTATCCTGCTAGGCCAGTCCAGATAAATGGGACATTCCAAAGCTACGTCTCCACTGGGTCAGCCCATCAACAAGACAGGCTAGGCGGCTGCCTAGGGAAGCAGACCATGGTAGTCAGCATGGTGGCTATATGCTGCCCCTCTGGTGCTCGGGGCAGGCCATGCGCTTTGGTATACATGGCCTCCTGCTTCTGACCCCGCTCCGATGCAACTTCCTATCGGAGGGGGATCAGAAGCGGCAGGCCATATGTGCCAAAACACATAGCCTGCTGTTGGCCCCAAATCCACTGCTTTTAAACTGCCACCACAACTGAACCCCAGAAGATAAAAGCGGTGGCAGTGGGGGGAAGGGGGAGGTGGCATGGCTAGGGCTCCTGCCTGGGGCAGCAGAAACCCTTAGGTGAACCCTGGGAAGAAACAAGACACAGCAGCTATCAAAATTTCTGCACTGAAGGCCATGCCTGCCCAAGAGTGGACATCTAAGCGAAAATACTTGATACAGATGGAAAGCAATGACCACACTGCCGCCTGACAAATGTCTAAGGGAGCGACCGAGCTGTGCTCTGACCATGAGGAAGTATAAGCCCTATGGGTGACTCCCATGTTGAGATCAAGTGAGGAAGTCACCCCTAAGACCAGTGTAATGGGGTATATAGAATATTACCCGTTCTTCTCCAAAGGGATTATCAACAGGCCCCTTTAAGAGAGTCTGAAGCCCAGAGTTCAGGGCTGGAAGGGTGCGACTCACAGGGAGGGGTAAAGAACCCAGCAGGCTGCAGGAGGGAGAGAGGCCTGTGAAGCCAGAAGTTCTTTCAAGGCAAGCTGTGCAAAGGAGTTCTGAGGTAGGAACTTTAACTGGGGTTGGAGGAAGGGCCAGGAGAACCAGCTTGTGGAGGTTTAACAAGCTGGGACAGAAGTAAAGCTGTTTTTGTTTCCCCTGAACTGCTGTCTGTGCTGGGTTTTGCTCTGTGGAGGTTTAACAAGCTGGGACAGAATAAAAAATGCTTCTGTTTCCCTGAACTGCTATCTGGCCTGTGTTGTTACGAAAACTCCTTCCTACCACACGCCATGCTACCACATGATTTCCTCTAACCATGTGAGTGAGAGCAAATCCATGTACCTCCAAGGACTTGGCCTCTACAGCAGGTCAGGATATTTTCTGGTTTGTTTGTGTGGGCTAAGAGAGTTAAGCCTTGTCCTAGAGAGTTTGAAGGTAGTTAGTTAATGCTGGACAGGCAATGGTTTTAGTGCTTTGTTCATCTGCTCACTACATGCCGTTCTTACCTACATGGTTTTGAAGTTTGTATTCATGTTAATTCATGGCTAAAAACTGCTTTTCCCATTCCTTGCCCCCTGACGAAGGCATTGGCTGAAACACGTCGGGGCTTTTTTAATCAAATAAAGCACTTGTGACCTCCAAACCTTCGCTCTTCTTTGTTTGTCCTTGGTTGCGAGAGTTGCTCCCTCTGTGTTCTTGTTCAGGCAGACTAGAGGCCACTAGCAATTTGCTGGAGCTGGAATACTGTAGGATTAACTCAGCTGCAGAAGATGAAGCTGTGGTGGTGTTTCAAGAGAACAGTGACAAGCAAGGATGGAGTGGCTCCCCCAGATTCTGGCCAAATTACAGCAGCAGCAACAACCGTATCAGGATCAACAACAGCTTTGATGCGCCCTGCTGGAAGGGCAGAAAGTACAACAGCAGTAGATGATTCAGTCCCTCAGAGACTGCAATTCCACCCTCCCACATGTGTGCTCCAGTAGGATGAAAGGGGAAGCCAGAACAGATCTTGACTCCACTGTTCCAACCCCAAAAGTCACTTTCAGGTGAGGACATGGCCCCAGCCATGACCTCTTCACCTGTTTTAGGGGTGGAACTCAGGAATATCCCCTGGGCATGGAAGAATCCATAGATATCAGCCTAACCACCTCTCACACATGAGCTTTTGTGGACATGCCCCACCCAGGGGCCCAGAACTTTGTGATTCCAGTGGAGCTCGAGGGGACTCACCTCCAGGCCTTGAAAGACTGGAAGTATGTGGACCCTCATTCGCTGGGAAACCATAACTCAATTTTGAATTGATTTTCAAAGATGGTAACACTGGCCTGTGTGCATCGAGACCAGAGGCAGTATGCAACGTTACAGATTTCATTTAAGAGTCTAGCTGGGCAAGCCATGTTCAAGGTTGTGGTACTGCCCTTGATCCTGTATCCATAGTGATCGGCCAAGACTACCCAAACTTCGGAGAGACATGGGCCTGGCTAACTGACAGCTCCGCTAAATTGGATCAGGAAGATTTCCCAGAGATTTTCCCGCTAGAAGACCCGGATCTATATGTCAAGAATCCCAAGCCTGCTAAGTCCTGGAGTTGGCGTCACCAGGAAAAGCTATGCTACCTGGGGGAGGGATCGGGGGAGGGAAAGCGTAGGGAAGAAACCCCTGGGGATAACTCAGGACTCAGCAGTAGTGATCCAAATACAATGGTCCCCTCCTCAGAGTGGGAGCTGGGGGAAGGCCCAGGCAAGAGGACGAGTCCCTTAAACATGCCTGAGCATGGGTTTTGAGGTGGATGAAACACAGAAACATGACAGCAGCAAAAGATCATATGGCCTATCTAGTCTGCCCTTCCATATAAACTATTATAGTCCACTTTTTGCCTTTAGAGATCTTCCGTGTTTGTCCCATGTTTTCTTGAATTCAGATACTATTCTTGTCTCTACTACCTCCTCTGGGAGACTATTCCATGCATCTACTACTCTTTTCATAAAGAAATATTTCTGCATATTACTCCTCAGTCTATCTCCTTTCATCATCATCCTATGACCCCTTGTTACAGAGATTACTTTCAACAGAAAGAGGCTCTTCTCTTGTGCATTTGTGTCATGGAAGTATTTAAACATCTACATCATATCTCCTCTATCCCGCCTTTCCTCTAACGTATACATATTAAGATCTTTAAGTCCATCCCCATATGCTTTATAATGAACAATCAAAGTTGGTCCTTATTCTTCAGAGTAATATTACAGTTGAGCCACAAATATCCCAATTACTCCACCAATACGAGAATCTTTTGAAACTAGTCTTAAACTTCCTATCTAACTTTGTATATATAGTTTTTATGTTTTCTTTGCTTTTCAATAAAAAAATGAAAATCGGGTCTCAGACTTATAAGGAGCTACAGTAATAACGTTACAACCAAATGCTCCAATTTGCATCAGTGACCCCTCTTATATTTACTATGGTTTGCTTTCTTATAACCAAACGTAATTTTCAAAAAAGGATAGAAAAAAGTCAGGCTTATCTTTGTTATAGAATCCCAACGCCAGACTCAGCGCTGCTACGTTTCACAGTTACTTCGTTTCTTCAGGGGCTTACAAGCCGACTTCTAATATCGCTCTAGGAAAATAGACATATCATTCTCCAGTAAAAATCTTTAAATTATAAAGTTGTTTTTAGAAAAGATTTACATATCAATCTTATCAGAATTAGTGGAACTCAGTGCTTCTTACCAAACATGTTCGCCAAAGACGATTCCCCCCATTAGTGCGAAAAAACGCCGCGCATGCGGCTTGAGATGTACAAGAGCACTAATTTATTCAGTTGGTAAAATGAGAGTCTCCTGACTACAATGAACAGGTTATGTGCAAAGGTTCCAATCGATTTGTGAATTAAGGCTGCCCGGACTCACTGTCTGCAAAGTAAAAATCCAGCGTTGTTCTCGGAGAATTAAAGTTTGGTCTAAAGATTTCCCGCCACTACCTTTGTGGACCCGATCCACACAGAAATATCGTAGATCTTCAAAGGCATGATGATGAGTAAGGCAGTGATCTACTATCGGGGCCGTTAAGGTTTTGCACTTTAATCTGCTGCGATGTTCAGCCAATCACACTTTAAAGGAGCGCATAGTCTTACCAATATAAAGTAGCTGGCACGGACATTGAATGGCGTATACCACCTGTGTAGTGGTACAATTGGTTAAATGTCGTAGATGATAACTTTTTCCATGGTAATCAAAGGAAGAGATTTCCCAATTAACCTCACATAATGAACATTCTCTGCACTGGAAATGACCCGCTGGTGCTTCTAAAGCTGGTAATATTAGGGGAACTTAAAATGGTAGGACATAATATTTCCTTAAGATTCCGATTACGTGTCCAAACGCATCTGATGTATTTCTCTTTCAGTGCAGGGATGCTATGGATCACGTTCATGTGTTGCTTAATAATCTTTGATATGTCCTTACTATAAGGTGAATACTGGGTCACCAAATTAATTGATGTATCCCCTAATATACCAGCTTTAGAAGCACCAGCGGGTCATTTCCAGTGCGGAGAATGTTCATTATGTGAGGTTAATTGGGAAATCTCTTCCTTTGATTACCATGGAAAAAGTTATCATCTACGACATTTAACCAACTGTACCACTACACAGGTGGTATACGCCATTCAATGTCCGTGCCAGCTACTTTATATTGGTAAGACTATGCGCTCCTTTAAAGTGCGATTGGCTGAACATCGCAGCAGATTAAAGTGCAAAACCTTAACTGCCCCGATAGTAGATCACTGCCTTACTCATCATCATGCCTTTGAAGATCTACGATATTTCTGTGTGGATCGGGTCCACAAAGGTAGTGGCGGGAAATCTTTGGACCAAACTTTAATTCTCCGAGAACAACGCTGGATTTTTACTTTGCAGACAGTGAGTCCGGGCGGCCTTAATTCACAAATCGATTGGAACCTTTGCACAAAGCCTGTTCATTGTAGTCAGGAGACTCATTTTACCAACTGAATAAATTAGTGCTCTTGTACATCTCAAGCCGCACGCGCGACGTTTTTTCGCACTAATGGGGGGAATCGTCTCTGGTGAACATGTTTGGTAAGAAGCACTGAGTTCCACTAATTCTGATAAGATTAATATGTAAATCTTTTCTAAAAACAACTTTATAATTTAAAGATTTTTACTGGAGAATGATATGTCTATTTTCCTAGAGCGATATTAGAAGTCGGCTTGTAAGCCCCTGAAGAAACGAAGTAACTGTGAAACGTAGCAGCGCTGAGTCTGGCGTTGGGATTCTATAACAAAGATAAGCCTGACTTTTTTCTATCCTTTTTTGAAAATTACGTTTGGTTATAAGAAAGCAAACCATAGTAAATATAAGAGGGGTCACTGATGCAAATTGGAGCATTTGGTTGTAACGTTATTACTGTAGCTCCTTATAAGTCTGAGACCCGATTTTCATTTTTTTATTGAAAAGCAAAGAAAACATAAAAACTATATATACAAAGTTAGATAGGAAGTTTAAGACTAGTTTCAAAAGATTCTCGTATTGGTGGAGTAATTGGGATATTTGTGGCTCAATTATAATGAACAATAACCAAAGCCTTGTAAATTTACAGCAGCCAACCTGTAAATAAGTCCTTGGACAACTACTATTCACCAACTTGTAAATAATTATGTAACTGTACCCCCCCCCCCCCCTCCCAAGCACTGTTCTGTTATTCTGTAAGACAGACCATTATTCCAAGCTGTGTCCATTGTTGCCTAGTTCACTGTAAACCACTGACTCTTAGAAAAGCAATACAGAAAAAGTGTTAAATAACCAGCCATTTTAATAGCCACCCTCTGCACCAGTTCCATCCTGTATATATCCTTTTCAAGGTGTGATTTCCAGAATTGCACACAATACTCCAAATGAGGTCGCACCACAGACTTACACAGAGGCAGTGTCACCTCCTCCTTTCTGCTGACCATTCCTCTCTCCCTATGCACCCAAGCATCCTTCTGGCTTTCACAGTCAACTTTTCTACCTGTTTAGCCACTTTAAGATCATCAGAAACAATCAAGCCCAGGTCCCGCTCTTTTTGCTTGGACAGAGGTACTTTGCCCACTGCACTATACCGCTCCCTTAGATTTTTGCAGCCCAAATGCATTCTTCAAGCTTAGCTAGATACCTCCCTCATGTTTATCTACTCCTTCTTGGGTGTCTACTCTATTGCAGATTTCGGTATCAACCGCAAAGAGGCAAACCTTACCCAACAGCCATTCCTCAATATCACTAACAAAAATGTTAAAAAGAATCAAACCAAGGACAGATCCCTGTGGCACACCACTAGTAACATCCTTCTTCTCAGAGTGAGCTCCATTTACCTGCACACTTTGACGCTCCTCACTCAATTTCTAACCCAATCACTTTATGATCCATCCCTTGGGTGCTCAATTTATTTATAAGTCGCTTGTGTGGAATGGTGTCAAAAGCTTTACTGAAATTTAAGTACACATCATCTAGGGCTCTCCCCTGGTCCAACTCTCTAGTCACCCAGTCAAAGAAATCAATCATATTTGTCTGACAAGACCTGCCTCTGATAAACCCATATTGCCTCGGATCCTGCAATCCATTGGACTCCAGAAACTTCACTATTCTCTGTTTTAACAACGTTTCCAATAATTTACTCACCACAGAGGTCAGACTAACTGGCCTGTAGTTTTCAACCATATCCTTACTTCCGCTTTTGTGTAAAAGGACATGTGCCTTTCTTCAGTCCTCTGGGACCACTCTTGACTCTAAAGAAGCACTGAAAAGGTTAGTCAGTGGAGCCACTAGAACATCCTCCAGGTTCTTCAATATTCTTGGATGCATCCCATCCGATCCCATCGCTTGGTCTACTTTTAGTTTAGCTAGTTCCTCACGAACACATTTTTCTGAAAATCCTTCAAGATCCCCTTCACTTCTGTTCCTATTTGTGGGTGTAGACAGCTCACAGCTCAAGGACACTGATGTGAAGGCAGTGCTCCTGTGGCAACCATGTTGCTTGTGTAGACACAGTTAGGAGGTGCACTCTCCAGCCATGGATGGACGCATCGGTCATAAGGATGAGATGGTGAGGAGGAACCTGGAAGGGGCATCCATTGAAGAAATGTGACAGGGTGGCCCATCACTGGAGACTGCAGTGAAGTGGCAAAGTAGAGTGTACAGCCATGGGAATCTTGCTCTGTAGGGACTGCGAGTTTTGATTCCAATTCAGGCAGAGATGCCACTGTAGCGGATGCATGTATGAATGTGCCTGTGGGACCACATGAACACAAGCAGCCATGTGCCCCAGCAGCTGTTACAACGTGCAAGCAGGCAGAGATTGCAGCTTGGCAAGACTGATGCTGAGGTCTTGGATGGTCTGTCCCCTAGACTTGGGGAGGAAGGCCTTGGACAAAGAGGTGTCTGTGTAGGCTCTGATGAAATCTAGTTGCTGTTCGGTCACAGGTTTGGACTTTTTTACAATGATCATGAAGCCCAGGGTCTGCAGGTGGTCAGCTGTGGCTTGAACTGTTTGGGCCGCTCTTGCCTTTTAAGCGGCCAAGATGAGCCAATCATCCAGGTAGGGGTAAACAAAGTGTCCCTGCCTCCTGAGATAATTAGCAACTGATATAACACACTTGAAGATGCAGGGAGCAGAGGAAAGGCCAAATGAAAGGACTTTGTATTGGTACTGCTGGCTGAGGAACTAGAAGCAAAGATATTTCCAGTGCTGAGAATGTATGGGGATGTGTGTGTAGGCATCCTTCAAATCCAGAGAAGCTAACCGATCGTCGTGGCTGAGCAATGGTAGATGGTTAAGCAATGGTAGGATGGTGTTCAACTAGATAATGGAGGGTCCCTTGCAAGAACCTTTCCTTATTTTGTGCTAAAGGGAGATTTATTATACAGAGTGGCTGAAGGTGCCCTAGAGGGGGAAGAAGTAGAACTGCTGATAGTACCCCGGTCCTAACAGCAGCAGGTGTTATCACTGGCCCATAGCCATTTATTAGGGAAATACCTGTGGATGGAAAAAATACTAGAGCATGTTTTAGCCTGATACCCAGAGGCCACTGTCCTAAGGAATATGAAGACTACTATGATCACGAATGCCCTCTGGGAAGTATTCTCATGGATGGGAGTACCCAATGAGATCCTCACAGATCAAGGAACACCCTTTTTATCCAAGGTGATGAAGCAACTGTGTGCCTTGGTGAATGTCAAGATGCAGTGAACATCAGTATATCACACACAGACACATGGCTTTGTTGAGCGATTCAATAAAATTCTGAAACAGATATTCAGAAAGTTCATGCAGGAGGACAGGAAGAATTGGGACATTCTCCCACTCTATTTGAGGTTTGTCATCTGCAAGGTACCTCAGAGTTCCACGCGGCTTTCACGTTTTGAGCTGCTCTTTAGAAGATGGCCCAGAGGAATATTACACGTGGTAAGGAAAACCAGAGAAGACCACCACCGAGCTGGGCGTAATTTGGTGGAGAACGTTATACAAATTCAAGACTGGATGAGGAAAGCCAGAGAAATTGTCAAACTCAGTCTGGAAAAAGACCAAGCCAAACAAGCTAGGGGTTACAATCAGGCAGCTATGCACCACACCTTCCAACTGGGAGACAGAGTTTTAATCTTGCTGTCCTCATCTGAAAGCAAGCTACTCTGTAAATGGCAGGGGCCCTACGAGGTGGAAGAGAAAGTGGGGCCTGTTAACTACAAGATTGTCCAACCCAGATAAGTGGAAGGAGGACAAAATTTACCATATTAACCTACTGAAAATGTGAACTCCAGTGATGGCTATAATGGTACAAGGAGATGATTTTAGCTGGAAATTTCAGCCCAGTCAGATCCAGCTCAAGTCCTGATTGGAGACCAGCTCTCTGCTGCCCAGAGAAGAGATCTAGATTTGATACACCAGAAGATAAGGTGTTCTCCACCCACCCGGAAAGAACCCACCTTATTTGTCATGATATCATTACTGACCCTGGGGTGGTTATCTGGCAAAGACCCTATCGGATTTGACCAAGGGATACTAGCAAGTGCCCTTGACTCCAGCTGCTAAGGAGAAAGCATAGTTACTTACCTGTAACAGGTGTTCTCTGTGGACAGCAGGAATCAGTCCTCAAAGATGGGTGATGCCAGCATTGACTGAGCCCGCGAAGTGAACAGTCCCCAGATTTCACAGAAAGTCTTTGGGAGTTAGACCATGCATGCGCAGTCACCTCCCCACCCAAGGGTGCCATCTTAACTCAGTATGACATAGCTTAATCAAGCCAAATAAGAAAAAACTTCATGGAGAGGAGGGAGGGTAGTGAGGACTGATTCCTGCTGTTTCAGAGAACACCTGTTACAGGTGAGTAACTATGCTTTCTCTGGGAACAAGCAGGAAGTCGCTCCTCACATATGGGACTCCCCAGCTACAGGCTGCCAAAAAACCTGTAAAAAACCACGGGAGATTGAACTATTGAACAGTGAATGACAGCAGAGAGCACTGAATGGCTGCAAGACCACAGGGATGACCATAGCTTTGAACAGGGGAATCATTCTCCGGTAGCCTGGACACACAGAAGAGCTGGAGGGTAGGAGTTGCATTATTTCCCAAACAAATGGTGGAGTACTGCCTGGCTGAAGGTACTGTCATGCCGGGAGTCCTCCTCCAGGCAATAATGAGCTGTGAAGAGGTGAAAAGAGGACCAGGTGGCGGCCAGACACATCTCCAGATGGAATATAGGTTCGCCACAGAGGCTGCCATAGTCCACACATTATGGACTGTAACGTGGCACTCGAGGGAGAGACCAGCCTATTCATAGGCAAAGATGATGCAGTCTCCTACCCAGGTAGACATGGTGCACTTACAGACTGCAACATCAAGCCTGTCCGGATCATAGGAGATGAAGAGTGGCGATGGGCCTCTAGGTAGAAGGCCAGCACCCTCTTGAAATCCAAGGTGTGTAGAATGGCCTCCACTCTGCTCACATGAAGCTGAGTTAAAAACGGTGGAGAGAACCACCTCCTGGTTGAGATGAAAGGCAGTGACCACCTTGGGGAGAAACGGGGTGGGTACGGAGGACCACCCTGTTCTTATGAAATCTGGTATAGGGGGGCATGAGCCACCAACGCCTGTAGCTCACTGCCGTGGCATGCAGACGTGAGTGCTACAAGGAAGATCATGTTCCAGGAAAGGTTCTTAAGGTGGCAAGAAGTAAACGGTTCAAATGGCAGAGCCTGAGCTTCCTAAGAGCCACATTCAGATCCCATGCTGCCGCCAGCGGGCAAATAGGGGGCCAAGTGAGCAAGAGAACTCTCATGAAGTGGGTCATGAGAGGATGGGTGGACAGGAGTTGCCCATGAATGAGATGATAGCGCACTGCCAGTGCACTGAGGTATACACCCTGAGGGAGATTTTAGGCCAGTATTGTAAAGGTGTAGAAGATACTGCAACGCTGTTGGCACGCACAGGAGAAAGGGTTGAACCCCTTATCCGCACACCAAATAGAGAACCGGTGCTACTTGAAAACATAGGCCTGCCTAGTGGAATCCTTGTAGGATGCTAGCAAGACATTTTTCATGTCCCTGGCAATTGAAATTGTGCCAGGGTCACCCTTTCAGCAGTCAGGCCATCAGGACAAGGGCTCTGAGGTTGGGGTGCAGGAGAGCTCTGTCTTCCTGCAAGATCAAGTCCAGAGTACAGCCCAGGGGAACCGGGCACACTTGGGAGACATGGAGAAGTAGGGGGAACCACAGCTGCTGCGGCCACCTGCGAGCAATGAGGATCACGGTGGTGCAGATTGGGGGAGGGGGGGTGGTGTCAGAGGATATGTGTAGAGGCCCTTCTAGCATGAGATGAGGAATGCTTCAGCTGCTATCCTGGATGGGGATGGCATCCTGGAGCAGAAGCACAGCAACTGGACGTTGTTGGGGCTTGCAAAGAAATCCACTGAAGGAGAGCCCCACAACTGAAAGATGCGGCTGTCAACCTGCGGGTCCAGTTATCATTCATGGGGTTGAAGGACCCTGCTGAGCTGGTCCACCAGGAGATTGTCCTGACCGGGAAGATACACTGCCCGGAGGAGCATCCTGTTCTTGCTTGAGAAGGTGCAGAGGCCAACAGCTTCCCACCATAGGAGGTATGACCCAGTACTTCCTTGTTTGTTGACATAAAACATCACCACTTGGTTGTCCGTCTGGACCAGAACCACCAAGTTCTCCAAGTGGTGATGGAACACCCACAAAGCATTCACAACTACTCGGAGCTCAAGGAAGTTGATTTGGTGGAGACTCTCCCCTGTTGACCAGACACCCTGGGTCCACAAGCCATTACAGTGGGCCCCCCAGCCATTTGGAGGCATCTGTGGTGAGGATCTTTTGAAGCATCAGAGTCTGAAAAGACAGCCCCGCCATGAGGTGCAGAAGCTGCTGCCACCAGATGAGGGATTCGGAAAGAGGCGCAGTTATGTGGATACTGTCCTCCAGGCATCCCGTTGCCTGAGTCCACTGAGTGCAGAGAGTCCACTGGGCCTGATGTATTTGGAGGCAAGCACTGGGCATGATGTGCACAATCGAGGCCATGTGTCCCAGGAGGTGCAACAGTAAGCCATCGAATGACCCTGCACCTCCATGGCAAGAGCCGCCAGGTGCCGAGCCCTGTCCGGAGGAAGGAAGGCCCTGGCCTGGATGGTGTCCATGAGGGTTCCTATGAACTCCAGATGCTGCATCAGCTGCAGATGAGACTTGTGGTAGTTAATGACAAACCCCACGTGCTCGAAAAAGAGAATGGTGCCACATGCCACCTGACGGAACTAGTTGATGGAGCCGCCCTTGATGAGCCAGCTGTCCAGGTAAGGGAAGACAAACACCCCCTGCAGCCACAGGTAGGTGACCACCACAGGCAGGCACTTTGTGAACACTCTTAGGGTGGAAGCCAGTCTGAAGGGTAGAACACTGTAATGTTAATGTCGGCCTCTGATGACAAAGCAGAGGTATTGCTGGTGGTGAGGATGGATCAGTATGTAAGTATAAGCATCTTTTAGATTAAAGGAGCATAGCCAATCTCCCCACTAGAGATAGCACAGCAACATTCCAAGGGAGAGCATTTTGAACTTCTCTTTCACCAGGAAATGATTGAGATCCCACAGATCCAGAGGATGGGCCGAAAGCCGCTTGACTTTTTGGGAACCAGGAAGTAGTGGGTATAGAACACGTTTGACTGCTTTGAATGCAAGGAGGCCTTCGAGCTCTTGCTGAAGAAGGTCTCAGTGAAGATGAGTCATGGGAAGTTCTCCGGGAAAGAACAGAGGGGTTCTTCACTCGAAATGGAGGAGATAACCATCCCTCACCACCTGGAGGGCCCAGGCTTCAGTGGTTATGGTGGTCCATCATTCGGTGAAGAATGTCAGATGAGCCCCCCCCCTCGTATGCTGCAGCCCTCGACCTTGTAGGGAAAGAGAGGCCCTGCTCAAGGAGTCAAACCCTCCCCCCGCCAGGTTGTGACAGAGGCGCGGGCTTGGGTTTGGAAGCCTTAGACTTATGAGGACTGTGCTCCTGGCCCTTGGCCTGCTGACCCTTCTGGGGAGTCAGGTAGGCTTTATACAGGGGGGGGGGGGGTAAGTTCCATAAGCCTTCCTCGTTTTCGGGTAAAAGGGCTTTTTCCCCCGAAGCCTTCTGTTGAGAAGGGTCCGCACTTTTTCAGGGGAGCCTGATTCTGGTCCCATATTCTGACTCCAGCTCTGCAGCCTTGTCCGTCATGGACTTGCTGAAGAGATTCTCCCCCCCAGCATGAGACACTGACCAACTTGTCCTGAACCCACTGCTCCTGGTCCGAGGAGTACATCCATGCCAGGCGGCAGGCACCAATGCCCACCGCAGCTACTAAAGCCCTGGACTCAAAGCCAACACAGGCCGCTTGAGTGACATTTTTGGCGCACTCCTTGACAGTGGACACCAGGGTCCAGAACCACTGAAGAGGTTCCTTGGACAGACCAGTCGAGAACCTAGCCAGTTCCTTGGCCAGGTTCCTCAGGTACATGCCTATATACAGCTGGGTATGCCTTGATACGGGCTATGAGCATCGAGCCCTGGTAATATTTTTTACCAAAGCCATTCATGGTGTGGGCCTCCCTGCCAGGGGGCACCAAGGATTGCATCTTCTGTCTCTTGATTCTATGCATAGTTGACTCCACCACCATGGAATTGTGTGGTAGCTGTGTCTTTTGGAATACAGGGCCCTTGCGGTCTCGATACATGGAATCGAGCCACTTCCTTACAATGAGCACCGTAACAGGTGATTTCCCAAATACTGAAGAAGCGGTCCAAGATAGGGGGGAACGAGCACCATGAGCGCCTCCTTGGGAGGGGCATTGTACTGTAGGATCTTAAGATACTCTGCCCAAGGCTCCTCATCGGACTCTGTGGTGAAGGCCAGAGTCTTTGCCATGTCCCAGACAAAGTCCAGGAAGAAGAGGTCCTCAGGTGGGGACTGCCAATGCTTCTGCGGCAGAGGTGGATCTGCGGGGACATCCCGGTGTTGCCGGGTGTCCGGGGACTCATCATCGGTCTCCCACTCTGTGTTGGAATCGGACGAGACCTCAAGAACTCAAATGGCCTCATGCGCCCACCCGTCTGGAGTCGTCGATGGGAACACGGTGGCCCCGGTGCTCTGAACCGGGGGCACTTGTGGGTGAGACCCAAAGCCTTGACCAGGACTGATGCCAGGAATCGGCTCGAAGCTGATGCTGCTCCAGCACTAGCTGGCTGTCCTCGGGCAATGTTGTGGTGGAGGGGCCAGTTGCCGGGCCCAAGGAACTGGGCCCTGCTGTTGGACCAGGGAGGCAGCTAGACTGCTTTCGAAGGCTGCCATCCTGACCTCCCAGCCAGAAGGTTCCACAGCTACCGGAGTGGGTATCAAGGGTATCTGCCCGATGCCGGCTCCATCGAGGGGGTTTCCTTGATGACATAGCCTCGGAGGACCGGTCTCGATCCCCTGATTCCAGTGCAGTCTCCTTCTGGCAGGGGGCAGCTTTTAGGGCTGTTCCCAGCCATCACCCTTGGCCTGAAGCCGAAGACTCCGATGCTGGTGGCAGAGGGTTTTACCCCCCTGTTCTGTCATCAGCCAGAGAATGAGAAAAATAAAAAAGGGAACCCCAAAAAAATGACGCCAAGGAGACAGCGGTTCTGGGAAGCAAGAAGGTGATGGTACGCAAACGGATGAAAATAAAAGAAAAACTGATGGCAGAAAAACACAACTTTTTCCGCAGTGCAGACCAAGATGTCCGATAGGCTCTGCGTAAAAAAGAAGACTGAGGTAAGATGGACACCCTTGTCCGGGAAGGTGACCGTGCATGCATGGTCTAACTCCCAAAGGCTTTCTGTGAAAGCTGGGGAGTGTTCACAGTGCAAGTTCAATTGGTGCCGACGTAATCAATATGTGAGGACTTACTTCCTCCTTGTTCCTGGTAAAGACTGCTTTTGACACCACAAGGTCTGTTCTAGTTTACAGTGCTGCCCTTTGGCCTACACGGGGCTCCTGCCATGTTTCAATGCCTAGTCGACTGCCTACTGAGACCCACAAGGAGTATGTGGCTGTGCCATCTACAGCAAAGACTGGACCATCCATCTAACCTAAGTACAAGCCATATTGACCAGCCTGCAGAAGGCCAGATTGACGGCCAACCTCAAGAAATGTTTTTTGGGAGGTCGAGATGTTCAGTACCTGGGGTATTTCATCAGGAATGGGCAGATACGACCTCAACTATGGAAAGTGGATACAATTGCCCAGGTCCTCACCCCAAAATCAAAGAAAGAGGTTCAGGCCTTCCTTGGATTTATTGGTTATTATTGCCGGTTCATCTCTAATTCTGGAGAGACGGCAGAGCCATTAACCAATCTCCTCCAGAAGAGAACTCCTAAATGGATCCAGCGGTCACCAAACCTGGACCTCACCTCCAGTGTTTCAAGAAGGCTGTATGCTCTGAACCCATCCTGATTAGCCCTGATTTCTCTCTAGTATTTATTGTGCAAACTGATCCCTCAGAGTTGGGCCAAGGAGTCATTCTGGTCCAGGAAGTTAAGGATGAAGAATGTCCCATAGCACTCATCAGTAGGAAATTGTTTCCTCGGGAGAAGCATTATGTGGTGATCGAGAAGGCGGCCATGGCTGTCAAGTGAATGCTTGAAACTTTCAAATACTACTTACTCAGCCATCCGTTTACTCTAATAACAGACCACTAACCCCTCAAGTGGATAACTCTACATAAGGAGTCCAACAGCTGTATTATTCTGTGGTTTTTGAGTCTTTAACTCTACCAGTTCCAGGTCCAGATCACCATAGGGCTGGTCGGACTCACCTGAATGCGGACTTCCTTTCTCAGGTGGGGGTCCCAGGAGAGGCAGGTGCTCAACGGGGCACGGTTGAGCTGAGGGGGTGTGCAATGGGGTATATAGAATGTTACCCATCCCTCTCCAAAGGGATTATCAACTGTCCCCTTTAAGAGAGTCTGCAGCCAGAGTTGGGCTGGAAGGGCATGGCTCAGAGGGAGAGGGTTAAGAATACAGCAGGAGGGAGAAAAGCCTTTGGAGCCAAGTCCTTCAAAGGCAAACCATGCAAAGGAGCTCCAAGGGAGGAACTTTAACTGGGGCTGGAGGAAGGGCCTTGAGAACCAGCTTGTGGAGGTTTAACAAGCTAGGACAGAAGTAAAGCTGCTTTTGTTTTCCATGAACAGCTGTCTGTATTGAGTTTTGCTTTGTGGAAGTTGAACAAGCTGGGGCAGAATAAAAAATGCTTTTGTTTCCCTGAACTGCTGTCTGACCTGTGTTGTAAAGAAAGCCTCTTCCACCCTATGCCACACTAACACAAGAGGTTACTCGCAACCTAAATCAATCTTTCTCAAAGTTTTCACAGCTGCTCCGATGTGTCCATATTCTGCTGGGGACAGAGAAATACTGAGGTTGTATTCTTCTAGCTGCTCCCAATGTAGTACAGGATAAGGTCATCAGAAGACCATGGATTTTTCTCTGTTTCCACCTTTGCTGGTAAGGGAATACAGGGCCAGCCCATTTTCTGATCCCCCTCCAATGCAACTTACTGATCCCCCACTCCTCCTCCCCCCAATCTGTGGCAGCGGGGATGGCTTGGCACGAGGAAGGGAGGCAAGGCCAGGTTTCTGCCTGGGGAGGCAGAAACCCTCGGCTGGCCCTGGTGAAACAGAACCTACTTGTCTGGACTGGCCTAGCAGGACAATATGGAAGAATATACTTAGCTGAGTGGGGGTCATCAGCTAAATCCATATGTGCTTTTGCCAGAGTATATGTATTCCTTGATCCATGGTCAATTTCGGCTCCTGGTTAATAATGCCACTTGCTAGATGGCATATTGGGTGACTGTGTGTTAAAATTCTTTTTAATAAAAGTAATCTTGTTGGATAGATTTGATGAACAATTTGTGAGAGCTGGCTTTTTTTTTTTTAGTTGCTCAAATGCTGCAGTTTTCTTGTTTTATAGAATGCTCTGATCTATGCCATGATTGTTCTTTATCTCAATGTCTCTCACAGTAAACCTTAAAATTTGTTTAATTTTAAAAAATAAAAAATGATAGTTGTAAATGGCTGGTTGGGACTCTAAATATGTAAACACTGCTTTATGTCATAGTGTTAAAATTACTGCCACACCGGATTCATTTATATATGGGTGAGTTAGGCTCCTTGTTACCCTATTGAATGTTATGCAGACAACTGGGATAAGCTTTGGATAAGCTGTCTAACTCCCCCCACCTCCGCCCCCACCCTTTTTGGCATTGATTCTTCAGTTAAGTCTACCTTGCTTTTAATTTGGAATTTTAAAAAAAAATTTATGAAAAAGTGTTTTGTTACAGATTACACTCATGGCAAAAAGAGTAATGCCTTATAGTAGATTGGATTTAATGATTTTGGACAATAAAGCTTATGAGTTATTTAAAATCATTTGGAATTAAAAACACTGCATAGCATACTGTTTTATAGATTTCTATAACAATTCAAGTAATCATATGGACATTTATTAAGTTTGCTTTCTTTGAATATACGGTGCTTTATTGGATTATTGTACAATATGTTATATTCTGGTCAGCAATCTTTTACAGTTTATTTTTTATGGTTCTTAAAGTAGTTCATATCTATCTCATTTTGAAATATAGGCTTAAGGTAAATATATATCATTTCTATATTTTCTGTTATTTTAATGGTGCTTCCTTTAGGAATCTTTAGATGGTTTGTTTTCTGTCTTTACAATAAAGCTATAAGTTTTTATTACGATGGACTACAAATGAATCAAAAATGAATTTAAATTTATTTAACATTTCTTATATACTGCCTTTCATGATATCAAGGTGGTTTACATTGAACAAACTGAAATTACATCGAACAGGGCATTATAACTTGGAGATAACTATTTTACAGGGAACATGGGCAATGGAGGGTTAAGTGGCTTGCCCAAGACCACAAGGAGCACCTGTGGGACTAGAAACCCCAGTCCTTCCAGCCCAAGGTTGCTGTCCTCTAGTGGGATTTGAACCCCCGACCTTCTGGCCTGAGGTACCTTGCCCCAACCACTAGGCCACTCCTCCACTGCAAATCATATGTGTAGGTTTGTTATAATATCATTTGATGTTGTAACTCAGCTGTTGTTTGTTCTTATTTACAGTATTAAAATTTCACCCCCGATGAAGGCATTTTAAGCCGAAAAATGGCCATGTAGGGTCAATCTATATAATATCTGTTTATGCTTTTAATGAAGATTTTTCTGGACCATGTCATCTCCTTATGGTGGTTTTTGTGTTCTGCTGCACTTTAGCAATCTACGGTACCATCAGTAGCTTTACACTTCCACTTCCCCCTTAAGATATTCAAATAGCATTTCGCCAGCGCCTTCGTCAGGAGATGATGAATTTAAATACTTATCCGTACTCCACACTGCATATAGCTTCATCATGGATTTTACCAACACAAACCTGAAGTTTGAGGATTGTGATCGCTCATAAGTAGATAGATTGAGTTAAGCATTATGTAGCTGTTCCTTCCTGTATAAGAAAACACGGTATGGCTATGCTGTGATGAAGAGTGATGTAAAAGGAGGAGTTGTTGTTGGGTCATTGATGTTTTGGAGATGTGAGATAGAAAAGATATTTCCAAGCTATCCACACATAAGCCCCGTTGGTTCTGAGACCCTTCTCTACCTTCTATATGTTATTTTTTGTGTGATTTTGTGCTATAAGATGTGGTGGAAATAAGTGGAGTGCTATGCTGTCTATTACATGACAAAAAGAGAGCATTACTATCCCTCCTATATGGGGCTAGAAAAGGTGTGGGAGAAGGATGCATAGAAGCCAATAGACATAATAAGAATGGCCTGAATTCTGGACCAGGACTAATCACTCATCCATTTCAGCCAGTCTTACCCATCTACCTATTTTGTTATACATCAGACAACTTGGATTCCCTGCAAAGTTCAAAAGGTAGGACTGAGGGAGACAGACTAGCTGTTGGCACTGTGCAGGAAGTCTGGGGAACATTTCACTTATGATTTTCACATACCCTACAATTCAGGTAATTTTGTAAACTAAGCTGGGGCTTATATGCAAAAGATGTTTCACCTGTATTTTTTTTTCATATACTGTCTTTCCTAAAGGAGCACTCTTCTTTGGAGTGTCATTTTATGGAATGCCTTACCCTTGGAACTCTATTTGGAGCCTTCTTATAAGACATTCAGGGCCCACCTAAAGATGTTTCTTTACGAGAAGGCCTTTTGATTGAATATTGATCAGCCCCCCAGGGCCTAACTCTTCACATCTGACAGACAGGTTTCATTATTTCTTATCCTTCCCCATACTATTTTTCTCTTTTCATTTGTATTTTTAATGGTGTTCTTTTCTTCTATTTTAAATGTAAACCGCTTTGTTTTATTTGCAGAAAGGCAGTATATATAAAGTGTTTTAATAAACCATAAACTCAGTTACAGTAATCAAGTCCTGAAGTAATCCAGGTATAGGCTATGGTAGTCAGTTCTGTTTGCCTGAAATATGGGCGGAGGTAACTGATATTCCAGAGGAGGCATCAACATTTTCTTCTGACTACTGTGATCTGTTTTTCGTATTTCAGTGAGCCATTTAATAAAACATCTAGGATTTTCATCTCCTCTGCTAGTTTAATAGCAGCATTTGACAACATAATTTGTGAGCAGTTAATTGTAGCCCATGGTTCATGTATTCATAGAAGTTCTGATTTTGACTGGTTAAGTTTAGCTTGTCTTTTTTTTTTGCAACCATTTCTCAATCAGTTTCAATCCTGTGTTAACCCTTTCAACAATTGCATCCTAATCCTCTGTGAATATACAAAAAAAATGTGAATGTCGTCTGTACACATGTAGTAGGAAAGACCTAACTACGATCATCATAACTAAGGGTTGTAGCTAAAGACTGAATATAGATGGGGAAAGACTGGATCCTTGTGGTATGCCTGTTCTTACAGATCTGGGTGGGGAGTACATATTACCCCAATGTATCTGCTGAGTTCTGTGTTTATAAGAAGGACTGAAAACACTTCAATGGAGATCCACTCGTCCCAATTTCTTCCAGTCTCTAATTTAATTTTACAGTCAACTGCGTCAAATGCTGCCAGTCGGTGTAATGGTATGAACAGACCCTCTTTATGTTGGTCTGCTCTCCTGTATATGCTGTCAACTAGCTCAACAAATGTGGTCTCTGTACTGAGGCCTGCATGGAAACCTACTTATCTAGAAATCTGCTTCTAAAGATTTTTTCTGTGAACGGAAGCTGACAGATTTGGTCCATAGTTATTTACAGCAAAAAAGTCAATAGAGGCATTTGTTTGGTACTAGTGAAAAAACAAACATCCAAATTGAAAAGGACTGCTGTTCAAAAAGATATTTATGTAATATACAGCATTCAACTCACAAAAGGAGTAAAATAAACAACTTTTTATTGAAAAATCCTTCTTTTTAAAAAAAAACATTACAATTCAAAAATTGTATAAAACAATCCAATTTACTTTCAAAAGAAAGTGCTTGCTACTCATACAGCGACACCACAAAACCACATGAAGCAATATAGTAACTTTACAGTATCTTAAAAAAAAAATCTTTCTTCACTCTTCAAACATTCACTGGCTTAACTCGTAAACTTCACAATTTCTTCTTCAGCAAAAACAAGGGGAAATTAGGTCTTACCTGCTAATTGGTTTTCCACGAGTTCCTTCAGTCCAGTCATGCACTTGCGGGTTGTTTCCCCTTTACTTGCAGCTTGGAGACTGAGCATATCAAGATTTCATGACATCAGCATAGATAAAGCTTTAATAAAAGACCCTCTCCAACACAGAGACAAACTAGATATAACTCCACAAATATTAGCTGACCACTTTAAAACTCTAGCATATCCACAAGTTCAACAAATGTAATCCTCTGTGCCCCAGCAGAATCTTGCTGTCACTAATACTCAGGTAGCCTGGAATTCTTTCACACCTACAGTATTTCTGAAGAACACCTCAAAAGAATCATTCTAGGAATCACTACTACTACCCCCCCCCCCCCCCCCTTTGGATCCATGCCCGGTCAGATAGATTAAAGCTGCTCCTAAGGAATTTATGAAAACACTGCTTAAAATACCCAGCACAACCTAGCTCATATCTTCCTACTGCCAGCTTGCCTTCTTGTCAAAGATAATAGAAAAAGCCATCTTATTGCAGCTCCAAGACCACATTAATGCCCATTTCCAACTCGACTCTCAGCAATATGGCTTCAAACCACAGCATGGAGTTGAAACCCTACTAGCAGTCCTCACTGATAACATTATAACAGGCTTAGACAAACCTAATTCAGGGTTTTTCCTCATCTTTTTAGACATCACAGTGGTCTTCGACTACTACTACTGCTACTACTACTATTACTGAGCATTTGTATAGCACTACAAGACTACGCAGCGCTGCACAGACATGTAAAAGACAATCTCTGCTCATCAGAGCTTACAATCTAGTCAAGACAGACAACAGAAGGGAAACACAAGGAGATCAGGTGAGTCAAGATCCGAAAGCGGCAGCAAAGAGGTGAGTTTTCAGCCTGGATTTGAAAAAGGTCAGAGAAGGCACCTGACGTACAGACTCAGGCAGTTTGTTCCAGGCGTAAGGTGCAGCAAGATGAAAGGAGTAGTCTGGAGTTAGCAATAGAAGGGCACAACTAGAAGCAATCTGCCAGAAGAGCAGAGTTCCCAAGGGGGGTGTAGGGAGAGATAAGAGAGGAAAGGTAGTGAGGAGCTGCAGAGTGAATGCACTTATAGGTCAGCAGGAGAAGTTTGAACTGGATGCATAAACAGATAGGGAGCCAATGAAGTGATGAGAAGAGGGGTAATATGAGCACGATGAGGCTGGGGGAAGATTAACTGCGCAGCAGAGTGTTGAACAGATTGAAGGGGAGGGTGATGATTCAAAGGGAGACCAGCAAGGAGTAGGTTACATAGTCAAGACGGAAGGGGATTAAGGAGTGGATAAGTGTCTTAGTAGTGTGTTCAGAAAGGAATGGGCGGATTTGTTGATGTTATAGAGAAAGAAACGGCAGGTCTTAGCTATCAGATGGATGTGTGTGAAGAAGGAGAGAGAGGAGTCAAAGACAACCCCAAGGTTGCAAGCAAAGGAAACAGAGAGGAGTAGAGAGCTATCCATAGAGACTGAGAAAGGAGGAAGAGGAGAAGAGGTTTTAGGGGGAAAAATAAGAAGCTCAGTTTTGGCCATGTTCAATTTCAAGCAGTGGTGAGACATCCAAGCAGCAATGTCAGAAAGACTGGCAGAGATCCAGATCTGGACTGCCGGAGAGATTTCAGGTGTAGAGAGGTAGATCTGGGAGTCGTCAACATAAAGATGCTACTGAAAGCCATGGGAAGAGATGAGCACATCAAGGGACTGGGTATAGAGAGAGAAAAAGGAGTGAACCCAAGACAGATCTTTGGGGTACACCAACTGAGAGCGGGATAGCAGCAGAGGAGGACCCTGTCCTTCACAACTTACTCATTCAATGCCTTCATGCTTTAGGCTTAAGAGATGCCACTCTTGCATGGTTTAAGTCATACCTTACAAACAGACAGTTACATGACAAAATCAGCCCCAAAAAGTCATCCACTTACCCACAGCTGCAAGGTATCCCACAAGGTTCTGCCTTATCCTCTTTACTAATCAACATTTTCCTTCGGCCAATATGGTCAATCATACTGGAGCACATCATCTTTTACCATCTATATGCTGTATACTCCTATTGACACTAACAACCCAGATATCTTGCCTCTAAAAAAGTGTTTCAGCTCCATCACACATTGGCTTATGGGGCAAAACTTCACTATTAACTACAAAAAGACTGAAGTAAGTCCTCTATGTTTCTAGGGATATTAACTTCGCTCTGCCATCCTATATTATCATTGATGGTATTCACATACAAGTGAAATCAGAGATACGTTACCTTGGTGTTATTATAGATCAAGAATTCACCCTCTCAACACATAAGTTGCACAATAAGAAACGTTTACTAAAAGCTCAAGAGTATCCAATACCTAAGGCTCTCCTAGAGCCGCATGACTTTCGCTCTGTTTTGCAGGCTCTCATATTCACACCCCTTGATTTCTGCAATCTCACGATTCAGGGCCTGCCTAACTATGCTATTCATACTCGCCAGCTTGCAATGAATACAGCTGCTTGTCTACTCTGTAATACCTCCAGATTAGAATACATTACACCACTTTTTAAACAGCTACACTGGTTACCTGTCTCTCATCGAATCAAATTCAAATCTCTATTAACCACATTCAGTCTGTCTACTTCCCACTTTCAAACCCTGATTCTGAAAACACCAGACAGTAGGAGCAGGACACGTTCCCTCAACTCACTCCATGTGCCTCCAGCTCATGCCAGGATTAGTTTTCAACATCAAGGAGAGCTTTCTCTTTCTTTGTTCCCACTCTCTGGAACATGCTTCCATACGAACTTCGTGCCATCAATGATCTATTAGACTTCAAAAGGAAACTTAAAACACACCTCTATACGGAACATTTCTCAACTAACAATTTAATTACCAACTCACATACTTTGTCTATCACAGTTTTATGTAACATTTTCTTTTCTTTAAGCCCTTGTTCTATGTAGAGCCTATTTGGCCTTGTTGTTCTTTGTAAACCACTTAGACTTTTAGATTTGTGGTACATAAATTTAACTAAACAAATAAATAAATAAGCAGCTGGCACCTCCTTCCAGCCCCAGTATTCTATTGACAAAGCAGACTCACAGGAGCAACAATTAAGAATCATGTTAAACAACTTAACTCAGTAACCTTATAACCCCCAACTAACCAAAACAATCCTCCCTTTTATAAAAAGTAGATCTTCCCCCACACCAAGATCACAAAGATTACTTACAATCCAACTTTATTTATTTTATTTATTTTATTTATTTATTACAGGCTCTTATATACCGCTCTATTCAGAATCAGCGCGGTTCACAATATAACAACATACCATAACAACAAACTGTTAGGTTTTACAGAGAACAAGGTCAGAGAACTTGGATAAAACATGGGATGTCATTACTGCAACTATTTACAAGAGTATTTACAAGAGTATTTACAAGTATACATTACAGGATTTGTTCTTAGTTTGGGTAGTGATTAAGATTGGTTAGTTGGTCAAGTAATATTGGGGGAAGAGGTGGGATTTGAGTGCCTTTCTGAAAAGGGATAGATCATTGATAGCACGAATCTCTGGGGGTAGAGCGTTCCAGTACTTAGGGGCATAGAATCTGAAGGCCCTGTTAGATGTCACTGATAGGCATTTTGTCGCTGCTTTAGGGATGATTAGAGTATTTGTTGATATCGTTCTCCTGGATCTGTTGGGTGGGACGGCCTGAATGAGGTCTATTAGAGAGGAGGAGGTGATGCTTTTAGTGGCCTTGAAAGTTAGTAGTAATGTTTTGAATAATATTCTGCCATGTATGGGGAGCCAGTGGAGTTGCTCTAGGATGGGTGTTATATGGTCCCTTCTTGATGCTCCGTAGAGGACTCTAGCAGCGGTATTCATGGCGAGTTGCAAAGGGTTTAATGTGGAGTGTGGGAGGCCTTGGAGAATGGCATTGGCATAGTCAAGGTGTAGTAAGGTTAAGGCTTGAAATATAGTTCTGAAGTCATCAGGATCAAGCAGGGGGCGAAGATGTCGAAGAGTCCGGATCTTGAGGTAGATTGCTCTGACTACATTGGTTACGTGTAGTTTCAGATCCATGCGTTGGTCAAAAGTGACTCCAAGGTAGCGAATGGAAGGTTTTGATTGGAGCTCAGCTTCTTTCACCTTTATATGGGGTGGGGGGGTGAAAAGTGGGTCCCTGGTGATGAAGAGAACCTCGGTCTTTTTGTGTTGAATTCGGAGGTTCTGGGATTGAAGCCATTCGGATACTGCATCAAAACATTTAGCTAGCGGGGAAAGGTCCATATGAACTGTGGAGAAGGACCTGATGATGTTGCAAACCGGTTGTATGTATATATTGAAAAAGAGTGAGGATAGGGATGATCCTTGTGGTACGCCTTGCTTTTGGTGGTAAGGTGTGGATGTTGTGGTCCCTGAGGTAACGTACTGCCATCTCTGATCAAGGTATGACTTGCACCACTCCAGGGCAGTGTTATTGATGCCTTTTTCTTTTAGTCGCCCTATTAACAGATCGTGATGTACAGAGTCAAAAGCCGCAGCAATGTCTAAGAAGATGAGAGCAAAGCCTTGGCGGATGTTATCAATGCCTGTGATGATGTTGTTGCAGAGAGTGGTGAGGAGGGTTTCAACACCGTGGAACTCTCTGAAGCCATGTTGGCAGTGGTCCAGAGGGGAGACGGTGTCAATGTGGTCCTGTAACTGTCTTTGAGCTTCCTTTTCAATTATTTTCGCTAGTAGGGGTATGCTAGCTATGGGTCTATAAGATTCAACCTTTTGTGGGTCGAGTTTGTGGTTTTTCAAGAGGGGTCTTATGGATGTTCTCTTGAGGGCTGGTGGGAAGGAGCCGGTTGTAAAGGATAAGTTCATCATTTTAGTGATGATGGGGCTGAGATCTTGGCGTAGTTCCTTTATCCAGTGGGCTGGGCAAGGGTCAGTTTGTGCAGTAGTCGTGTTAAGAGCAGCGATGGTGTCTTCAACATGTTTTCTGGATGGTGTGGAGAACATGGATAGGTTTGATATGCATATGGTGACTTGAGAGGAGATTGTTGCAATGTTGTTGGTTTGAAGCAACTTGGATTGCAGGAAATCGGCGAATGCTTGGGGATGGATGGGTTCAGGATGTTTTGGTGAAGGTTCTTTAGATAAGGTTTTGACTAAATTGAAAAGATCGCGTGGTTTATTTAGTGATCTTTTCAGCGTATCGGTATGGAATTGTTTCATCTTGGCCATGACTGACTCCCTGTGCACAGATAGATGTGTTTTATAGGCTGCTTGGTCTTCTGAGGAGTGTGAGCGACGCCATCGTTTCTCCAGTTTTCTTAGGTGTGTGAGGGAGGCTCGTAGGTCAGGGGAGAACCAAGGAGAAGATTTTCTTTTCTTTGGGTTGTTACCCTGGACTGGTTGCAGTGCAATGGTACTGATAGTGCTGTTCCAGGATGTGATCAGATTTTCCAGATTGAGAGAGGTGTCATGTAGGAGAGGGAGGGTTTCCATAACTATATGTTCTTTGTTGAGGGTTTTGAATTTCCGAGATGATACTCTTGTTGAGTCAATGGAGTTTTTGTTTCTGTGTGGTGACTGTTTGCCATTGATGAGGATGGGGAAGGTGATTAAATTATGGTCTGACCAAGGTACTGGGGTTACAGAGTTGTCAAGTCTATTGTTGGAGTCGAGAGCTGTAAGAGGGGCAAAGATCATGTCAAGGATGTTTCCTCTCTCGTGCGTGGGGGTGTCAACAATTTGCTTGTATCCCAGTTCGTTGATTGCTTCAAGGAGGGCTGAGGCGTGGCTGGGATGTAGTGTTGGGAGATTGAGGTCTCCTAATATCCAGTTGGGAATGTTGGGCTTGCGTGAGTTAGCTGCTAGATCTAGAATGTAAGGCAGGTCGTCCGCGGAGGGTGAGGGCGCTCTGTAAATTAAATTGATGAGGCATTGTTCATTTGTGATGGATAATACGTCCATGCTGTTTGAGCTTGTGGAGTCCACGGTGTGGAAATTTAGGTCATTCTTGGTAAGTATGAGAATGCCTCCTCCTCTCTTGCTCTCTCTATGTTGGGAATGGGCAGAGAAGTTGGGGGGTATGAGTTGGTTAAGGATTACATTATCCGCGTCAGATAACCAGGTTTCAGTTATCATGAGGACGTCTAGATTATGAGAAGAAATTGTGTCAGTGATGACTGGCCATTTCTTGCGGATAGACCGTGCATTTATGAGAGCACAGTTTAAGTAAAAGGGTTGAGGGGGTTCATCTTGCTTATTTTTCTTTGGTTGTTGAAGGGCTATATGTATGAGGTGAGAGTGGCGTGTGGGGGTCTCCATTCTTGAGTTGGGATAGGAAGATTCTGCCCTTCTTTTTCCATGACTCAGAAGTATTGGAATTTGGTGAGCCGTGTGATATAAGGCAAGGGCTTCGTTGAGCCAGCTTGTGAGAAGGAAGAGGCAGATCGCCAGGGTATTAAATGGTAGAGCCATTGGGGGTTTTGTTGAAGTGGATGAGGTAACTTTCTGTGAGGGATTCTGTGATTCTGGTGCTTTCTGTGAGGCTACTGACTACAGTAATAATTGAAACAACAGTGAAAATTGAATGGTACTGGCAACAGTAAACTCTGTTGAGTGAAGGTAGTGATTACTGTCAATAGAAGAAGGTACCACAGTAGCATTAAAGTAGAATGAGAGTAGCTGTTGACAACTGTAAATAGTGACAACAGTAAAATACAGTAGGATGAGAGTAGATACTAGCTACAGTAAAAATGGCAACATTAATTACAACAGAATGTGAGTAGATACTGACTACAGTAACTGATGGCAACATTAATTACAGTAGGATGAGAGTAGATACTGGCTACAGTAAAAAATGGCAACATTATATAGTAGGATGAGAGTAGATACTGGCTACAGTAAAACATGGCAACATTATACAGTAGGATGAGAGTAGATACTGGCTACAGTAAAATATGGTAACAGTAAAATACAGTGGAGAGAGAGTAGATACTGACAACGGTAAATAACGGCAGCAGGCAGTGTTAAAGGGATAAGAAGAATTGAGGAGGCTAGCACTGTTCTAGTTGTGTTGATAATACTTGCAGTACTTGCTGTAGGTGTGACTATGATTGTAGTTGGTGTGGGCCGCTTTATGAGCTCAATCCTTCCTAGGAGAGCTTGGGTCATAGTCAGTTGAAGAGAACTGTACTCAGTAGGTGTCCTTCCGAAAGTAGATTCTCTACATGTGAGTACGTCTTATCAATGTATGTTGTAAGGTGACAACTGGAGTTACGTGTGGAGATGAATCGCTTGGGTTGCTGTTTGATTCCCGCCTGTCGTGCCCCGCCTAAGGGCCACGCCAAAGGGCCCTCTTGCGAGGCCCTCAGGCGCGGGCCCGCAAGGCGCGGGCGCGCCTGCCGGCGGCAGCTGCTTTAAAGGGCCGCTGGGACCTCCCACAACCCCGATTGGGTTGGAGTGCAGGAGCGGGAACTTGCCCTGTGCTCTACCCCGATCGGGGAGCCGATGAAGATGGCCGCTGAAATACAAGCCTTTCTCCTGCCGGCGGCAGCTGCTTTAAAGGGCCGCTGGGACCTCCCACAACCCCGATTGGGTTGGAGTGCAGGAGCGGGAACTTGCCCTGTGCTCTACCCCGATCGGGGAGCCGATGAAGATGGCCGCTGAAATACAAGCCTTTCTCCTGCCGGCGGCAGCTGCTTTAAAGGGCCGCTGGGACCTCCCACAACCCCGATTGGGTTGGAGTGCAGGAGCGGGAACTTGCCCTGTGCTCTACCCCGATCGGGGAGCCGATGAAGATGGCCGCTGAAATACAAGCCTTTCTCCTGCCGGCGGCAGCTGCTTTAAAGGGCCGCTGGGACCTCCCACAACCCCGATTGGGTTGGAGTGCAGGAGCGGGAACTTGCCCTGTGCTCTACCCCGATCGGGGAGCCGATGAAGATGGCCGCTGAAATACAAGCCTTTCTCCTGCCGGCGGCAGCTGCTTTAAAGGGCCGCTGGGACCTCCCACAACCCCGATTGGGTTGGAGTGCAGGAGCGGGAACTTGCCCTGTGCTCTACCCCGATCGGGGAGCCGATGAAGATGGCCGCTGAAATACAAGCCTTTCTCCTGCCGGCGGCAGCTGCTTTAAAGGGCCGCTGGGACCTCCCACAACCCCGATTGGGTTGGAGTGCAGGAGCGGGAACTTGCCCTGTGCTCTACCCCGATCGGGGAGCCGATGAAGATGGCCGCTGAAATACAAGCCTTTCTCCTGCCGGCGGCAGCTGCTTTAAAGGGCCGCTGGGACCTCCCACAACCCCGATTGGGTTGGAGTGCAGGAGCGGGAACTTGCCCTGTGCTCTACCCCGATCGGGGAGCCGATGAAGATGGCCGCTGGTAAACGGTGCCGGTGTTTTCCTCTATCATCTTGTGGCTGAAGTTGAGGGTTGGTAGAGAAAATGGGAATGATGCCGGGTAAGTTTTCCTTTTCGGGCAGTTGCCTTTCAGTCCCTTCTTGGGTAAGCGGAGAAGGGACGCGCTAGTTTTGTAGGTGAAAAAGCATTTGATTGCTTAAGGCATGCTGTCCTCTTTCCCCAGCAATAAACCAGAGGGGTTCCAAGCACCCATGACCCTGAATCTCTCAAATCCAGACCCCACAAACTAAGATGTACTTCTTCAAGTCCAGGAAAAAATAATGTGCCACCGCTGTCATGAAACAGGGAGGGGACCAGGACTGGTCTGGAGGAACTCAAGGAAAGCAAATTAACAGGTTAAGACCTAATTTCCCCGTCCTTATTGTTCCTCCAGTCCAGTCCCACAGTTGTGGGATGTACCATAGCAGTACTAACTTTCAGAGGGACCCGCGAGCCCAGCCTGAAGCATTCCTGAACCACACCGCATATCTCCACATCCTGCATATCCAGGAGATAATGTTTGACAAAAGTATGCAAGGATGACTAAGTCACCGTCCTGCAGATCTCCACCAGTGGCACCTGCAGATCACCACAACAACGCCTGCACCAGCATCAAATGGGTCTTGAGCCCCTTAGGTACTTCTCTGCAGTGCAACATATAAGCCAAAACAATTGTTTCCTTTATGCACCGTGCGATGGAGGCTCTGGACGCAACCTCCCCTTTGTGCGAACCTCCGAAAAGCACAAACAGGCAATCGGATCTATGAAAGGACTACTTAAATAGCACCTCAGCATGTGGTGCACCTCCAGGAGCCGCAATGATGGGTCAACCTCTGCCCTTCCAGTTCTGCCAAAAATTGGAAGAGTCACTGATTAAGATGAAACAGTGACACAACCTTGGGCAAAAAGGACAGTACCGGCCTCAACACTACTTTCTTGAGGAGGAGAGAAAAGAAGGATACAATACAGGTTGGAGCTCCGAAATTCTCCTGGCTGAACAAATCGCCACCAAAAAGATCTTTAAAGTCAGATCTTTGAAGGTGCAACCCCCCAATGGCTCAAAGGGAGCATCTGCCAATACAGACAAAATGAGAATGAGGTCTCAAGACACAACCACCACCCTCACTGGCGACCGGACTTGCTTTACTATTCTCAAAAAATGGATGACATCTGGATGTGTCGCTAAGGACCTCCCTTGGACTACCCCTATAACAAATTATAGTGGCCACCTGCATGCACAGCTAATCCCTTGCCCAGGCCCACCTGTAAAAATGCCAGAGTGGCACCAAATAGCCTCTTTTTTTAATTGAGTCCTCTCAAGAGCCAAGCTGTAAGCAAGAATCTAGCCACTTGAGGCATCAGGAGGGAAGCCTGCATCAGCAGGTCACTCCAAACTGGCAACCACCATGGAGGTTCCACCGCCAGGTGGATCAGATCAGCATAACACGGCCAATGTGACCAATCTGGGGCAATTAGGACAACGAGACATGGATGTGCCTCTACCTTTTGCACTATACGCCCGATCAACACCCTTGGGGGAAACACGTAAAGGAGTCCCTCCACTGGCCAAATCTGCACCAGCACATTGAGGCCCTCCAATATCCGTTCCCGCCTCTGGCTGTAAAACCAAGCTCCCTTTGCAGAGTCAAAGGTCACCATCAGACCCATGATTGGAAGGCCCCAGCGCTTTATCAGCTGGGCAAAAGCTTCCCCATTGAGAAACCACCAGCTGGGGTCTATGCAGATGCGATTGAGATAATCGGATGCTATGATCTCCTTCCCGGCTATGTGCACCGCTGAAATCGCCAGCAGGTTCTCTTCTGCCCACTCCATTAATGGGCCAATCTCCTGTTCCAGAAGTGCACTACCTGTGCCACCTTGACTATTGATGTAAGCCATTGTGGTGTCATTATCTGAGAACACTCTTACTGTCCCCCTTCTGGCTAGAAAGGGCTGAAGCCTCTGCAGCACCAGGTACACTACTCACACCTCCAACCGAATGATGTACCACAAACTCACCCACGATGACCAGAGTCCCTGTGCTATCTGGGATTCGTAGTGCGCCCCCCCAACTCAACAGACTGGCATCAGTCATCACAGGGATCCAATGCTGTGTTTCCAGCGGCATTCTTACCGCTAACTTGTTTGCCCGCAACCACCAACAGAGAGCTCTCTGTACTGCTCCCGGGCAGGGCAACAGCTGTACCAGCTGATGGCACTGCGCTGACCATCTGCGTTACAGGGCTCTCTGAAATGGCCTCATGTGAGCCCTTGCCCAAGGTACCATTTTGAGCTGTCGCCATGGAGCCCAACAACTGCAGGTAGTGCCAAGCAGTTGAAATCTCCATGCGCAGGAATTGCCATACTTGCCCCTGCAGCTTGCGCATTCTGTGTTGTGGCAAGGACACCAGCCCCTTGCCTATTTGGAAACGTACTCAGCAGTATAACAGGTCCGGTGATGGCTGCAGCTGGCTCTTGGCCAAGTTGATGACCTAGTCCAGACCTTGAAGATAGCCGACTACTCAAGCCATGGCTCTGACACTCTCTTCCCTGGACTTCGCTCAGATTAGCAAATCATCCAGGTAAGGACGAACCAGAATCCCCTCTTGTCAAAGCCCTGCCACCACCACCACCATCACCTTGGTGAAGGTACGGGGACGGTAACCAGTCCAAAGGGTAAGGCCCGAAACGGGAAATGACCCACGTGCACCGCGAAGCACAGATACCGTTTATGTACCAGCTGAATAGGAATGTGTAGATATGCCTCTGTGAGGTTAAGCAAGGTCAAAATCTCACCCTCTCTGACCACTCCTATCACAGACCAGAGGTTTTCCATGTGAAAATGGGGCACATCTAAGCAACGATTTGCCTGCTTCAGGTCCAGTATGGGTCTGAAGGTGCCTTCTTTCTTGGGTACCACGAAACAGATGGAGTATTGACCCTGTCTGCATTGGCCTGCTGGAACCTCCTCCAGCACATGCAACTGGTGAAGACGTTGAAGCGCGCAACAGACAGCTTCTAGTTTTTTGGTCAAAACAGAGTATTGCCTGGATAAAAACAACTCAAAATAGCACCACAATATCACAAAAACATTTCTGTCGGAAACCGCCGACCTGAGATAGAGAGGGGAAGAACTCTCCACTCTGTGTCGGCAGTAACCGTTTTTTTAAATTTTTTAATTGACATAAAGTGCTTGCAAAACTAATTATAGTGAAAACCACTTATCTGAAAAATGGGCCAGCTGGGCAGCACAAACGGACACACAAAAAAATTTAAAAAAACGGTTACTGCCGACACAGAGTGGAGAGTTCTTCCCCTCTCTATCTCAGGTCGGCGGTTTCCGACAGAAATGTTTTTGTGATATTGTGGTGCTATTTTGAGTTGTTTTTATCCAGGCAATACTCTGTTTTGACTTTTTTGAGTGGGATTGTTCTGTGTCATCACAGCATTCATTTTTTGGGAGGTTTTTTACTCTAGTTTTTTGGTGCCTTGCAGGGAGATTTGACAAAAACATCTGCGAAAGGCCGAGCAAACTCCAACACATAATCCTCACTGATGATCTCCAGCACACATTGGTCCAACGTGATCCTGGCCCCTGCGGTACAGAATTCTCACAACCAATCCCCCATAGGAACTAAGCCATCCTGGACCTGCACGACCCTCATTGCACTTTCTTGGAGACAGAGGAGGGAGGGTTGTAGAAACCCATGCCTGCCCCCTGGCAGGAAAGCGATCCCTCTGGTAGGGAGCGAACCAGACAGTTCGGAAATGTCTGAAGTCCTGTGACTGTCCCTTTGCCGGAATAGGGTTGCGGACCAATTTCTTATCCTCAGAGGAGTCGACTGCCTTTCAACTCCTTCATCAATTTATCTAGGTCCTCCCCAAACAGGAGCTGTCCCCTGAATGGGAGCCTACTGAGCCTCAAAATGTGAGATTCCTCCCATTGTGGAATTCCGCCTTCCTCCAGCTTCATATCTTCTGGGCGTCCGTTTCCCCGTCCAGGTCCTTGAACTTCTCCAAGTGAACCGAACCTAGGTCCTCTAACACATCGCTATCTGACCTCCTCATCGGCTCTGCTGAAAACAGCCTCGGATTCACCTCGCTTATGTACATTCTCCTGAATAACACTGTGTCACTCCTCCTGCCATTGCCGCATACAAAAGGCCTTATGCAGGAGGAGGAAAAACTCTGAGAACCCCCCGCCAATCTCTTCTGTCTCCCTGAACGAATGGGGTCTGGGGGATTGTGGAGTCCTAGGTTTTGGCTGCAACACAGACGGTGGTGGACTCTCAGAACCCACTAAGTAAGGCGTAGGGGTCTCTCCCGCCTTATCCACACAGCGATCCCCTGCCAAGGCCGGGGCCCCTGACACCCCTCCCCCCCCCCCCCCCGACAAGCCCTCCAACCTGGCAGTTAGTTCATGATCTTCATCGGCCATTCTAGCCTCCCCCTCACAACTACAGCATTAGCAAGAGGCTGAGACAGCACCCTTATAGGAGCCAGAGGAGAGGCACAGGCCTCAGGAGGGCATACCGATTGATCCCAAGCAGCCCTCTCACATTGTCCTGTTCAGCTTTGCCTTTCCTTTGCTCTCTATTTATTTATTTATTTTTTAACTCCTTTCCTCAAGGAATTAACTCACTTCCTGCCATGCTCTCAAAATAAACAGCAACTTCCAACAAAACAAAAAAAAACGTGAAGTTAGGGCTCACAGTGTCTAACACGCACCCCAGAGCCTCCCTCACTAACGTTGAGCAAGTACCTTAAAATGGCGGCTTTTTCCGCTCCGCACGGTAAACCACCACTGCAGCCACATGGTCCTTTAACTCTTGGGCTGCAATATTACTGCGCTGTAACGTTTGTTAGCTTCCTTGATTTCTTTGAGCATTTCATCATCCATCTGTTCATTCTGAGCGCCTGGCCAGAATGAACAAATGGATGATGAAATGCACAAAGAAATCAAGGAAGCTAACAAAAGTTACAGCACAGTAATAATAATGGGTGATTTCAATTACCCCGGTATCGACTGGGTCAGTGTCACGGCAGGACATGCTAGGGAGATAAAGTTCCTAGATGAAATAAATGACTGCTTCTTGGAGCAGCTGGTTCATGAACTGACCAGAGGGGAAGCCATATTAGACCTAGTCCTTAGTGGAACACCAGATCTAGTGCAAGAGATAAGGATGTTGGGGCCACTTGGCAATAGTGATCATAGCATGATCTCCTTTGTTTTAATTAGTGGAGGAGGGATAGTAAGGAAATCCACTGTACTACCTTTTAACTTTCGAAAGGGAGACTATGATAAAATGAGGAAAATAGTTAAGAAAAAGCTAAAAGGAGCAGTTGCAAAGGTTAAAGACTTACATCAAGCTTGGGTGTTGTTGAAAACTACTATCTTGGAAGCTCAGACCAGCTGTATTCCACGCTTTAATAAAAGTGGAAGGAAGTCCAAAAAACTGCCAGCATGGTTTAAAGGGGAGGTCAGAGAGGCTGTTGTTGCCAAAAAAGCATCTTTCAGGAAATGGAAAAAAGAGCCAAACGACGAAACCTGGAAACAGCACAAGCACTGGCAAGTCAAATGCAAGGCATTGATAAGGCAGGCAAAGGGAGAATTTGAGAAGAAGCTTGCTGCGGAAGCAAAAACACGAAATAAAGACTTTTTCAAGTACATTCATAGCAAAAAACCTGTGAGAGAGTCAGTTGGTCAATTAGATAATAGAGGGGTTAAAGGGGCATTAAGAGGCGACAAGGCGATAGCGGAGAGACTGAATGAATTCTTTGCTTCGGTCTTTACTGAGGAAGATGTAGGGATGTTACTCATGACTGAAATGGTATATAAAGGTGCGGAAGAATTGAAGGAAATATTGATACATCGGGAAGATGTATTACAACTATTAGATAAACTGAAGAGTAGCAAATCACCTGGGCCGGATGGTAAACATCCAAGGGTGTTGAAAGAACTGAAATATGAGATTGCAGACCTGCTATTAGTAATCTGTGAACTATCATTAAAATCATCTGTAATACCTGAAGATTGGAGGATCGCCAATGTAACACCAATTTTTAAAAAGGGTTCCGGGGTGATCCGGGAAACTACAGACCGGTGAGCCTCACGTCAGTACCAGGAAAAATGGTAGAAACCATCATAAAGAATAAAATTACTCAGCATCTAGATAGTCATGGCCTAATGGGAGACAGCCAACATGGCTTTAGACAAGTAAGATCTTGTCTTACTAATCTGTTATGTTTTTTTGAAGGTGTTAATAAACAGGTGGACAAAGGTGAGTCGGTTGATATAGTGTATCTGGACTTTCAGAAAGCCTTTGACAAGGTCCCTCCATCAGAGACTTTTGGCAAAACTAAAGAGTCATGAGATAGGAGGCAGTGTACTACTGTGGATCAGGAACAGGTTAAAAGATAGAAAGCAGAGGGTAGGGCTAAATGGCCAATTTTCCCAATGGAGAAAGGTGAATAGTGGTGTACCCCAGGGATCTGTGCTGGGTCTGCTGCTTTTTGACATATTCATAAATGACCTGGAAAGTGGAATAACGAGTGAGGTTATCAAATTTGCAGATGACACAAAACTATTTAAAGTTGTTAAAACCCAAGAGGATTGTGGAAAATTGCAAGAGGATCTTGATAAATTGGAAGACTGGGCATCAAAATGGCAGATGAAATTTAATGTGGACAAGTGCAAAGTTATGCACCTAGGGAAGAACAACCCAAACTATGGTTACACGATGCAAGGTTCCACATTAGGAACCACCACCCAGGAAGAAGATTTAGGCGTCATTGTGGATAACATGTTAAAACCCTCCGCCCAGTGTGCAGCGGCGGCCAAGAGAGCAAATAGAATGCTAGGTATCATGAGGAAAGGAATGGAAAATAAAACAAAAGATATTATAATGCCTCTATATCGTTCCATGGTGAGATCGCACCTTGAATATTGTGTGCAATTCTGGTCGCCGTATCTTAAAAAGGATATAGCGTTATTAGAAAAGGTTCAGAGAAGAGCCACCAAAATGGTAAAGGGGATGAAAGGATACTCCTATGAAGAAAGGCTAAAAAGGTTAGGGCTCTTTAACCTGTAAAAGAGACGGCTGAGAGGAGATATGATAGAAGTCTATAAAGTAATGAATGGAGTGGAACGGGTAAACGTAAATCGATTGTTTACGTTATCAGAATATAGAAAGACTAGGGGACATGCAATGAAGCTACAAGGTAAACCATTTAAGACTAATAAATGAAAATATTTTTTCACTCAACGTGTAATCAAACTCTGGAATTTGTTACTGGAGGATGTAGTAAAGGCTGTTAGTGTAGCTGGGTTTAAAAAAAGGTTTGGACAAGTTCCTGGAGGAAAGGTCCATAAACCATTATTAAGAAGGGGCCCAGGATATCAATGCTTGACCCAGTACAAGCATTGTGGAACCTGTGTCTTTTGGTGGAAACTGCTAGGTACGTATGACATAGATTGGCCACTGTTGGAAACAGGATAAAGGGCTTGATGGACCTTGATCTGACCCAGTATGGCATATCTTATGTTCTTAATCTATTCACTGTGCCAGGTGTGCTGATTGTGATCCCCTGGAGAGTCTCCCACTCTGCCACTCAGCCAACCTTCGCGGTTTCAGTTGAGTTGGGCTGAGAAAGAGCACCAGATAAGGAGTCTATGCTACTCCATGGCCCCCCTCCCCTGCAGGACCACCGGAGCCACTGCACTGTTCACCCCGATGCCTGCTAATCCCTTCCTGGTAGCAGATTAAGTGCTGCTGTTAACACATGCCCTTAACTCCTTTTTTTTTCCCTACTCTGTTAAATGGCCATCTCTACAAATTACCCTGGTAGGCAAAATACATTCACTACTCAAAAATTACTCTTATTTGTTCCTTCAGTGAGCCCCCACTTATGGGATCACCCTTCTCCAGCTGCTTGGAGACTGAATACTGGGATTGGAAGGAGGTGCCAGCTGCCTATCTATGCTGTCATGAAATCATGACATGCTCAGTCTCCAAGCTATTGGTAAAGGGAAACAACCCACAAGTGCGGGACTGGACTGGAGGAACAATAAGGAACTTCCTTTTCACTCTTCATTCATCCACTGGCTTAACTCACTGAAATCTGAAAAAAACCTCACACGCTATTTATGACACCAAAAGTGTTTCACTCCTAAATGAGTTGCATCAGGAAAAAGCCATACGATGTAGAGGAAAAAAAAATCAGATAAACTGTGACCAGCCTGGTGAACTGGATCAGAAATTGGTTGACTGACAGACGACAAAATGTGATGGTAAACGGAACTCACTCGAATGAAAGGAAGGTGATTAGTGGTGTGCCCCAGGGTTCGATCCTGGGCCTGGTACTGTTCAATGTATTTGTGAGTGATATTGCTGAAGGACTGAATGGAAAAGTCTGTCTTTTTGCAGATGACATGAAAATTTGCAACAGAGTGCACTCCCCCTGAGGGAATGGATAATATGAGGAAAGATCTACAAAAGCTGGAAGAACGGTCTAAAGCTGGCAGTTAAGATTTAATGTGAAGAAGTGCAGTGTCATGCACTTGGGAAGCAGAAATCCAAGGGAATTGTATACAATAGGGGGCGAGAGGTTGGTGTGCAAGGACCAGGAGAAGGACCTTGGAGTAATTGTTTCTGAGGATCTTAAGGTTGCGAAACAGTGTGACAAGGCGGTAGCAAAAGCCAGAAGGATGCTGGGTTGCATACAAAGAGGAATTACCAGCAGAAAGGAAGGGGCACTAATGCCACTGTACAAGTCATTGGTGAGGCCTCACTTGGAATATTGTGTTCAGTTTTGGAGACCATATCTTGCAAAGGATATAAAAAGACTGGAAATGATTCAGAGGAAGACGACCAAAATGATTTGGAGCCTGCATCAGAAGACGTATGAGAAGAGACTTGAAGACCTAAATATGTACACACTGGAGGGACAGGGGAGATATGATTCAGACCTTTAACTTCTTAAAGAGTATTAATGAACAAACAAACCTCTTCCAAAGACGGGGAAGCTGTAAAACTAGAGGGTGTAACATGAAGCTACAAGGGAGTAAACTGAAAGGCAATGTCAGGAAATACTTTTTCACTGAAAGGGTGGTGGATGCTTGGAATGCCCCCCTGATGGAAGTGGTGGGGTCAAATATAGTGACAGAATTTAAAATGGCAAGGGACAGACAATATGGATCCCTCTATAGCAACAGGATAAAATCAAAATAAACATAACTAATTCTTATATTTCAACAACTAGGGGTGACCTACACAGAGTGGTTGGTACATCCCTAAACAAAGGCATACAGTGGGGTGCACCTGCTCTTGCCACCTTGCTGGGTGGACTAGATGAATCATACTGGTCTTTATCTGCCATCATATACTATGTTACTAAAACAAAAACAGACATAAGAATAAATACAAAATACTCCTTCCACCAACATATACACTATAGAAAACGTGAGAACTGTCTCAAAGCCAATAAAAAAACCCATCTCAGTACTCAGAAAATTACAGCCAAAGTTTCCATCGCATAAAAATAGAGCAGCAGGAAAGCACAGTTACTTACCTGTAACAGGTGATCTCTGGGAACAGCAGGAATTAGTCTTCACATATGGGTACGTCGGTACCGACGGAGCCTGCACGGGAACGCTGCCCAGCTTCCAATCAGAAAGCTTTTGGCAGCATCCCTCGCGCCTGCGCGCTGACTTCCCGCCTTCTCCAGAGCCTCTCTTCAGTTGAGTTTCAAAGCTGAGACAAAGGCGAGAGAGAAAAGGAAGAAGAAGATAAAGAGATGCAACTCCTAGGGGAGGTGGGAGGGTTGTGAAGACTAATTCCTGCTGTTCCCAGAGATCACCTGTTACAGGTAAGTAACTGTGCTATCTCCAGGAACAAGCAGGAATGAGTCTTCACATATGGGGACTCCTTAGTTGGAGATGCCAGGGGGAGATCCCATAAAAATGCAAGAGCCTGGATCAGGGGTGCATTTTGTCTCCAGGAATCCCCGGCATCCAATGTGGGATGGAGGGTAGGAGTTGACAATAAAGGAGCTGTGAGGAAAGAAACAGCATAGCCAAGGACTAGAGGGTCCTACAGACTACAGGAGTCCTTGGTATATGATGAGTAGCATTAAACACATTTAATGTACACTTAAAATATGCAGCTTACCTACTGTATTGTAGGAAGTAGGAAGCAGGATGGAGTCTACTGGATAAGCAGTGGCGGAATCTTCAAGGTGACCTCCTAGTAGTGAGGATGAAGGTCCAGACCTGGAGGTAGTAGACGATCCAGGTGTCAACTGGGTAGGATTAGACGTCAGGTCTTCAATGGAAAGCTTTATGGAAAAAGCTGAAAACTCCTTTAGGCATAAGGTCATTAACATTGAGGACTAAAGGAAGAAGACTGACGGAGTTGGAGAACTAGCCCAGTCCTGGCGGGAAGAGGGGAACTGGAAAAACCCCGATTCCCAAGGAGAACAGCTGTGTACTCAAAGATAAAGATGTACACTGTTTTTCCTAGCTGGCGAGAGATAGGAAAAATATTGAAGCTTGATGCTTCAAGGACTTAAAGAAAAAATGGAAGATGTTAGCACCACAGTGGTTATTGGTGCCTAACATTTTCTGCATCGTAATATGGTATGCGAAGTAGGGCGATAGATTGTCTAAAACCTCTAGGAGGTAAAACATTTAGTATAGACAGTAAGGGTGATAGTGTGTAAGACATATCAACCCTTAAGAAGTCCCTCAACAGACATATATATATATATATATATATATATATATATATATATATATATATATATATATATATATATCCAGATGTGTATATTAGAATATGGGTGGAGACATGTATCAAATATATAGATATAGATATATATATAGATATAATATACCCAAATATAGATACATTTGTGGGGCATGGTTTTGCACCACCAGAGTAATGATATAGGTATGTAGACATATATGGAGATGCTACATACAAGACAACAGGTTGAAGATACATGTCTACCACCCAGCCCCATAATTGTACATGGGGAATATAAAAGAAAAAGATTCTGCACTCTACAAGAGGGTGAACCCACTTTGGATATGTATAGAGAATCTATTTCCGTGGATTGAGGGATGCAGGAAGGCAATCCAACAAGATAACTGTGATGTTCGCGTGAAAACAGATGATCATATGAATCTGTAAGGAACAAGGCGGGAGTTCCACAGAACACTGACATGGCAGATGTGCGGAAACGCAGAAGAAGATACCAGAGGGACCTACTGGAGGGACCCAGAGGTAGCATGCATAAACATCAGCCTTGGATTTTCACGCAGAAGAACTGATATCTCGTGTTAACACCCCAGGCTAGAGGGTGTGGAGAACCCTCACAGGCATGGGAAGGGTTTATAAGCTTTTCCCTAATAGAGAAGCTTCAGAGACAAGGTCAATGCTCTATAGCAAGGCCCTCATAGTAGAAAGCTTCTCTGAAGACTGCAGAGAGCATTGTGCAGGAGAGATATGAGACAAACTGACTGAAGTCAGGTGTGTTGCCATATCCTAGGAGAGGAGATGGTTAGAATAATGTGAGAAAGCCTAAACGAGTAGGAGGATCCAAGATAGATGACGAATAGCTTGGAATCACTACTGAGGCTAGAGAAAATTTTGAACAAGGGACTGGAACTTGGAAAAATTACCAGTAATACTATTACTGTAACTCCTGCAGGCACAGCTGCTGACGGAAACAGCAGAGGGATTGTCCTGTGCCCAATAAAGAAAAACAGACAGGAAAAGAGAGGAGATATCCCTTCTCCTTGTCTGAGGAACGAGCTTGCTAGAGAAGCTTTTCAGTATGGTACTCCTCAGTCAGGGAAAAAACCCGGTTGAGAGGGTAGTAATTTGAGGGTGACGTACCCATAGGGTAAGTCAACTGAAGGAAAAAATATTCAGTTGGGACATAACTATCAGGGGATAGTTGCAACTGCTCTTCTGGAGAGTCTGTAGTCCCTGAACAAAAAATTTTCGACAGGTTAGTACACTGAAAAAGAAAAGCACAGTGAATAAACTTCTAATGGGTAGAAGTGAACTGTAGGTTACAATTCCCGGCCCTTATGGTTGCTGGGAATGCTGAGACTGGCCAGAGCTGGAGGACTTCAGACCAGGCTGATGCGTTCCTTGTTTAGGTACAGCCGAAAGATGGGCAGGAGATGAATGAAACTTTCTTTTCTTAGGGAAAGAAGGTTTGGTAGGACATTTCCTACCCCTTGAAGAAGAAGGTGGCTTAGAATGGTCTTTAGTGGAAGGAGAGTCAGTGGAGCATTGAGCAACCTGACGTAAAGCCTCCTTATTGAAGAGACCTTCTCCTGTACAAGGAGAATGAGCCAGTATAGTTTGTGCCCATCTGCTCAAGTCTGAAGCTTCAAGCCAGGCTCTGCGACGTGCTGCAATAGCAATAGCAGAGGATCTGCTAACGGACTCAAAAGAGTCTATAGAAGCACGAGACACGAACCAGGATATATTCCGGCTGTGATTGATGAGCAAGGAATAATCAGTAGCCTTGGGCTCTGGTAAAAAAGGGGTCAAAAGAGACAATTGCTCTGTGACTTCCTGGAGTGTTAGACTCATGTGAAAAATATATGAAAGAATTCTGGAGGCCAGCATAGAGGTTTGGAAGGCCTGACGACCAAAAGCATTGAGTGTTCTTGAAGAACGACCTGGCGGATAAGAAGAATGCTTCTTCTTGCTCTTAACTTTCCTCAGTGCTGATTCCACTACAAGGGAACGATGAGAAAGTTGAGGCTTTTGAAACCCTGGAGAGGGTGGCACCCGGTACCGAACCTCAATGGCTGTAGAAACTAGAGGAAGTCGTAAGGGTGATTTCCAGAGCCTTAGAAGGAGATCCTGCAGAGCAGGATGTAAAGGAAGCATCATATTTTCCATTTGTGCCGGTGAGCCATGAGTAGCATCACAACCAGGGATAGATATATTAAGAAAGGTTGCCATATCCCGGAGAAAAGCCTGAAAAGACTGATCTCCTATGGGAACTATCCCTGGTAAGGCTAAAGAAAGAGACCTAGTAGATGGACAGGGATACTGGCATGTTAACTTAGAGGCAGTGGGTACTGCATCAATGCCAGGTATCGGTTCCAAACTAGGCATCAGTGCAAGAACAGGCATAGACATCGATACTGATAGAGGATTAGCAGTTGAAGTTGCCATCGGGGACTGCTGCAGTGGTACCGAGATCATGAGAGAGTTATGGCTAGGATCTTCGGAACTGCCCATCTGGAAACGACAGGAGTCGGTTCCGGGACGCGTCGGTACCCAGTCCTCGAGACTAGATATCGATTCAAGACTCGATATCGATTCAAGACTCGGCATCGAAGAAAGCGAGACTATCGATGCATGTCGCGAGGGTTCCGACGCCGGTGGCGGCATCGGCGATGCCGATACCACTAAGGCAGCCTGGGTTACATCGATCGGTACCGAGGATACCCGATAACCCCCCCTTGCCAAGGGTAAGGCGGTCCACCTCGATGCCGATGCCAGGGTATCGGAACCGATCGATGCCGGTACCGTCCCGGAGCATGGCTGAGATTGAGAGATGTCAATGCGGTGCGTATCAATCGGTCCCGAAGATACCGAGGATGCCCGATGACGATCCCTGGTGAAGAGTGGAACACTTGACACCGGTGCCGATGCCGGAGGCTCGGTACCGCTCGAAGCGGATACCACCACCGCACATGGCTCAGGTATGTTCTGTGAGGGGTGAGTCCCAGGAACAACCTGAAACCCCTTTAACGCTTTGGAGCCTGAAGACTCCCGCAGGGGTAATGCCAATGGATTCTTGAGGGTAAGACCGGAGCCGTCACCATGCTCGGCATGGGACATACCACTCAAGCATTGACTAGTCTTAACAGACTGTTTGTGGGTTACCTGATCCTGTGAAGTAGAGAAACCGGGTACCCTCACTGCCGAGGAAAAAACGGTATCGAGGGAAACTCTAAAGAGTGAAGGTTTCCTCACAAAATTATCCCCTGACAAGTCAGGGGAAAAAGGGTCAGGACCCACACAGTTAAGACACCAACTATTGGTGTCTAAAAAGAAACAGGTGTTTCTACATCGAATGCACTTCTTAGGAAAAGAAGGCTCCATAATGAAGAGGCCTGGTAGGCCCAACAAGTTAAGGCAAAAAAACTGAAGAAAAGGTTTCTCAGAATTTAGTCAAAAATCCACCGGCAATATCAGTGGCAGCGGGAAATACAGCCGCGACCACAAGAAAACAAAAAACTAAGTAATTAAAGAAATTAACAAGAAATGTTTCTGCGGTGACAGGAGGACGTCCTGCCGGCTCTGCAGAAAAACTAAAACTGAAGAGAGGCTCTGGAGAAGGCGGGAAGTCAGCGCGCAGGCGCGAGGGATGCTGCCAAAAGCTTTCTGATTGGAAGCTGGGCAGCGTTCCCGTGCAGGCTCCGTCGGTACCGACGTACCCATAAGTGAAGACTCATTCCTGCTTGTTCCTGGAGATAGCAGGAAGCACTCACACTCTGTTATTTAGAAATCGACTAAACAAATGAAATGCCACGCCAGTGCAGTTTTTAAAGCCAAAACCCAAACTTCACTCAAACTATTAAAGCACCAGATTCTCAATTCAACAAAGACCTCCAACCACTCCAAACTGGAAACCCTGACAACAAAGTACAATTTCAAAAAAGCCACTCTCCCTACCCAACAAAAACTCAAAACAAATTCACATCAAACATCAACATACAGAGCAATCAATACCAGCATTAAGATCATTAGGATCCACAGTATCGCAATGATAAAGCCAACGCTGTTCACAGCGCAACAATCTACGATCCTCCTTGCCTTCCCCCAGAGAACAGGCTACCTGATCCAAACAAAAACATCGTAAATCAAAAAAGACTAGAACTTCCTGCATAAGTTGGCTCTTATGTTACAACAACCGAACACGTAATGGCCGAATAGTTTTACCAATATATAAACTTATTTCAGGGACGCAATATGCCATAAACCACACACGAAGACTCACATGAGGTAGACTGTCGCAACCGATAAGTCTTCCCATGATATGTAAACTCTTCAGTAACCAGCATTACTGAACACACTGAAAACAATTACCACCAGTGGATTAATGAAGAGTGAAAAGGAGGTTGTTTTTGCTGAAGAGGAAATTGTGAAGTTTATAAGTTAGGCCAGTAGATGTTTGAAGAGTGAAAAAAGATTTGTCTTTTTTTGATTAAGATACTGTAAAGTTACTATATTGCTTCATGGGTGTTTTGTGGTGTCACTGTATGAGTAGCAAGCACTTTTTTTCTTTGAAAGTAAAATGGATTGTTTTATACAATTTATTGGAATGTGTAAAAAAATGATTTTTTAATAAAACATTGTGTTTATTTTACTCCTCTTGTGAGTTGGATGCTGTATATTAAACATATATCTTTTGGTAGTGGGCATATTACTGCTTTTTTGGGGAGTCTAGGACCAGCCCTTCTTGAAATGAGGAATTAACTAAGTTTAGAAGTAACAGACTGTACTAGTTGTTTTGAGCTCCTTCAGTAATCTGGCTGGGAGCACTTCCAAAGGAGAATCGCATGGTCTCATTGTTAACACCATTATTAGACAGACTCAAAGAAATTATGTCAAGAATTTGTCCCAGTATGGAGAGATTTTTTCTGCTATCATTTTATCTATGCCTAGAACATCTTTTGTAGGGGTTTTATATGGCTTAGAGAGGGTGCTGATCTCTGCTCTGTGCTAGACTGATTTCTTCAATATATTGTCCTTGATCTTTGTTTCAAAATTGTTTGCCAGGTCAACTGCTTTTGCCAGGTCACTCTCCAAGGCAGTTCCAGAATCAACGTTTAGGAACGAAACACAAGTATTTACCTAATTAAAAAGCTCTTGCAGTATATTTAGAATCACTTTCAGATGGTCAGAATAAAAACTGCATTTCAGTTCCTTAGCTTTCTTATTTTATTCCATAAGCTATCTCTTGTATTCCTCATTTAATATTGGTTGTGTGTGCCTTCATCATACCCCTATCCCTCTTTCATAGGTTTTCAACCCAGTCCTCGAGGAACCCTAGGCCAGTCAGGTTTACAGGATTCCCAGACTGAATATGGATGAGAAAGATTTGCATGTTCTGCCTTCATTGTATGCAAATCTATCTTATGCATATTCATTGTGGGAATCCTGAAAACCTGACTGGCCTAGGGTTCCCCGAGGACTGGGTTGAAAACCTATGCACTATGTACTCTTCATAGTTCCTAAAGTACCTCCGTGAACCATGGAACATTTTTTATTTGGTGTAACAGATTTTTGGGGAGAGGGAGGGGGAGGGGGACTATTGATCATGCTGCTGTTAAAAGACTAGCTTCCTAATTTCTGCATGTCTTCTACAGATTCAGCAGTAAAGCGTTGTTACTCACTTGAAACAGGTGTTCTCCAGGGACAGCAGGAATCAGTCCTCACTTATGGGTGACGTCGGCACCGATGGATCCTGCATGGAGCAATTCCCCAGCTTTCAAAGAAAGCCTTTGGGATGGGGGGCGGAGCCTGCGACAGTGCAAGATGGCCGCTTGATCCTTTCTCTCCCCAGAATCCTGGTGATTATCCTGCCCCTTCGTGAGGACTTCTTGGTGTTGGTGTGCCAGTGGCAGTAAACTTTTAGCAATGACCTCCGGCAAGCCCTCCAGGCTTGATTTCAACGCGCCCGCGGTCACGGGAACTAAGCGGTTGAAAGCTGAACCCCCCTCTCCGCAAAAGGCCGCCGGCCCGAAGGACGCAGCAGAGGGCCTTCAAGAGCTTTTGGCTGAGATCAGGGCTGTGCGTGAGCTGGTTACCGCCAATGGGGAAACCCTGAGTGGGGTGCAAGCTGATGTGGCTGAGTTCAAGGACATGAAAGTGCAGCTCGCCACGCTTTCTGAAAAGATGGACGGTCTTTCCATAAGAGTAGAGGTGCACGAGGAGCGACCGAAGGAGATTGCAGCAAACTCTAAGCGCATCTCTGCTTTGGAGCGGAGCCTCGAAGATCTCAACAATCGGGCTCGACGGAACAATATCCGTCTAGTGGGGATGCCTGAAGGGGCTGAAGGACGTGACATATTGGGCTTTCTGGGCAAGATTATCCAGGAATTGTTACGGCTTGAGTTTGGTCAACCATTTGAGATAGAGAGGGCCCATCGTGTCCCTACGCATCAGGATCCACATTCGTCGAGGCCCCGCCCGATAATCATGAAACTACTGCGCTTTCAACAAGTGGCTCAGATCATGGCGGCTGCTCGGGTTTTGGCGCCACTGAAGTTTGAGGGAGTCAACATTGCTTTCTTCCTGGACTTTAATAAGACCACGGTGGCCCGCCGTAAACAACTGCTTGCGTTAAGGCCGCGTTTGCAAAGTCTTCAGGCTCGATATGGGCTCTTTGCCCCTGCCAGACTTCGAGTCATGCTTCACAATCAGACCCGGTCTTTTGAAGACCCAAAGACCCTGTTGGCTTTCATCGAGGACCAAGAAGCTGCAATAATGCGCTGAGGACACTTATAGTGAATATTTTGGTGTACGTTTATGCCTGCAGCCTTGCTAGAACCTTTTGGTGTGACCGTAAGAGTGGCCCTTACTCCTTGATCTCAGTGTGAATGTGGGTGTGTAATTGAGTGTTTTGTGAGTGAGTGTGTGTGGGGCGCCTGATGGGAACTGCGACATTTGTATGGCTGGATGGGAGACTGTAGTTTTTTCTGTTTCTTTTCGGGGTTTGCTGTTTATGATGGGAGCAAGTTACTTACTGTTATTTGTATCAGGAGGGAGGGGGTAATATGAGGAAAAGACCTCGTACGGGGGAGCTGGGTTTCAGAGGGCAATCTTGTGGGTTCGATGGTTCACCCAGGAGGGTGGGGGTGGGGCTGGGGCTGGTTGGGAGGGATGATGTCTCCATTGATAGTGGTTGGGGTTAATATTCAGAGCTGGAAGTTGCGATTAACGGCTAAAGACCATGCTGCTAATGTATATGCATATATCAAGCACTATGTGATCCCTTAAGGTCCTCTCGCTGAATGTGAAAGGGGTCAATAATCCCATTAAGCGAAAAAAATTTTTATTATATTGTGCCAAGCAGAATGCCGATGTCGTCCTACTCCAGGAGACCCATCTGTCATCTGTAGAAGCAATGAAAATGGGTAAGGGGCAGTATCTGGTTGTAGTACACGCTGCAGCAGTAGGCAAAAAGAACGGGGTAATAACTTTGGTGCGGAAAACCCTTCAGCCAATGATTGAGTTGGGACTAGCAGATCCGAATGGGCGGTGGGCGGTAATGCACCTTAATGGGGAGAAATTAGCCGTATTGAATATTTATGGGCCAAACTGTGATGATGTCTCCTTTTTTCAGAAGGTGGCGTTGGTGGCCCATGACTTAAAGTCCCTCCCTCTGATTTTGGGTGGAGATTTCAATCTAGTGCTGGACCCACTGTTAGACCGGCAGCCGTTCCGATCGTCTAAGTCAGGTAGGGCTGTCTCTGTTCTTTTGTCTCTGATGCAAGACTTGGGTCTGTCTGATGTCTGGCGAACGCTGCACCCTGTGGACAAGGAATTCACTTTCTATTCCCTTCCGCATAAGTCGCATTCTCGTATTGATTTCCTTCTAATTTCCCGATCCTTAGTCGAGTCGGCACTGGAGGCGGGTATCTGTGCCACGACGGTGTCAGATCATGCGGCAGTCTTTTCACTCTTAGTGTTTGGACACCCGGCACCCCGGAAGTCAGGGTGGTTTTTCCCTAGGGATCTGTTGGGGGATCCGGCCTTTTGTACTTTGATTCGGTTGGAGATCAAAGAGTACTTTGAGAAGAATCTCCCTTCAGAGACTGCAGGCTGGGCCCGGTGGGAGGCCTTTAAGGCCACTATCCGGGCTCAGGTTACTAGCTATGTCATCCGTCAGTCTAAGCAGAGGAAGGCGGAGTTGGCTGAGCTTGAAGGGCAAATCTCCGCTGGGGAGAGGCTTTTGAGGGCAAAGATGGAGCCTTGTGTGCTCTTGCGCCTGCAGAAACTGAGATACCAGTATAATACGCTCTTGAGCGCGGAAGTTTGTAAATCTCAGCATGCGCAAGATGCGAGATATCATGTCGAGCAGAACAAGGCTGGTAGGCTGCTGGCCTCTGCGCTTAGCCCTCCCAAGGCGAAAACTAATATAGCGGCCCTAATGTCAGGGACTCAGGGTCTGCTTACGAAGAGCAGGGAGATTGGGGAGAGTTTCCGATCCTTTTACCAGGACCTGTATACCTTGGCGGGAGAATGTGAAGATTCTGTCTATCAGAGTTTTTTAGAGAAGCTACCCCATCCTGTTCTCAGTGCTCAACAGGCGGAAGAGTTGGGTTTGCCCATAGAGGGGGTTGAAGTTCAAGCGGTCCTTAGAGAAGCAAAGGCTGGTAAGGCGGTGGGCCCTGATGGCCTCCCAGCTGAATTCTATCAGGTTTTTCAGGAGGAGCTAGCTCCCCAGATGGCCTGTTTTTTTCAAATGTTAGTGGAGCAATCCCCACAGACCGGGAGTTTCAACTCGGCCACTGTAGTAGTGCTACCCAAGGAAGGGAGGGACACACTTGACGTGGGCAGTTATAGGCCGATCTTGCTCTTAAACGCAGATTATAAGATCTTTGCCGGAGTTCTCGCCAGGCGTCTCTCGAAGGTAGTCTCTGGGTTAATACACCCAGATCAATGCGGGTTCCTTCCAGGAAGATCGACCGCAGATAATGCTCGCCTTCTCATAGATCTTTTCGCTCTGACCTGGACTCAGGATAGGCCCATGGTCGGGCTTTCTCTGGATGCCGAAAAGGCCTTTGATAGGCTGGAATGGGCCTTTATGTACCGGATCTTGCATTGGTTTGGCTTTGGGGCATCGTTTATAAACTTAAGGTATTGTATGTTGATCCACAGGCGCGAATTCTAGTGAATGGAACTCTGTCTACCCCTTTTGATTTACAATGCGGGACGAGGCAGGGTTGCCCCCTTTCCCCACTCCTGTTCAATCTTGCCCTCGAACCCTTGGCCATAGCTATTCGACATTCTGAGAAGATCCAGGGTTATCCAAGTAGGGGATTTACAGATAAAATTGTCAGCATATGCTGATGACCTGTTGCTTTTTGTCCAGCCAGATCAGGTGCGTGAGGTGCTCAGGGTTATGGGCGCTTACTCGGAAATATCTGGATATAAGATCAACTGGGGGAAGTCAGTCGCTTTCCCCATGAACAGGGTGACTCTTTCTTCCGCGTTAGGGGAGCATCCCTTTGTGTGGTCATCGGGGCCTATTAAATACCTGGGAGTTAAATATTGTTTCTCGACTGCGGAGACTCTCTCAACTAACTGCCAGATCATAGAGGAGCTGCTTCGCACTTTTTCGGTCAGGTGGTCCCCCCTGTATTTGTCATGGTGGGGCAGGATGGAGGCCATTAAGATGGTCTTGTCTCCCAAGATAAATTATATTCTTGAGATGCTCCCAATGGAAATGCCATCTTGGATGTACAAGGGCTGGGAGTGACAACTGTTACGGTTTCTGTGGGCAGGGAAACCCCCTAGAATAGCAACTGCCAAACTTAAAGCGAGTAGAGAGCAGGGAGGGGTTAACTTTCCTGATTTTAGGGCGTATCACCAGGCTTTTCTGCTGAAGCAGTGAGCACACTGGTGTGCAGCGGATGCTACTGAGTCTGGTCTGATATGGTTGGAAGTAGAAAGGCGATTAATTCCGAGTGTCCCTCTTCAGCTCTTACTAGTAATGAAACTCCCAGCGAAGTTTATGCTCTCTCCCACTATTCCAGCCACTCAGTGGGCCTCCTTGGGCCTTGCAGAGGTGATTACATCTGAGAATCCCGTGTCCAAAGAGTTCCCTATCTGGTATAATCCTAAACTAAAGATCGGTGGTAAGATGATTTCCTGGAGGAGCTGGCAGGAAAAAGGTATTTGGACGCTTGGGCACCTTACCCACCTCCAGGGTTGGAAAACTTGGGAGGCTCTTGCTGGGGAGTTTGATTTACCGGATCGGTGCCGGTTTCAATGGGTCCAGTTACAAAGTTGTCTTAAGCAGGCAAAGATTTCAGTGGCTATTCTAGCGGAGGGATGGGGGCTCCAACGGGTGTTGCTTACCTGCTCTGAAGGTTCGGGGATAATATCCAAATTATATGCAATTCTTAGAGACGTGTGGTCTGCTTTGCTTACCGGTCTAAAGAAGAGCTGGGAGGCGGAGATAGGCTCTTATATCCCGCCCCAACTATGGGCCACACTCTGGTCTAAGACCAACAGGGTTTCCAGTGCTGCAGCGATTACTCAATCTTTATTCTTTCTTTCTCATAGGGCGTTTTTGACGCCCAGCCGCCTTTCCCGATGGGCTCCTGGAGTAGAGGCACGTTGTTGGACGTGCTCAACGTCCCTAGGTACTTTGAAACATATGTTGTATGATTGCCCCAGAGTACAGAGATTCTGGCGAGAGGTATGGGATATGATTCAGCGGATTCTTTCCTTCCGGGCTCCTCTAACGTGGGATCTGGTTTTTCTTAGATCTGCCAGTCTGATGTTGCCCGTACAGAAAGAGAAACGCTTTTTGTTTAATTTTTTGGTTGCAGTTGCTCTCAAGTTGATCCTGATTTGTTGGAAAGATGCGGATAAACTGGAGAGTAATCATTGGTGGAACTTAGTTTCTCTTTACGCTAGCTACGAGCAGGCATGGGCTTGCGGCCAACGACGGAGGTGCCGGAAGGGGCGTGGTGACCTCCCCTCTGGACTCAGGGAATAAGTAAGAGTGTGGACGCCTATGCGACATCGGCTGTTGTATCTCTCAGAGGCTAGTGTCCTGCTGGGCAAGCTCCTGGGCCTGACTGATGGTTGGGGTAATTACTTGACATTTATGCCACAGATGTGGGGTCATTGTTCGTTGTATTGTCTAGCTCTGTAAAAACACAAAAAAATCCGTGTTGCTGTGTGGGTCAATGGAGGCTGGGTGGGGGGGTGGGTAGGGGTTATGTTATGTTTGGAGTGTTATTTGCTGTTGTTTTTTGAAAAATCTAAATAAAAATTAAAAAAAAAAAGAAAGAAAGCCTTGGGATTGCTGCCACGCATGCGTGGTCCTCTTCCCACCTAAGGGTGCCATCTTGCTCAGTCAGGTCCCTTAGCTTGAGCCCTACCAAGCAGATGGCAAGGGAAGGATAAAAATCTAGCAACTCATCAGGGGAGGTGGGAGGGTAGTAAGGACTGATTCCTGCTGTCCCTGGAGAACACCTGTTACAGGTGAGTAACTATGCTTTCTCCAGGAACAAGCAGGAAGTCAGTCCTCACTTATGGGACTCCCCAGCTACAGGCTACCAAACCTGCAACCAAAAAACGCAAAGGCATGAGCAGAAGTCGATGCCCAAAGGAGCCTGAATCCTCTGGTCCTCGGGGCGAAACCCTCGGTAGCTGTCAAGAAGGGTTGGAGGGCAGGAGTCGCTTATACCCTGAACAGATTACGGAGTACAGTCTGGCCGAAGGTTCTTTCCCGGCAGGACTCTCTCTCCAGGCAGTAGTGAGAGGCGAAAGTGTTCGCCGAAGCCCAGGTCGCAGCCCAACAGATGTCCGTCAGAGGCACTGAGCGCAGCGAGGCTACCGAAGCCGCCTTGGCCCAGACGTTGTGTGCGGTGACCCGCCAATCCAGCGGGGCACCCGCATCCACGTGAGCGAAGGCGATGCAGTCCACCACCCAGATGGAGAGCGTGTACTTTGTGACTGCCTGTCCCAGGTGATTGGGATCATAAGACACGAAGAGCCGACTAGAATTGCGATGAGGCCGGCTGCGCTGCAAGTGGAAGGCAAGAGCCCTCTTGCAGTTGAGAGTATGCAAAACTGCCAATGCCTGGTGTCACCCACTAACGTACCCAGAGGCTAAAAAGGGCTTGGGTCGTTTGATGGGGCAGTATTTTTATGGCTAGAGCTCCTATGAAGGCTTTAGCAAGGCCTTCTGGATCCTGTAGTTTTCACCGTTAGCCAAAGAAGTGTAGTTGAAGCAGAGGGTAAGGTTTAAACTCAGGCTTTATTCCCCGTCCGGGGTGGATTCATAACAGTGGAACTTAAAGCAGGTCAGACCCTTCGTCTGATAACACAATTAAAGAAAAATACTTTCAACACAACTTAGCTTTCTTCAGCATTAAACCATGAACAAAAAGTAACAGAAAACAGTTCCTTTTACTCACAGAACTCTGGCACCTGTTTCTTCTCATAAACAGTTCTGGCTGCTTTTAACATAGAGATGCTATACAATCAGATAATGTGTACGTGCAGTCCATCTCATTTTCCTCTAAAGATTCCTCAAGAGGTTCAATCTGCATCTCCTCTTCATCAGAGTAAACCTCTGGCTCCCAATTGCCGTTAAAGTTACAAGGTTCTTGTCGGGGAGTTAAAACACTCAACTCCCCCACTATACCAGTGGCCCGTGGGTAACTACCGTATTTCCTGTAGTTGGGTTCCTGAGAACTACAGAGCTCCTGGTACGTGCATAGAAAGTCAGGGTATTGCAAACCTCTCTTATTAGGGTAAATACGCCTACCTTTAGGAACTGCTGTTTCCTGCTCTCTCGGATAAGCACAGCTCTGCTTGGAAGCCCCTTTTCCACGGTGTTTCTCTGACTCATTCAAATGTGCTTCAGGGTAAAAGTTTTCCCCTTCTGCATTTCTGGTGTTAGGTAATTTATATCTTAAAGCCTTGGCTGTTGGACTGCCTTCTCTGCTTGCCTCACAGCAACGCTCCTGGGAATATTGAGAGGCTGTGCACTGCTGTTCCCAACAGCTTCTCTGAGAGTCACCAACCTCCTGTGCTCTGGATAATCCCCTTGGCTCCGTCCTCACAGCTCCACGGACACTGCTCTCAAGCTCAGCAGTTCCTAATGTTTCTCCCGTAGTTCCAACTACAGCCCTTGTAGTTCCTACTACTTCTCTCTCAGTTCTACTTTCTCCTTCAGTTCTCTCTCTACCTCCCGGTAAGTGATTTTTAAGTACGTTCAAATTGGTGTTAGCCTGGGCTCCACCCCCATGCAGGTGCTCTTCATTTTCTAATAAATTCTGTGCTCCCTTTCTGTTCTGGCGTTCCCTAACACCTTGTGGCTTTGTTTTCATCTCTTGCTCATAGCAACCTTCCCCCATGTGTGAACCTGAGCTGTCAGTTTCCCTTACATTTTGCTCACAATCCCCTACTTCCATGGGTTCTGATGGCGCTACCTTATGACAGATCCCCCCCCCCTTAAAATATTACGGGCTGCCGGACGACTAACCGGACAGCACGTAATCATCTCTTGGGTTCTGTCTCACTGCCTTACATAGGCCAAGCTGACCGTGGCCAATCTCTCCTTCCAAGGTTTTAGAACGTTCAAGTGGTATACCTGCTGACGTCCCCTCTCATTCTCCACCTTGTATGTCACATGACCTACTTTCTTTATTACTGTACACGGTCCCTTCCACTGGGCCTCAAACTTGGGTCCTGGGTCCGCTACTTGGACAAGGACTTTATCCCCTATGCTCAGGTGCCTTTCTCTTGTGCTCCTGTCATAGTAACGTTTTTGCTTTTCTTTGCTGGCCTGCAAATTTTCTCTTGAGGCCTTTGCAGTTCTTTCTAAGCGTTCCCTCAAGTTTTTAAGGAATTGAGGCACCCCAACTTCCTGCGAGTCTGGCTCCACCCACTGTTCATGGAGAATGTCTTAAATTCCCCTAGGGGCCCTGCCAAACATAAGCTCATATGGGGATGCTTTTAATGACGTCTGTATGCGTTCTCGACATGCATAAACTACAAATGGGAGTAGGGTATCCCATTCACCCATCTCTCCCTTCTTTAAACCCCTCCAAAGCATCTGTTTCAAAGACTGATTCATCCTCTCAACAAGCCCATTTGTTTGAGGATGATAGGCTGCAGTCTTTATGTACCTTATGCCGAAGGCTTCCCATACCGTTGCTAAGTGTTTTGATAAGAAATTGCTCCCTTGGTCAGTCAATACCTCCCTGGGAAAACCCACTTCACAAAAGAGCTTTACCAGCTCTTGGGCTATTACTCTGGCCGATGTACTCCTTAAGGGAATAGCCCATGGGAATCTAGTTGCGTGGTCTACCACCACCAATAAATACTGAAATCCTCTGGGCATACGGATCAGGGGTCCTACGATATCCATACCTATGCGTTCCATAGGTACTGCTATGGTGGGTGTGGATACCATCGGTACAGCTTTCGGCTTTAAAGCTGTGACCCTCTGACAAGTTGGACAAGCTTCGCAGTATTGTTTAGCCTCTTTAAAGACCCCTGGCCAATAGAATCGAACCAATATTTGGTCCAGGGTGCCTTGGACTCCCTTATGGCTGCCTATGGGGTGGTCGTGTGCCAACCTTAGTACTGTGGCTTTAAATGTCGTTGGCACGACCAATTGTTTCCTTATCGCTCCGGAATACGGGTCAGTACTTTCCCTATATAGGATTTCCTTTTCCAGGAAAAACCTGGGTAGGGTAGGCCGAATTTCCCTGGCCCATTCGAAAGCTCTCTTTAGAGCTGGGTCAGCCCGCTGTTCTGCTGGGAATGAAGGGAACTTACTCACCACCTCGGCAGGTACCCAAGGTAACCCTGCACCAGCTTCCAACTCGGCCCTTCCCCGGGTCCTTTGACGCCTCTCTTGGTGTTTTTTTGGCTTTCGCCTTCCTGCCTTCCTTAACCAGCTCGTGTATTAGTTCATCATGTGTGGGCAGAATGCCTAATCCACCCCCATCTAATTCCTCCTCTTGGGGCTCTTCCTCCCCCTCAGGCTCCCCGGGATCCTCAGATGCTATCCTTCCTTCCCCTGAGGTCCCTGCCTGCGATCGGATAGATATTAGGCCGGTCCGGGTATTCAACCCTACCGCCAGACCCTTGAGAAAGGGTGGCCAGTCTCTGCCTAAAATGACATCTCTAGGCAATGTAGGGATTATGGCTACCTGTAATGTGTGTTCTCTATCTACAGCACGTATAGATAACCTCTGTGAAGGATAACAGGAAAATGCTCCGTGTATGCATTTTAAGCGGATCTGGCTTTCTGCTTGCCTCAGGGCTGACCGACGGCGCCTCCCAATGGCTTCCCAGAGCTTGGACGTAATCATGCTCTGGTCAGCACCCGAGTCAAGCAGCGCCAGCGTTTCCATCCCTTCTACCTGCACAGGAATCAGGAACCCATCTTGTGCTGGCTTTTCTCTCCCAGCCATGAGGATAGTCCGCTCCGTGCAGTCTTTTTGGAAGTGGCCCGCTCGCCCGCACACATAACATTTCCCTTTGTGTATAGAAAAAATGTCATCATTAGTATTCTTACCACATACATTAAACATTTTCCCTTTAACATATTCCTCTTTTATGCTCTGCCATGCCTGCTGCTTTCCTCAGACCTATTTCTGAGGTGCCCACTATCTGAGCCTCAAAATAGCGTTCAGCTAGACTGGCTGCATCATTGGTATTCTGACAATTTTGCAAGGTGAGATACATTTTTACCTCAGTAGGCACAGCCTGGAGAAATTGCTCCAAGATAATTATATCTAACACTGCTTCCATTGTCCTCTGCTCAGGGGTTAACCACTTGTAGGCCAAATTCTTTAATCTCTGTTGCAGAGCTTTAGGGGTTTCTTGGGCCCTCATCCTAGCCTCTCTAAACAACCTACGATAGTGCATGCTAGATAGGCCCAACCTATCCTTAACTGCCTTTTTTATCTCCTCGTAGTCAGTAGCAAGGATGGCAGGCATTGCTTTATAAGCAGAGAGAGCTTCCCCGGTGAGAGATACAGCAAAGCGGGTAGCCCACTGCTCTCGTGGCCATTTCAATGCCCCCCCTATTCATTCAAAGGCATCAATAAAATCATCAATGTTGTCCTGTGGACTTAACTGTCCCAAAGTAAACGCATGACTCGCATTAAGTCCTACCCCTGGAACTACGTAGGGGTTCTCAGTCCCATGTCCTGGTGACTTTTCCAAAAATGCCCTCAAGGTCTCCAGAAGTGGCCTCTGCTGCTCCATGATCATTTTTGCTGTTTGTTCTTGCATGTGCCGTGCTAACTCCAGTTGTTTGTCCCACTGGTGTTGCATCCAGCTCATTATATCCTGGGCCTCCATCTTCTTGCTGTGACCCTGCGGAGAAAAGAAGAGAAAGAAAACCACCAAGTGCGGTACTTTTTACACTTCTTCACCCCTTTCCCGCACCACAGGAACGCCCTCTTTCTTGCCCTTTTATCCATCTACGCTAGTGCCCTAGGTATCTGTTACCTTAGGATCTGCGTAGATTCAGGCTTTGGCAAGAAAGGTCCTCAATCAGCGTCTGGCCTGTCCTGTGTGCTTGCTTCTTATGGGTCCTCCGGTACAGCAGTATTTTTTCTTCAAAAGTGTCCTTTTTTTTTTCCACAGTTAAAAAAAAATCCTCTAGACGACGCCACTCATGTCACCCACTAACGTACCCAGAGGCTAAAAAGGGCTTGGGTCGTTTGATGGGGCAGTATTTTTATGGCTAGAGCTCCTATGAAGGCTTTAGCAAGGCCTTCTGGATCCTGTAGTTTTCACAGTTAGCCAAAGAAGTGTAGTTGAAGCAGAGGGTAAGGTTTAAACTCAGGCTTTATTCCCCGTCCAGGGTGGATTCATAACAGTGGAACTTAAAACAGGTCAGACCCTTCGTCTGATAACACAATTAAAGAAAAATACTTTCAACACAACTTAGCTTTCTTCAGCATTAAACCATGAACAAAAAGTAACAGAAAACAGTTCCTTTTACTCACAGAACTCTGGCACCTGTTTCTTCTCATAAACAGTTCTGGCTGCTTTTAACATAGAGATGCTATACAATCAGATAATGTGTACGTACAGTCCATCTCATTTTCCTCTAAAGATTCCTCAAGAGGTTCAATCTGCATCTCCTCTTCATCAGAGTAAACGTCTGGCTCCCAATTGCCGTTAAAGTTATAAGGTTCTTGTCGGGGAGTTAAAACACTCTCCTCCCCCACTATACCAGTGGCCCGTGGGTAACTACCGTATTTCCTGTAGTTGGGTTCCTGAGAACTACAGAGCTCCTGGTACGTGCATAGAAAGTCAGGGTATTGCAAACCTCTCTTATTAGGGTAAATACGCCTACCTTTAGGCACTGCTGTTTCCTGCTCTCTCGGATAAGCACAGCTCTGCTTGGAAGCCCCTTTTCCACGGTGTTTCTCTGACTCATTCAAATGTGCTTCAGGGTAAAAGTTTTCCCCTTCTGCATTTCTGGTGTTAGGTAATTTATATCTTAAAGCCTTGGCTGTTGGACTGCCTTCTCTGCTTGCCTCACAGCAACGCTCCTGGGAATATTGAGAGGCTGTGCACTGCTGTTCCCAACAGCTTCTCTGAGAGTCACCAACCTCCTGTGCTCTGGATAATCCCCTTGGCTCCGTCCTCACAGCTCCACGGACACTGCTCTCAAGCTCAGCAGTTCCTAATGTTTCTCCCGTAGTTCCAACTACAGCCCTTGTAGTTCCTTCTACTTCTCTCTCAGTTCTACTTTCTCCTTCAGTTCTCTCTCTACCTTCCAGTAAGTGATTTTTAAGTACGTTCAAATTGGTGTTAGCCTGGGCTCCGCCCCCATGCAGGTGCTCTTCATTTTCTAATGAATTCTGTGCTCCCTTTCTGTTCGGGCGTTCCCTAACACCTCGTGGCTTTGTTTTCATCTGTTACTCATAGCAACCTTCCCCCATGTGTGAACCTGAGCTGTCAGTTTCCCTTACATTTTGCTCACAATCCCCTACTTCCATGGGTTCTGATGGCGCTACCTTATGACACTGGTCAGAAAGAAGGTGTCGGTAAGACTATCTCCTGATTAAGATGGAAATCCGAGACAACCTTTGGCAGGAACTTGGGGTGGGTACAGAGGACCGCTCTGTTCCCATAGAACCTGGTGTAAGGGGCATCAGCCATGAGAGCCTGGAGTTCACTGACTCGGCGGACCGAGGCCAGAGCCACCAGGAAGACCACCTTCCAGGATAGGTCCCGGAGCAAGCACGTCGCCATTGGCTTGAAAGATGAACGTGTAAGCTGCATGAGCACCACATTCAGGTCCCACTCCGCCGAGGGAGGCCAGATGGAAGGTTTTGAGAGCAAGAGACTCTGCATAAAGCAGGAGACCAAGGACTGCTCCGAGAGGGGTTTACCCTCAACGGGAAGATGATTTGCCGAGATGGCACCAAGGTGCACCCTGACACAGTTCGACTTGAGCCCCTCCGAGAGATAAAGGAGGTACTGGAGGACCCATCAGATAGGACAAGAGAATGGGTTGATCTGGAGCCCGGAGCACCCGACTGAGAAGCGCCACCATTTGAAAGCGTATGCTTGTCTTGTCGAGTCTTTTCTTGACGCAAGGAGGACCTCCTCGACCTCCACCGGGAGGTCCAGCAGGGCTAGGGATACCCGTTCAGCCGCCAGGCCGTGAGGGACGAGGCCAGGTTTGGGTATAACACCCGCCCCTCCTCCTGCGTTAGCAGGCCTTGGGCATGGTCCAGGGGAACTGGGGGCTCGGATGAGAGCCAGAGCAGGAGTGGGAACCATAGCTGTCGAGGCCACGAGGGAGTGATGAGAACCACCGACGCTTGCTTCCGCTGAACTTTGCGTAGAGTCCTCGCAATGAGAGGAGTGTGAGGGAATGCATAAAGAAGCCCGGAGGTCCAGCTCAAGAGGAACGTATCCAGGGCCTCCCTGCTCGGGTGCAGGATCGGTCCTCAAAAGCAGGGGAGCTGCGTGTTCATCAGACTAGCAAACAGGTCCATGGTCGTGGGTTCCCCACTGATGGAATAAGAGGCTGGCCACCTCGGGGTCCAGCCGCCACTCGTGAGGGCAGAGGATCCTGCTGAGTTTGTTCACGAGGATGTTCTCGTGGCCTGGGAGGTAGACCGCTCGTAGGGTCATCCACCAATGTAAGGCAAAGGAGCAGAGGAGAACCGCCTCCCGGCAGAGGAGGCAGGAGCCTGTCCCCCCCCCCCCCACCTCCTTGTTGATGTAGAACACATCACTACTCGGTTGTCGGTCTGCACAAAAACCGACTTCCCTTGCAGATGGGTCCTCAAAGGCATTCAGGGCCCATCATACTGCCCGAAGCTCGAGCAAGTTTATTTGCTGTTGGGACTATTCGGGTGACCATCGGTCCTGAGTGCACAGCGCACTGCAGTAGGCTCCCCACCCCAGCAGGGAAGCATCCATTGTCAGGATGAGCTCGTGCTGTGGGGTTTGGAAGGGCAGTCCTCGGAGGAGGTTGCAGTGGTCCTGCCACCAGTCCAAGGATTTTCGAAGGCTCTGGGAGAGCCGAATAGGGTCTCTGAGGGTGGGCTCCACTAAGCACTGAGGCACCACTGGGCCATCCGCATGTGCATGCAGATGTGGGGGACCACATGGACAGTGGAGGCCATGTGCCCCAGGATGTGCAGCATAGTCCACACTGTGACCCGAGCATTGCTCTGAACCTGAGCCACCAGGGCTCGGAGCCAAGCTGCACGGTCTGCTGGCAGGAAGACGGTTGCCTGCTGAGTGTCGAGACGTGCACCAATAAACTCTAAGGCCTGCTCCAGCTCGAGATGGGACTTGGGGTAGTTGACCAGGAACCCTAGGTGCTCGATGAGGAGGATCGTGCATGATGCCGCCGATCGAGCTTCCCGTGCCAAGGGCCCCATAACGAGCAAGTCGTCGAGGTAAGGGAAGAACGGTACACCCTGCTATCTGAGGGAGGTGGTGGCTGCGGAGAGGCACTTTGTGAAGACCCACGGAGAAGACACGAGTCCAAAGAGGAGCAATCTATATTGGTAGTGCTCTCCTTGCACAATGAAGCACAGATACTGCCTGTGCTGTGGATGAATCAAGATGTGGGCGTAAGCGTCCCTGAGATCCAAGGAGCATAGCCAATCGCCCTGCTGGAGGAAGGGCAGCAGGACGCCAGGCGTTAACATTTTGAACTTTTCCCGCACCAAGAACTTATTTAAGTTTCTGAGGTCAAGGATAGGCCGCAGCCCTCCCATTTTTTCAGGACAAGGAAGTACCGGGAATAGAAACACTGACCTCTGAGGTGCGTCGGAACCCTCTCGACTGCCTGCTGGGCAAGAGGGTTGTCCAGCTCACGCTCTAGATATATCTGCTGCACGGGGAGTCAAAAAGGCTCCACTGGGGAGAAGGAAGGGGGAAGCCTGTCCAAAAGGAGGAGATACCCGTCTCGGACCACTCGGAGGACCCAAGTGTCCGACGTAACAGATGCCCATCGACGGGTGAAGAGGGACAGGCATCCCCTCCCCCACCGGCTGCAGAGCTTCTGGAGGGAGAAAGGGCTTTTGACATCAGCAGCGTAGCCTGAGCAGACTGAGGTGGTGCCGGGATTTGGGGCTTGGGCCCTTTAGGCTTGCAGTGGCCGTGGGGTGCCTTCCCCTGTCTTGCTGTGGCCGGCGGGGGGGGGGGGGTGTGGGTATGGTGGGTAGCCCCAGTACGGTATGCCCTTCCTCAGGAAGAACGGCTTCTTAGCTGGTTGTTTCTTCCAAGGGAGGGAAGAGGTCTTGCGTGAGAGGCAGGTTCGGGTTACGAACTCCGTTTCTATCTTGGGGGCCTTATCCTCCATAGGCTTACCGAAAAGCTGCTCGCCAAGGCCGGGAACATCCAGGAGCTTTTCCTGGACCCACTGGAGCCATGCCTGGTGTTGGACCCCAATGCCAGCCGCTGCTACATAGGCCGAGGATTCAAATCTGTTATAGGCGGCATGGGAGAGGTATTTCGAGCTCTCCGTGATGGACCTCAGGAGAGTCTGGAATCTAAGTAGGGGTTTGCCAGTGAGGCCCATGGAGAAACCCCCGAGCTCCTTGGCAAGGTTGCGTAGGGACATGCCCATGTACAGTTGGTAAGCCTGAATATGGCATGTAAGCATGGACCCTTGATAAGCCTTGAATCCCAATGCATCCAGGGCTCTTGATTCCCTACCCGGCAGAACCGAAGAGTATGACTTCAGACTCTTTTGCTTCCGCATCGCCGATTCTACCACCATGGAGATGTAGGGAAGTTGGGTCTTCCTAAATCCGGGGCCATGCTGAACTCTGTACATCGTGTCGAGGTGCTTGCTCACAATGGGCACCGAGGCAGGTGTCTCCCACATGCGAAGTAGCAGCCTGGACAGAATGGGAGGAACTGGAAAGGTAAGAGATTCCTGAGGCGGGGACTCATACTGCAAGATATCGAGATCTTCGGCTTGAGGCTCCTCCTCAGCCTGGGTAGCCCGCTCCATATCCTGTATGAACACCAAGGAGGAGGTGTCTTCAGGCGGTGAACACCTCTGAAAGGCGGGCGGGGATGGGTCCGGGTCCAAAGGGAGGTCCCTATGGGAGTGGGTCTCCGAGGAGGTATCCCCATCCGACTCCCAACCCAAGAGATCAGAGGAGGAATCCAACTCGGGCTGGTCACCCCGTCCAGAGGCCGAGGACCGCTTGGAGCCGGAGGCACTGGAGGATCTCACCCCCGAGGAATGGGAAGGCGAGCAAGACCGGTGCCGAGGACTCTCACGAGGCCCACAGCTCTCAGGGGTTTCCAGGGCAGGTTTTGGAGTTCCTCTCAAGGGAACGTCACCAGCAGTTCTGAGATACCAACTTACAGCCAACCAGCTGGAGCTCCCCTGTAGTAGAACTAGCTCCCACCACAAAAGAACCAGACCATCCATTGATCACAGCAAGTATAACACTCCTTGATGAATTAACTATAAGCTGAGACTTCTAACACACCAAACTATAGCGATATACTTACAGTACTGTACAGTACTGTCAAGAGCCACACTTACTGTTGCCAGTAGCCTATGTAATATTACTAGTAATCTCACATACTGTTGTCAGTAACCCTTGATGTCAGTAACATATATAACATAGCTAGTAGCCTCATATACTGTTATACTATTGTCAGTAACCTATATAACACTGTCAGAAGACCTACATGGCATAGTTGTAGCCTCATAGTTGTAGCCTCATATACTGTTATACTATTGTCAGTAACCTATATAACACTGTCAGAAGACCCTATTGTACTGTTGGAAACACTCTTACTGTTGTCAGTAAACTACATAACACTATTAGTAGCCCCATATACTGTTGCCAGTAGCCTAATGTTACATTATTAGTAGTCCTATATACTGTTGTCAGTAACCATTATAGCATTGTTAGTAGCCTCATATAGTGTTGTACTATCATCAGTAATCCTTCATCTACCTTCTCTTCTGCTAACCTTTATAGCATTGTTAGTAGTCTCATATACTGTTGTACTATCATCAGTAATCCTTCATCTACCTACTCTTCTGCTAATCATCCCCATACACAGAACTCCCACACACTCAATCCCCCCACACTCAAAAACACATAATGTCTCCAATAAAATGTACAAACCTCTCCCTCATCCTCCTCCTAATAACACTCCTAACACAACACATTTATACATACAAATCCAATCAAAGCCCCTACATCAACATCCCCATTATTCATAACCACTACCAGAACCCATATAGCACCCCCACCACACAAAACTTATTTCAAAACCCGCAACACATAGTAACATACTCACACTCCCACAACCACTTTTCTCGTCACGACCCAGGCAGACGCCCCCACAGACTTATTCAAATAAAATGTCAACCACAAAGCAATAAAAAGGACAACACAGCTAATATAGACACTAAACCCAAGCTCTACCTAATAAATATCAGATCCATACGAAACAAAATACCAATAATTAAAAAATGAATGCCAAATTAAAATTATAAATTGCATGTACGGCTAAAAAAAGGGGAGGAGCTATAAAAACTTACACATAAAAATAGATAACATTTTAAACCAATCATTCAAAACATTACATATTGGCGTGGCGGTAACATTGATAACACCCTCCTACACCTGGAACAGCGTTATATCCATAATTTGAACTGCATGCATCCAGAAGGTTTAAATATGGAAAGGGATCTTTCTGTTTTTCTTTGATCTCATTCAGGAATTTATAAGAATTATGGTTGGTCATTTTTTTCATATAGTTTCATATACACATATATACATATATATTTTTTAAGTTTTGATATATTTTTCATATATATAAGAAAAGAATTGATTAGGTTAAGGTTCTAATGTGTACCTGTTTGTTTTTGTTTGTCTTTAGAGGGTTAGAGTTATCAATGGTCTAATGGATACATTCGGATAGACCTAAAAGTATGTAAGACTTTCTTTTATATCCCCACTTGTGTGCACTCTTGAGTTATGGTGGGTATGTATTTGGTTATATATTTATTTATTTATTTAACTGTATTTATATCCCGCTTTTCACCGGGTCAAAGTGGTGGAACATATAACAGGGGGGGGGATAAATAATGGGGGGGGGGGCCCATCACCGGGGGCTCAACATTGATGATTTTGGGATGAACATAGAGACTGACAGGATAGCAGAGTTACTGGTCTGGAGTTCTTGAAGAGAAATAGGGGGGGTTCCTATTCAGAGATGTTCTTGGAATAGGACGTTTTTTAGCTGCTCTTTGAATGATGGGAGATCACCGTTGTTCCTGATGTGGTTTGGTAGAGAGTTCCAGAGGGATGGGGCATAGAGTTCAAAGGCTGTGTTGCAGGTCCGTTGTGTTGCCTTGGTTCTTTTGTGGGGGATGGCAATGGAACTGTTGGAGGTTTGTCTGGTTGTTCTGCTGTGGGTTGGGCGAGGCAGTAGGGTGCGGGGTGGGGTGCCTGGTGGATGGTTTTGTGGGTGAGTAGAAGAGCTTTGTACTTGATTCTTGCTTTTAGCTGCTTTATATACTTTTAGCTTCCTAAATATCATTAAATATACACCCTCTTTTTATGTATATTAGGGTAATCTGAAAAGTAGGGAGCTTATTTTTAGATTTCAAGTCTGAAATTGTTTTTTTTAACTTCAATAAGGTTCCTTTTGAATTTGCATAAGAGGCGGTTCATTCTTTGGAGGAGTATTTATTTGTCCATCTGTGCAGCCGTTGGCGTTTTTTATCCTGGCAGTTAGACTTTTGTTTGCAGAGCAACCTAATGCTGGTTTATTGAATAATGACGGATAAAAAAGTAAGTGTTGTAAAGTTTTGGTTGTGTTAAGAATGGAAGTTTGATCCATCTTGCATTTTTATTTAATTCCCTGTAGGGGTTCGTTTTTGAAAATGGTTTAGAAATGTTTTTAAGGATTCCTATAGTCTAGAAACACCCCCTCCCCCCTCCCCTTCTGAAGTGGATTTTATAAGAATTATGGTTGGTCATTTTTTAATATAGTTTCACATATACATATATATATATATATTTCTTTTTTCTTAAGTTTTGATATTTTTCATATACAAAAGAAAAGATAATCGATCAGATCAAGGTTTTAATGTGTATTGGCTGTTTTCGTTTGCCTTTAAGGGGCTAGAGTTATCAATGGTTTAATGGAGACATTCAGATAGACTTAAAAGTATGTAAGACCTACTTTTATATGCACACTTGTGTGCACTCTTATGAGTTATGGTGGGTATATATTTGGTTATATACACTTTTAGCTGCCTAAATATCATTAAATATACACCCTCTTTTTATGTATATTAGGGTAATCTGAAAAGTAGGGAGCTTATTTTTAGATTTCAAGTCTGAAATTGGTTTTTTAACTTCAATAAGGTTCCTTTTGAATTTGCATAAGAGGCGGTTCATTCTTTGGAGGAGTATTTATTTGTCCATCTGTGCAGCCCTCGGTGTTTTTTATCCTGGCAGTTAGACTTTTGTTTGAAGAGCATCCTAATGCTGGTTTATTGAGTAATGACGGATAAAAAAGTAAGTGTTGTAAAGTTTTGGTTGTGTTAAGAATGGAAGTTTGATCCATCCTGCATTTTTATTTAATCCCATGTTTAATCCCCCCCTCCCTCCCCCCTCCCCCCCCCCCTTTTTTGAAGTTATTTTTATTTACCAGGGTTTCAGTCTTTTCGTTCCTTTAAAGCCGTTGTAAATGATACTTTTGATTTATTTTAAAGGGCTGCTTATATGGATATGGAATTATTTATAATTAAGATCAATGAATCCTGCAAGAACTAATATTAGACACTGCAATTGCTATAGCGTGCACTAGCTCCCCTTGGTGGTGACTGTAGTCTTTTGGGATCCTTAACTTAAGCCGTTTATGTACATAGATTAAATTATGTAATGACATTTTTTATACACGCTGAATGGTTGTTTTTTGATTTTATTTAGTTTCTCATGTATCTTTTTACACATATACATAGTTTTTTCATTATTGTTTTTATAGGAGTAGTTCATTTTACAGTTATATGTACCCTTTGGCATCTCGTATTTGACGCTCCATCAGGTAATTTTTGTGGTTCTATTGCTTCTCCATAAAATTTTTTAGGAACATAAATCATTGATCAGTTAGTTTAATTATACTTACTTAGTTATATATAGATGTTTATAGTCATTTTTATGGGAGTGATTCACCCCTGTATTTAATAGTGCCCTAGGGCTTTTTGGTTAGATATTATATTAAGTAATACTTATAGATATATTTATTTAATTTGGAGTATATTTGAGTTTAATGATCCTTACTTTTTAACGAAATTTCTATGGGACATATTCTGTTAGATTTGGTATTATATGTCTGTAGGGTTCGCCCTCTCACCTGCCCCTTTGCACCGGGGCAGTACAAAAACATTTTCTCCTCATCCCTCTCGTTGGTTTTACTTTTTCTTATGTTTTTTTAAATTTGTAAAAGGAATATTTTGTTTTATTTACTTATTGTTTATTCATATAGGTGATTGTTCCTACAAACGCAGGTATGCACTTCTTGGTTTTTAACTTCTTCCTTCTTAAATAATTATGACTATTGGGTACTTTATGTGGTTTAAATAAAAATGATTTATATACGTTTTATATGTATATATATTCTCTTATAATTGTTTGTATTTTATTTAATGATGTTTTAATAATTATTATTCATGATTTTTTACTATTAATGTTTATTTATTTATTTTATGTGCCCTAGTCATATTTATAATGTTCTAAAGACTATTTTATTGTTCATTTTGTATGTTTTGAATGATTGGTTTAAAATGTTATCTATTTTTATGTGTAAGTTTTTATAGCTCCTCCCCTTTTTTTAGCCGTATATGCAATTTATAATTTTAATTTGGCATTCATTTTTTAATTATTTATGCTTTTAATATGTTTGTCCTTAATGTCCATTTCTGTTATAATAATTAGATTTTATCTCTATTATTTTATTGTTTATGTGTATTATACTTCATTCTTGTAGCCTACACGCCCCTGAAGAAGGCTTTTCCGAAACACGGCCTGTGTTGGGCCATTGGCTGGAGTGATATTATTTAATAAAATTTGGTGTGTCCTTTCATTTGCATTCCACGTTTTTATTGGGTGGTTCTTTGCACGTGGATCCGTGCTTGGTGTTGGACTCCTGTATACGAGTTGTGCCATCCATCCTTCATTTATATGCTGTAATACTTGCCTATCTGTACGGTTATGGTGTAGTATATGGTTTCTCCCTTATTACCTATTCTTACCAATATTGGTTCCGGTTTTATCGTGGATCATTTGGTAATTCGTTTGTCTTTTAACATTCGTTGTTCTCACTCTTGTATGCATCGTTTGTTTCAGTTGTAATGGTCTTCTCTTTATTTATTTATATAACACGTGGTTTGACGTCTCTGATGATTTGGTTACGACCTCTACATATAGAGTGCGCAGAAGCCGCCGTTTTTTGACTTCAAACACTTTGTGATTTACCCTACTGCACGATTCTACCGTTTTATCTCAACATACTGTAGGTATTATTTTAGTTCATTTGCGATGTGTCTTGGGGGAAGTATGTTATGATATTTTGTTTGTAGGTGACTAATTTATTAGGATATGATTTCATGTTATTTAAGTGCATATATATTATCATATCCCCTCTTGAGCCGTGGGTTTATGGCCCCTCTTTAGTCTGAGGTCTTACAAATTAACTATTAAGCCGTTCATGAGCGATCCTTTAATATAGGTACTTTGACTTTTAAGATTACCCCGTTTTTGTTTTTGGCTATGGTTTGATTTTAAAATGTCGATATTTGTTAGTGATGCATGGATCGTCTTGGGACTTTCTTTGATGTTACAATACAATTTTTAAATCCTTTCCTTTTCCTCCGCCTTTGCCTCCTATGTAGATTCTAGGCCCTTGAGGATTCACCTGTATAAGGTTTATCTCCATCAGGTGAGGCGTCAGTAATTTTAAGCTGCCGGTATACAGGCACGTATTTATGGCATATTCGTAAATATCTTTATAGTCATATTAATACCAGTTTCTTGCATTCTTTTGCAACTTCAGACAGTTTATTCTCTTGAGTTTAGTCCCCGGTTTACATACCGGTCCTTTTGGCAACGTATATTTTCACGTGAGGGTTTTAGTTTTATTGTATCCACTATTTTACTATTTTTACATATATGTATGTATATAACATTTTATGGATACGATCTCTATTTATTTATTTATTTAACCTTTTTATGGTCTGTATTCGTTGCAATTCATATTTTTGGTTTAGAGATTCTTGTATTCCAAATGTGTACAGTTTTATTTCTGTGACACGTTTGAGGTGCAGCTGTCTCTGATAAGTTTTTAATACTTTTTTATTATATTTTTTAATACTTTTTTATTATATTTTTTGCCATTCCTTTCGAATATCATTTTTTATCCTTTTTGAATTTATACATTATTTATTTTAAGTGTCGCTTTGGAGTCTGTGTAATTACACATTCCATGTTTTGGTTGGGTTCCCTCTGATTCTCTCTTACAGCTTTTGTATTTCTTCCTTTTTGTTTAGTTTATCAAGATATAGTATAGAACAAATACAGGTATGTTTTAATTTATTTCATAATCCCCTGGTATGCCCCTATTCTTTTTGCAATCCCATGTTATTTTATAATTGGTATACTATTGGGATCATTTCTTGTTTTGTCACACCCTTAGTAGCATTCTTATTATGATAATTTGTAATGGTTTCTTCATATGCTCCTTCATTTATTATGTAGTCCTGTGTATTATATGCTTTATATTTTATATATTATGATTTTTATTTATTTTTATATTATGTGGATTATTTGATTGTACTGTATTTGGCTTTATTTATATATTTATACAAGTATATTGTATGTTTATATGTATAGATGCCTGGTTCATTCGTTTTGGGTCCTTCTTTTATTTGCTTTTATCGTTTTATTTATAGTAGCAAATAATTGTATCATTTCATGTTTATTATTATTTATTGTTTATTATTTATATTATTGGTTGTTTTTAACTGTCCCTTTTAGCCATTTTAGCCCCTGAGGAAGGCTTCACGAAACACGGCCTGTGTTGGGCCAATGGCTGGATCTGTCTAATAAAATATATTCTTCCTGCTATCCACGGTTTGTATTGGGTTTGTTTTGGAGCATGTGGATTAAGTGCTTGCTTGTTGGGAGCTCCGAGGCACCACAGACAGAAGTCATGGGTGTCCGTAAGCAACATGTTCTTGGAGCATCTATTGCATTTTTTGAATCTGTGGCCATAGGGCAAAAATGGTCCCTGCGAGGTCGAAGACCCACGCTGCCAGTGGCTGGGAGAAAAAAAAAGGCGCGAAACCTGTGAAGGCAAAAAATGCTAGGAAAAACGTCCCCTAATTGCTTCAAAAGGATAGAGCAGGGGAAGGATGGGTAGAGGACCGGTGCAACCGGAAAAGTAATAGGCCTAAGGCCAAAAAACAAAACACTTTTTCCGAAAAACAAAACACTTTTTCCGGGAGACAAGAACGTGCGTCCGAAGGGCTCTGCGTAAAAAGGGAGACTGAGCAAGATGGCACCCTTGGGAGGGAAGAGGACCACGTGCATGCGTGGCAGCAATCCCAAAGGCCTTCTTTGAAAGCTGGGGAATTGCTCTGCACGGGCTCCGTCGGTGCCGACGTCACCCATAAGTGAGGACTGACTTCCTGCTTGTTCCTGGATAAAGTAAGGTAACCCCAAAAACAGAATTTCCGTCAGGAAAAAACAAATGAAATACAAATGCAGGAAAGACCAGGAATTAGTTTCCCCAATTATAGTAAGTAGTTATACAGAACATTGTGAATCCTGGCGCACACCCACGGGGTGAGCAGAGACAGTGGGAAAGAAAGCACCGCGGCTGCTACTAATCTCCGCGCAGGGCTGTTGGCAAGAAAGGTCAGACGCCTCTTCTCTCCTTCCTGCACAGCTGCTAAAACCTGTTCCATGCCGTTTTAGACCGCGCGCCAGTGCCGTGTGCTTCCCCCAATTTCGGCTGCTTAAAAGAGATAATTTTAGAGTTGTATCTCAAGCCTTTACGTTCCTTCTTGCTTGAGAGCACTGCCCCTGTGAACATCCCACTCCTCCCCCCCCAACACACTCATCCGTTGGTTTCCAGCTTCAGCAGTGAGGGGCTGTTTGTGAGACTGACAGACTGCTCTGGGCTCTGAAATATTTCTCCGCGGCGGCTCCTCACCCAAGGCGGGTTTAGGAGCTGTCCGAATCACCTGAACACTAAAGACTCTCCCCAAGGCACACCCCAGCGGGGTGGGGAGGGGGGACGACTCCGGATGCTCTGGCTAAAACAAATCTCCTTTGAAATAGACCAAATCCCCTTAGACTCCCGAAAAGAATGTAAAGAAATTAAATTAAATTGAAATAAAATAAAGTAAAACTACACTACAGCTATACGGCTTAGTTGTCCCTACAGTGAGTCCAGCACCCTGGCTCACGACCTCCTCCAGCTACTTGGAGACTGAGCATAAAAGGGGTGGTATGCGGTGCAGCTGCCTAACTATGTTGGTGTCATCAAAATATGACATGCTTAGTTTCCAAGCTGCTGGAAAAGGTACACTACCCAGAGGTGCGGGACTGGTCTGGAGGGACGATAAAGAAGCAGCTGTAACAAACCGTGTCACTTTCACACACTTTTCCTCAATGGCACTGTTCCTTCGGTTTGCAGCAGCAAGAGAAACTTATGGCGATTTCACTTCCAACATATCCCTATGCATCGGTACTGAAATCGTAAGTGGCCCATGCTGCCGCAAGTCGAAGGAATGCAGTTGAGAAAAAGTTATGAAGGCGGCATGGGTTGTACAGCTGCTCATTCTGCCTCATCAATGGAAGCTGCTGCACTCTTTGGGAGTGTAGAGCAGAGGGCAGATGAAGCTGCTGCACTATTGAGGAGAGGCATGGCAGGGTAGGGCAGACAAGAGCTGCTGCATGAGGAGAGGTAAGGGGAGATTAAAGATGCCACATTGTTCAGGAGGTGGTAAGGGAGAGGAGAGATTTAAGATGATGCACTACTGGAGAGGGGGAAAGATGGCCTATAAGGGTGAGGGGGGAGGGAGAGAAGGGAAATGCTGTTTTTTTGGGAACCATGTGGGAGTGACCATGGAAGGTTGTCAAGGGAGGGAGAGGAGGATGGTAAGTACAGAGGGTAAATATGTGGTAATTAGGAATGTGTGAAAGATAAAACGGAATAAGAGGCCGGGGGGGGGGGGAATGACAGCATGGGAGATAGGCTGGGCAGGAGGTGAGTGAAGAAGATGGAAAGGCGATAGGTTGGTGAAAATTTTAAAAGTAGACTGAGGACTAGAGGATGAGAGAGAAATTTAGTGGATAGAAAGGCAGAACAAGCTTTCACACTTCAGACTATTCTCTCAAATTGAACACTAATGTGTTACATGTGCGTTATTGATGGAACACTGTATGGTGCAGAAATCTGAATTAGAAGCAACAACACAAAACAGTAAGATATTATGGTAAAACAAAAGAGAGCCACGGCTTATCCCTAGGGATAAGCATCATGGAACTGGCTACTTTAGAGATATGGTGATCTAAATTGGCCACTGTTGAAAAAAGAACACTGAGCTTGATGGACCATTGGTCTGATCCAGTATGGCAGTTCTTAAGATTTTGGTGGAGGGGGGAGGGCAGAGGATATTCAGCAGTGGCAACATACACTTATAAAGTGGCTAACCTTTGCCACTAAATTCTAACCCCGGATATTCAATGCTGGGGCCATATCTGGAAGCAATATTAAGCAGCTGTCCGGTTAGCTTCCGTAGCCAAAGTTAGCCCACCTTTGCCACGCTTACTTTACCTGCATAACGTTAACCAATCAGTAGCTCAATATCACCGCTGTCCAGTTAGCAATGGGTGCCGCCTCTGCTCCACCTCATAATACCCACAACATGCCCTTATGCTAACCTCTTAGCATCAGGGTGTGTAGAGGCGGCACCCACAGATATCCAGTGGCACTAACCATATAAATGCCTTTGAATATCCCCCACAGGGTGTCTATTGAAATGTGACAATTATTGGATTTATATATAGCAAATATTGAATGCAGCAATTCATATGATGTGGGGGGGGGGGGGCGGGGTGAGCTCACCTGGTCCTCACTGCACTTAGGGAAAGCGGTGAGATAAGAACGGTAGTAGTGGTGGATGCATTGCTGCAGTGCTGAGGTAATGATGGGCCACCCAGCCTTTGTAGCATACCTGAACGCAGATGGCACCTGCAGGAAGAGTCAGAATCACCCTTCTGGCTGTGATGGACCTCTTGCATAATAAAGTATAAGGCGCAGCAGTGGCCTGAGCAGCAGAAGACACTGTGACTGGCGCATGAAGGATAGCACATCCCAGTAGCGGTGCGATCTGTGAGGAGTGGGGAATCCAGCTAATGCCACGGCCAGAGAGCTGAACATGCTAGACAATGGGGAATAGAGACTACAACACATTCTAAGCAGAGGGCTATGGAGCGCCATTGCATGAGATCAGTGCAACAACCTCCACACATAGTGTGCTGCGGTCAGAGTCTGAAAGGCCCCATAGACTGAAAAGGGGAGAGCAGGAAGCAAGCAAGGGAACAGAACGAACCCCCCCCCCCCCCGCCACCCCCTCGGAGAGCCAGCCTTTCCGGAGAGATCATAAAAGCAACAGCATCAGGCCATGCTTGAACACAAGTCAGTATTGGTTATATCCTGATGTTGAAGTCCCTCAGCAGAGGCGTTGAATATTAACTGCCATTGGGGATTTTCTCCCCCCAGTCCACACAGACTATTGAGAGGTCAGAGCTGCCCTGTTTGCATTGGGGAAATCTCGCTCATCTTGCTTTTAGTACAGATCTGTGATGCTGCCCACGAACAATACAGGCCTTTCCCTAGGGATACCTACAATGCAACAGTTTACCAGGAAGTCACAACCCCTAGTGCAATTGCTCCAAGCTGTGCAGAGGAAAAACAGTCAATAAGTTCTTTTGATCTTGGAGGAGGTGGTGAAGCACCTAACAAAAAGTATGATGGTGCTTTTGGAAGATAAGTTGGCCAAGTTCCAGTCAACTGTGGAGGAAATGAAAGAGGCAATATCGATGCACGAGAGGCAGATAGCTGACAATGCCAACAGCATTCAAGCTACAGATTTGGTGGTAGAGGAAGTGCGGACAGCACAGTTACTTACCTGTAACAGGTGATCTCCGGAACAGCAGGAATTAGTCTTCACATATGGGGTTCGTCGGCGCCGACGGAGCCCGCATGGGAATGCTCCCCAGCATCCAATCAGAAGGCTTTTGGGAGCATCCCTCGCGCCTGCGCGGTAGCTTCCCGCCCTTCCCACTGCCTCTCCCCAGTTACGTTTCATAGCTGAGACAGAAGGAGAGGAGAGGAAGGAAGAGAGAGAGAATTACAACTCCTAGGGGAGGTGGGTGGGTTGTGAAGACTAATTCCTGCTGTTCCGGAGATCACCTGTTACAGGTAAGTAACTGTGCTATCTCCAGGAACAAGCAGGAATGAGTCTTCACATATGGGGACTCCCTAGCTGAGGGTGCCAGAGGAGATCCCAGAATGCGCGCCCCTGGACAGGGTGGCATCGCCCAACCTGGATCCCCGGCATCCCCTGAGGGATGAAGGGTAGGAGTTGAGAAGAGTTGCCAAGGCACAGCAACCGAAGACTACAGGTGGAGTCTTCAAAACCACGTCAAACATCATTAAACCGTTAATGATCTAGCACAATCTAGAGCTTACCTACTGGATTGTAGAAGGCAGAGCTGCGACGGGTACTGTAGATGCAGTAGCGAAGTCTTCAAGGGAACTTCACCGCAGAGAGGACGAAGTTCCCAGTCCGGGCGGGCTGGAGACGCAGGTGTCAACCGGCACCGGAAGGACGGCAGGTCTTCACGAGGAGCTCTAAGAGAAGCTGAGAACTCCAGTAGGAGCAGAGTCCCCAATCCAGAGGACTAAGCAGAAGACTGACCGATCTGGGAGAACCCAGCCCAGAGAAGAACAGGAGTGTACCCCAGGATACCGAGGGGTACACTGTCTACCCTAGCCGGCAAGGGATAGGAAGACATTGGGTTCGAAAACCTCCAGACAAGGAGGCGTAAACCAAGGGGCTGTTGACTTCACAGCAAGTTTAAGCATAACCGGTCCGAGCACCCGAGCCGCAGAACGCAGGCAAGCAGACCGGCCGGACCCCGTAAGAAATAACAAACCGTCAGTACCGACAATTGGGAGATAGTCAGTAAGACACAGGGCGCTATAACATTTCCCAAAAGCGCCCACCTGTACCGATATATATCCAATAACAGGTATAGATGTATATTGGGCTATAGGTGGGCCCGGGAACGCCCACCCAGGTTACTAAACCGGTATGCAGGGGACATGCACACGTGAGAATGATACTGCCAACTCGGACCGGCCCTTGCTCCACAGGAGGGCGCCCACCTGGAAGGTGGCGGGGGGAAGGGCCATCCAAGTGATGGGCCGATGTGCGTGGTGCAGGGCAGATCGGCGAGAGTAGCAGTATGGTTGCGTGACCGCCAGATCAGTTGGGGAGGAGCACATCAGGAGTACGTAGGTCCCTGAGGCGTCCACCTGACAGCCACGCAGAAAAACGTGTCCTCCGTATCACAGGGAAGGCAGGAGGATAGAAAACCCTATAGCCACGGTGTGACCGTGGGGGTCATCTCCGGCATATATAAAAAAAACCCTTCGGGGGTAAGGCCAATGCCGCTCCGAGGAGTGCAGGGAGCGGAGCCGGGGATCAACATGGGTCAGTGGGACTCCTGTCCACCGTAACCTGACAGACCCAGGGGTTTCTCTGCGAGAGCGGAGACACAGACCAGAGGGCGGGGATGGTCCGGCCCTGTCGAGGATTAGTTTGGGCCATGCTCGGAGAGTAGCGGCCAAGGCCTACACTGGGAGAAGGAGATTCGGTGCGCGATCCCCTTAATCCGGGGGAACCAGGCAGAGGGGAATTCGAGGGACGTACCCGAGGGTAAGTCCGAAGAAGACTAGCATGGCCCTGAGGAGCCAGGCTAACCTAGTGTGGGAAGGGTCCCCCCCCCCCACCGGGGAAGGGGGCTCCATACCTCCAATCAAGCAGCCGAACCACTTGTCATACTGAAAAGAACCCCAGTAACTTCTGTTAAGAGGAGTTAAGCGCAAACTGCCGCATACCGGAGCCTAAGGCTGCTTGGCATGGGCAGCCTGGCGCGAGCCCTGGCACCGCCGACCGGTGTGAGATGGCCCTGGCATGGGCGCACCCCGGCAGGTGGGTAGAGGGACGAAACTTCCTCTTCTTCGGAAAAGAGGGTCGGGAAGGACATTTCCTACCCCCGGGAGAGGGGGAGGGCCGCGGGCGGCCAGCGCCAAACAGGTCGGCGGAGCACTGAGCAACCTGACGCAAAGCCTCGCCATTGAAGAGGTTCTCCCCGGTGCACGGGGAATTACCCAGATTATGTTGTGCCCAGCTGCACAAGTCGGAAGCCTGCAACCAGGCTGTACGACGCGCCCCTATGGCGACAGCAGAGGACCTGCTAACTGACTCAAAAGACTCCACGGCAGCACGAGAAAGAAACCAAGAGATATTCCTGCAATGGTAAAGAAGCAAGGAATAGTCAGGGGCCCGAGGGGCCGACACAAAGGGAGACAAAAGAGATAACCTCTCGGTGACCTCCCGAAGCGCCAGGCTCATATAGAAAATATATGAGAGAATCTTGGAAGCCAACATGGACTTTGGAAGGTTCGCCGCCCAAAGTTGTCCAGAGCTTTAGACGCACGATTCGGGGGGAGGGAAGAGTGCTTCTTCTCACTCCCGACCTTCCTCAGGGCCGAGTCCACCACAATGGAATGATGGGGAAGCTGGTGCATCTGGAAACCCGGAGAGGGGGGCACCCGATACAGGGCATGCATGGCTGTAGGTGGCGCCGGTACCTGTAAGGGCGAGCGCCAAATCCAGAGCAGGAGATCCCGCAGGGAGGGATGTAGAGGAAGCATTATGGCTGCCTGTTCCGCAGGACCCGGACTTAGCGAAGGGCCCGGGATAGGAATGGCGAGCAAGTCCGCCATGTCAAGGAGGAAGTCCTGAAAAGATGGCTCTCCTAGAGGGGCTATTCCGGGGGAGGCCGAGGTGGAGGGGCCTGCTTGAACACCAGGGGACCCACCGTGCTAGTGCATGGGAGGAATCGCTCTAAACAGAGGAGGGTACTGACAGTCCCAATTCGAGGCAGTTGGTACTGCATCGTCAGAGCCCGGGATTGATTCCAAGCGGGGCATCGAAGGGAGCGACGTCCCCGATGGGCCCGCGGGACTCGGCCTTGGCCCCGACTCCGGGGGCGTGGCCGCCCCCGGGGCAATCCACAAGGGCGGCTGGAGTGGTGCCGAGGCAGCAGGAGAGCAGGCGAGCGCAGCACTGCGCCGTCGGAAGAGACCGGGGTCGGATCCGAAATGCGTCGGAGCCACGCTTTCCAGACTGGAGATCGATTCGAGGCTGGGCATCGAACCGAGCGACGCCTCCGTAGGGGGCCCCGGGTGTCGGCGGCCGCACCGGTGCTGCCACTCCCGAGAATCGAGTCGGGGTCGCGACGATCGGTGCCGAGGGCAACGAGGGCTTCCCAGGCCGAAACTCGGCAAAGAGGGAAACACCCGAAGTCGGCTCCGACGTCGGGAGAGAGGCCCTTCTACACGCTGGGGTTCTCCCCGCTCCTGTTTTATTGAGCGGGAAACCCTTACGGGGTGTACTACGTGGCCTCGAGGGTACCCAGGTAACCCGCCGACGAGCCCCGGCGGGGAGCGAGACGCACAGCCCCGGCTCCACAGCCGCGGCGCTTCTTTGGGTCGACTCGACCGAAGGTCCCGGGTCCCGCGGGCAAACTCTAGGGACGAGTGGAGCACTCGACGCTCGCGTAGATGCCGGGAGGTCGGTGGTGTCCGGGGGAGGCCCCGGCCCAGCGCAAGATGGGGGTGCCGACCCGCCCGACCAGGATAGATCGATCGGCTCCGCAGGTGGAGCCCGGTGGCGACCCCTGGCGAAGAACGGGGCCCTCGTTCCCGAGACCGCCGCCGGAGGGGTGGAGCCGCTCAAGGCCAGTACCGCCCCCACGGAAGCCGGGGACGAGTCGATCGGCCCTGACGGAACCGAGGGCACCCGGTGCCGATCCCCGGCGGGGAGTGGAGCCACCGACGCCGACGCCGAGGACTTGGTCCCGCTCGAAGCGGTCACCACCTCCGCGCATGGCAGGGGTTTGGGCATGCCATACCGGGTCAGGTTGGTCCGACGATCCCCGGTGAAGAATGGAACACTCGACACCAACGCCGATGCCGGGGAATCGGCACCGCCGAAAGCGGGTACCGCCCCCGCGCAGGGCCGGGATGCCGTAGAGCCAGACTGGGTCGAGGCGATCGGCCCCGAAGGCACCGAGGACACCAGCTGACAGTCCCTGGCGAAGAGTGGAACACTCGACACTGGCGCCGATGCCGAGGGATCTGCACCGCCCGAAGCGGGTGCCACCCTCGGGCATGGCTCGGGAATGTTCTGTGAGGAGCGAACCTCAGAAACAACCCGAACCCCGTGGAGGCTCTGGAGCCCGAAGACTCCCTCCGGGGTGTAAGGGACTGGAGGGGAAGGCCGGAGCCGTCGTCATGCAGCGCATGAGACTCACCCCTCAAGGCTCGGTTAGTCTTAACAGACTGTTGTTGGGTTACCTGATCCTGGCGAGGAGAGAAAGCCGATGACCGCACCTCAGAGGGAAAGACGTCATCGAGGGACACTCGAAACAGGGAGGGTCTTCTCCCGACGCTGAAGCCCGGGGAACCGGGGGAGAAGGGGTCAGGGCCCAAACAGGAGAGACACCAGGCGTTGGAGTCGAAGAAGAAGACAACGTCTCCACAGTGGGGGCACTTCTTAGGGGAAGAAGGCTCCATGCTGGAAAGCCCGGTAGGCCTCAGAATAACACGAGGAGGATGCTCCTCGAAGGAAATAAAGGAAAAAATGGAGGCACCAGCGGTGCCAGAGTCAGCGGGAAAAAAACCGCGACCACAGGAAACAAGAAAAAAGAAGAAAAGTTTCTGCGGTGACAGGAGGTACGTCCTGTCGGCTCCGCGGAAAAACGAAAACTGGGGAGAGGCAGTGGGAAAGGCGGGAAGCTACCATGCAGGCACGAGGGATGCTCCCAAAAGCCTTCTGATTGGATGCTGGGGAGCATTCCCGTGCGGGCTCCGTCGGCGGCGACGAACCCCATATGTGAAGACTCATTCCTGCTTGTTCCTGGAGATATGACTAATACAGTTATGGAAGAAAAATGAAGCTCTGGAGGAACAGATAGAAGACCAGGAAAATCAGAGCAGAAGGAATGACTTACATTTCCATTGCCCATATTCCCTGTAAAGCATAGTTACTCACCTGAAACAGGTGATCTCCGGGAACAGCAGGAATTTAGTCTTCACATATGGGTATCGTCGGTACCGACGGAGCCTGCGCGGGAACGCTCCCCAGCGTCCAATTAGAAAGCTTTTGGGAGCATCCCACAGTGCCTGCGTGTTGCCTTCCCGCCTTTCCCAACTGCCTCTCTCCAGTTGAGTTTAAAGCTGAGACAAAGAGAGAGAGAGGGAAAGAGAAAGAGATAGAGAGATACAACTCCTAGGGGAGGTGGGTGGGTTGTGAAGACTAAATTCCTGCTGTTCCCGGAGATCACCTGTTACAGGTGAGTAACTATGCTATCTCCAGGAACAAGCAGGAATGTAGTCTTCACATATGGGGACTCCCTAGCTTTAGATGCCAGGGAGAGACCCCAGAAGTTGTGTGTCCCTGTGAAAGGGCTCCACTTCCCCCCATGGATCTCTGGCATCCAACCAGGGATGGTGGGTAGGAGTTGATTAGGTATGGAACAGGTGTTGGAGAACAGCCTGACCAAACAAGGCATCCCGGCGGGAGTCCTTGTCCAAGCAGAAATGTGCTCTGAAGGTATGAACGGAGGCCCAAGTGGCTGCTTGACAGATGTCGTCGATAGACACAGAGTGCAGATGAGCCATTGAAGCTGCCATGGCTCTCACATTGTGAGCTGTGACATAGCCCTCCAGAAGACGATTTTTACTCGGATAGGCAAATGAAATACACTGCGCAATCCAGTTGGACATTGTTCTCTTGGAGACTGGAAGTCCCAAATGAAAAGGATCAAAATCAACAAAGAGTTGAGAGGACTTTCTATGTTGCTGTGTTCTTTGTAAGTAAAAAGCTAAAGCTCTTTTACAGTCCAAAGTATGAAGATTCCTTTCTGCATTTGATGCATGAGGCCTTGGAAAAACCACAGGCAGGTAGACCGCCTGGTTAAGATGAAAAGGCGAGACCACCTTTGGCATAAAGTGTGGATGAGTCCTAAGGACTACCTTGTCATGATGGAACCTTGTATAAGGTGGATCAGCCACTAGTGCCTGCAACTCACTGATGCGATGTGCTGATGTGATTGCAATGAGAAAGATAACTTTCCAAGAAAGGAATTTCAAGGAGGTAGTAGCTAAGGGTTCGAAAGGTGGCTTCATGAGCTGGCCAAGAACCAGATTTAAGTCTCATGCCACCGGTGGTGGCTTAATGGGAGGCTTAGTTAGAAGGCCTCTCATAAATCTTGCTGTGAGAGGATGGGAAGAAATAGGTGTCCATTTAAAGGCTTGAAAGAAGCCGCAATAGCACTTAAATGGACTCTTACTGAGTTAGTTCTAAGTCCTGCATTGGATAAATGATGGAGATACTCCAGTAATGATTCCAGAGGTATCGCAAGGGGGTTAAGACCCTTCTGCGAGCACCATATGGTAAACCTTTTCCACTTGAAAGCATAAGAGCGTCTTGTGGAAGGTTTTCTAGAAGCATAAAGGATGTCCTTTACTTGCTGAGGAAGGTTAAGATCCTGAAGATCTAGGCCTTCAGCAACCAAGCCCTGAGATGCAGAGACTGTGGATTGGGATGCCATAACATTCTGTCCTCCTGAGACAGGAGATCTGGAGCAGAGCCTAACTCCAGAGAGGGAGCTTGAGAGAGATGTAGAAGCAGAGGGTATCACACTTGCCATGGCCAATGTGGAGCTATGAGAATCATACGGCCTCTGTATCTCTGAAGCTTGAACAGGGTTTTGGGAATCAGGGGAATGGGTGGAAAGGCATACAGGAAGTCTTGACCCCAATGGAGGAAATCATCCCTGGCCTCAGAGTCCTGAGCCGGAATTCTGGAACAGAACCGGGGAAGTTTGGCATTCAACGGACTTGCAAAGAGGTCTATGTCCGGGGTTCCCCAAATTTGAAAACTTTTGGCCACCTGGTCTGCATGTAGAGACCATTCGTGTGGAAGCAGAACTCGACTGAGTCTGTCTGCCCAAGAGTTTTGGATACCTGGAAGATACATTGCCAGGAGATGAATCTGATACTCTCTGGCGAGGGCCCATAGTTGCAAAGCTTCGTTGCAAAGCGACAGTGGGCCTGTTCCTCCCTGCTTGTTCATGTAGAACATGGCTACTTGATTGTCCGTATAAATGAGGACTGTCTTGTAGCTGAGCAGGGTGTGGAACACTCAAAGAGCAAGGAAGATTGCTCTGAGTTCTAAGAGATTGATGTGTAGATGAGTCTCCTGTGGAGTCCAGGTGCCTTGGGTGGAGAGGTCTTGCAGATGAGCTCCCCAACCCACTGGAGAAGCATCTGTTGTGAGAGTTGCCTGGGGTAAAGGTTGTTGAAATGGGGATCCTAGCAACAGGTTTTGAGTGGACTGCCACCATTGGAGGGACAAAATAAGGCGATTTGTGTTTGCTATTTTGTCTGACAGGCACCCTGAAGCCTGGGTCCATTGTGTGGATAAAGTCCACTGGGCTGCTCTCATATGGAGGCGAGCATAAGGAACCACATGCACTGTAGATGCCATGTGGCCTAGTAGTTGTAACATTTCTCGAGCAGTGAGATGAGGCTTTAGCACTGCTTGAGAAGCTAACTGCACCATGCGAAGGCAACAGGCCTGGGGAAGATAGGCCCTTGCTTTTCTGGTATCCAGCAAAGCTCCTATGAAGTCTAGAGACTGAGTGGGAGTTAGACTGAATTTTGGGATGTTTATGACCAGACCCAAATACTGAAGGATACGCATTGTGCAAGATAGAGAAAACCTGGCCTCTGACTCTGATGGGGCTCGAATGAGCCAGTCGTCTAAGTAGGGGAAGATGAATATTCCTAGAGTGCGAAGAAATGTTGCTACTACAGCCATGCATTTTGTGAACACCCTTGGTGCTGAGGCCAGGCCAAAAGGAAGCACCCTGTATTGGTAGTGCTTTCCTTGAAAAAGGAACCGAAGGAACTTTCTGTGAGTTGGATGGATGAGAACATGAGTGTACGCATCCTTGAGATCTAGAGAACAAAGCCAATCCTTGAGATCTATAGAACAAAGCCAATCCTGACTCTGAAGGTATGGCAGCAGAGTTCCTAGAGAAATCATCTTGAATTTCTCTTTGAACAGGAATTTGTTCAATTCTCTGAGGTCTAAAATAGGTCTGTGTCCCCCTGTTTACTTTGGGATAAGGAAATAGAGGGAGTAAAACCCTGTACCCTGTTGAGGAATGGGTACCTCTTCTATTGCCCCTTGGGCAAGAAGCATAGTGACCTCTTGATCTAACAGGTTAATGAGAGAGGTCTGAGAATTGAACTGTCTTACCATTGTGGGAGGGGGCATGCAGACAAAATGAAGCTTGTACCCCTCTTTTATAATAGAGACAGTTCAATGTTCTGCTGTTATCTGCCCCCATCTGGGGGCAAAGTGACACAACCTTCCTGGAATGGTGGAAGGCTCCGGTCCATTGAGAGCCAGGAAGGCTAAGTTCTCTAGATGAAAGTCAAAGGCCTTGTGGAGGCTGAGACTGCTGAGACGGTTGAGGCTTAGCAGTCTTTGCTTTCCTTTGTTTAGGTGGTTGCTGACTCTTTCAGGCAGGCTGACCTGCAGAACGTCCCTGCTGGGAATAAGAGGGATAAAACCTCTTCTTTTTGGAGAAGAATGGTTTCTTGAAAGATTTCTACCTTGCAGGATCAGCTGTGGCTTTGGATAATCTATCCAAAGTGGAGTTGTCAGCATCCAACTCATTGGCTTTCTCTTGCCAATTTTTGCCGAATAGATTCTCACCTGTACAAGGGATATTGCCCAGTTTGTCCTGCACCCAGAGCTCCAAATCGGATGCCTGGAGCCAGGCAATTCTATGTGCACGTATGGCAATGGCAGAGGTTCTGCTTATGCACTCAAAACAATCAAAAGCTGCACTATTAACAAATTTAGAAACATCCTGGGCATGTTTAACCAGAGTGAGAAAATCTTGCCTCTTATCTTCAGGAAGAAGAGGGCTAAAAACCTCTAAATCTCCTGTAACTTCTTTAAGGAACATTCCCATATATAAAATATAGGAACTGATCCTGGCAGAAAGCATGGAAGCCTGGAAAGTACGATGTCCAAAGGCATCCAAAGTTCTACACTCACGTCCTGGAGGATTAGAGGCATGCCTCTTTGCACTCCTGATACTTCTCATAGCTGATTCCACTACAATAGAGTGGTGAGGAAGCTGAGTTTTTTGGAAACCAGGACAAGGAGGGACTCGATACATGGTATCCAGTCTACGAGAGTGAGGAGAGGTGGTAAGAGGTGTTTCCCACATTCTTAGCATGAGATCATGTAAGATCTCATGGATAGGCAAAGTAGCTGCCTCCTTAGGAGCTTTAAGAAATTGAATAATCTCCAATTCCTTTGCCCTGGGCTCTGTTTCAGGAGCCACAGTAATGGAAAGACCTCGAGCCACCTCCCTGATAAAATCCTGAAAGGAAATATCCTCTGGAGGAGACATCCTACGTTTAGGAGAGGAAGGCTCCTCCGGGAGAAGTATTCTGGTACCGACAGAGTCGTCAGAATCCTCAGACTCCTCCGAAGATTCAAAGTACCTTCTGTCCGGATGCTGTTGTAGAGCCCGATACCCGTACCGACCGAAGTCAATACCGGGGGGGAATCGGTACCGATGTATCGGTACCGGAAGGCACAGCATGACTGGATGCTGGCAAAGCAGACACCTATGTCGATGCCGGTACCGGTTGAACTGTGACGCGGTGTCGATGCCGCAAGGAGAGCCGCCAGACTGCGTTCAATAGCCAGGAACCTCTGGTCTAGCGACACTACCGATGCCTGGGTGTCAGTACCGGAGAAAGCAGCCGGTACCCCAGAGCATGGCACCAGTAGTTCTGCCGAGGTTGAGGCCTCGAGAACATCCTGGAGCCCCGATAATGCTTTGGAAGCTGAAGCCTCCCGGCGGGGCAATTTTGCCGGTACAGAACCCTCAAAGGCAACGCCAGAGGCATCTCGATAATTAGAAGGAGATCTACAATTGAGGACGGGCTAGACTTATGTTTAGTTACCTGAGATCCATGGGAGGAAGACGAAGCACTGGAAGACGTCAATGCCACAGAAGCTGCATCGGAGGAAAAAAGGGTGCTGAGCTTAGCAGCTCGGTTTTGTCGACCCCTCTTGGGCATCATGGCACAAGCTATACACTCCGAGATGGAGTGGTCAGGACCTAAACATTTAAGACACCACTCATGGGTGTCGGTGACAGAGATGGTACCGCCACACTCGGTGCACCTTTTGAAACCTGAAGCGGGTTTTTCCATGGTAGAGGAAATTTTGGGCCTAAGGCCCAAAATGGCATGTGCACCTGGAAAAGAAAAGTTTGGAAAAAAATACCAATTTTTTTTTTTTTTTTTTTTTAAGAAAGAACCACCGGCAGTACCGGTATAGCATCGAGGAAGGCAGACGCGACCACAAAAAAGGAGAATAAGGAAAAACTTTTCTGCGGTGACAGGAACAACGACCTGCTGGCTCCGCGGAAAATGAAGAACTGGAGAGAGGCAGTTGGGAAAGGCAGGAAGGCAGCATGCAGGCGCTGTGGGATGCTCCCAAAAGCTTTCTAATTGGACGCTGGGGAGCGTTCCCGCGCAGGCTCCATCGGTACCGACGATACCCATATGTGAAGACTACATTCCTGCTTGTTCCTGGAGATAATAGTTAGCTCCAAGTTATAATGCCCTGTTCAATGTAATTTCAGTTTGTTCAATGTAAACCGCCTTGATATCATGAAAGGCGGTATATAAGAAATGTTAAATAAATAAATAATAAATTTCTATTGGAGTCCTGGAGACTATAGCAGACAAGGAATTGCTGGACTATTGTGGTAAGCTAATCCCTGAGAAGTTCAGCTTGCCAGCCTCTGAGTTGCCGCTGAAAGTGGAGCATGCCCATCAGCTGGGAGCCACACCATTAAAATTCACATAGTCCTTAACTATGTGGAGAAAATGGCATTATTGTTGGCATACAAGAGAAAATGAGCTCTAGAAACTGAAAGGACTAAAATTTTGATGTTCCAGGACTTCTCAGCACAGGTAGCCACCAAGCATAGGGAGATTACCCCCTACTGTTCTCAGCTGTTTAACAAAGGGATTGGTTTCAGTTTCTTATATCCAGCTAAACCAGGGGTCTCAAACACGCGGCCCGCGGGCCGCATGCGGCCCGCGAGAGACCTTTGTGCGGCCCGCGATGCAGAGGAAACAAAAACGGGGTTTCCATGGAGACGGAGAAGCGCGCGGCGGTGGCCACTCGCTAGACCAGTGCTATCGTCGTTTCTGTAATGAAGCACTTCACTTCCGCCTCCGTTCCGGCGGCTCCGCTTTTCTTTATTTGGATTTCCGCTTGTAGCATTCAAGTACAGCAGGAGCCGGCAGAAAGGTTTCCTCTTGTAGGTTTAATTGGACTTTGATAGGTCCGTCGCCCACCCAGCGCAGAAGAATAATTCAGCAGCATGAATATGGCCAGGCCTGTGATCTCCCTATGAATGTCCATGCCACAGCACCTGAGACCTTCAGTGTCCTTCAACAAAGAATTCAGGTAGCAGAGGAGCAAGCAGTGTCCTTGATCCAAGACTTGGGGAATCTGGGAGTGGCCAGTCAGAGTCTCCAGCCCATTGCTTCAGAAGTGCATCACCCCATCAGCCCTTACCAGATCAGATGGGACTTCATGGCTGAGAATGACATGCTGTGGAAGAACTGTGAAGCTCTGGTAAGCCGTGTCTGCCACATGGAAAGCAGCATCCAGACTCTGAAGCTGAGCATCTTCAGGCTGCATACGGAGAAGGAACTGAACCCGAAAAACTCAGCTCAGCTGGAGGAGCGTCTGAATATGTTGCAAGAGGAGCATGCACAAGAGCTGAAAGCGGTGCAGCTGGAAATGATGCAATTACGTCAAAAGTTGCATGAGGAGATTGAGGAGAAGGAGATGGCGCAGGATGAAAAGGAGAGATTGAGTGCTGCCCTGGAGATCACCACAGCCACAAAGTCAGATGTTGCAATTGCTGCAGAGGAGCTAAGGACTACAAATAATCAAATAACTCTCAGGTTGCAGGAGACACAGTCTGCCCTGGTGATAAAAGAAGAAGATTTTGCTCTGGCAGTCCAGTCCCGTGATGAGTCCTTGAGAGAGTGTGAGAGAATGAAGGGGCTCATGAAGACAGCAGAGGAACGGGGGAGACAGAAGGCAAGCACTGAATATATGTCTGTGGGGTGAGGTGACTCAGAAAAGAGCAGAATTGCTTTGTGGGAGCCAAATATAAAAAAAAATAAGTATTTGGAAAACTATGAAGGGCAGTATAGCAAATAGAAATAAACACAAACATTCCTTTTGACAAATATTTGTGTGAAACACTAAGGTGCAACCAAGTCATGAGACATTCTTAAAGGATTAACACTAAAGAAGAGCTCCAGGTTTATATGGTACAACAATTTATAGTTTTATTTCTACAGTGTTGTACATTCTAAGTTTGGCTTTTGGGGTTCCCAGTTTAATTGTCTTCCTGTTTCTAAATTGTGATTCCTTGTTTGGTGATGGTGTATGTTCTGCATGTGTAACTGAGCTGAGGTATTCTGTTTATGTAATTCCTATTTGACATTGCCACTTGTTCTCTTTCCCGAGTAGGTCATGTATTGTTATTCTCTGAAATGTGTTGATTTAATATTTGCAGTGTTGCCTTTTGATAGTTAGGGTATGGTGCTTTGTGAGTCCTGGTAGTGCTGTTAGGACACGGCAGGTTTGCTATGGGTTCTAAATGAGCAGTGTTTCTAGTAGTTCCTAATGTGCCTGGCGGTTGGCACTGGTTTATAGTAATGTAGAAATCTTTTAGTCTTTCTTTATCCATACACTCATTAAGAGGCATGTTTACTAAAAGTTAGTGTATGGTAACATTATGCAAATATTTATGCAAATGATGCCCTTATGCAAATGAGGCCTGCGTCTTGTGCGGCCCCCGGGTTACTCTACAAGTCCTCATTTGGCCCTCAAAGCAATTTGAGTTTGAGACCCCTGAGCTAAACTGAGAGTTGTCCATGAAGGTACACAGATTGTTGAGACCAAAGAGGACATAAAGAGATGTGGAAGACATGGAAAGAGGTAAAGTCATGGCTGTGGCCTAAACAACTCATTCATGGAGACTGAAAGCCATGGCTTCAGGGAGTGGAGGAGTGGCCTAGTGGTTGGGGCAAAGTACTTCAGGCCGGAAGGTCGGGGGTTCAAATCCCACTAGAGGACAGCAACCTTGGGCCGGAAGGACTGGGGTTTCTAGTCCCACAGGTGCTCCTTGTCGTCTTGGGCAAGCCACTTAACCCTCCATAGCCTATGTTCCCTGTAAAATAGTTATCTCCAAGTTATAATGCCCTGTTCAATGTAATTTCAGTTTGTTCAATGTAAACCGCACTGATGCAGAATAGCGCGGTATATAAGAGAATGTAATAAATAAATAAATAAAATAACAGCAAATGAAGCCTGAAGGACATATTGTTTGTAACGCTCTTTGTTGTTATATAGTTGACAAGACAAAGATGGTATTGCAGGGAACTTCCTGTGTTCTATGTCTCCTAAGATGTTATCTCAGACACTGTGCAATGGAGGACTGGAGAGGATGGGAAATGCCGTACAGTAGGAGGTGCTCCTCTCTAACCCCCATAGGGAATAGATAAAAATTTAATAAAGTGCCATGAGACAATGTAACAACTATAGGTTGCTGGGGGGGGGGGGTGTAAAGGCACTGGCAGATCCTGGTGGGCAAGTCTGGAGTGGATGATAGGGGTGCCACTCCAGATGCCTCTACAATTCTGCCTAAAGGGCCTTGTGATTCATAGGGGTTTAAAGACTTCTACTGAGCTTTAATTCATGGTTGATGATGTTAATGCTAAAACTGGTGGGGGAGAAGGGGAATGTGAATCCTGTGCTAGTTGGGATGGATGGAAAATGGAGGAAGTAGGGGATATATGGATGTATGATAGGTGAGGAAGGGGGGAAAGAGGTTGAGGGGGCACTATATCATATTAGAAAGGCTACAGGGGAATATGGAGCACAGATCTGGATGGACCAGGTAGGACGACTTGGCACTGTAGTGAGAGAGAAGCTTATCCCTTGCTGGGGGGGAGGGGGTTTGTGACATGCTCAAGGAAAGTAAACTATAGCTCAAGAAACTGAAGGAATAATGGTTGATTTGAACTTAATCACATTAAATGTAGATGGTATTCATTCGCCAATGAGGCACACCAAAATGTTAACGTATCTAAGAAGGCAAAAGTGAATATCGCTTTTCTACAAGAAACTCACTTAAGCAATGTAGAGAATAAGAAACTGCAAAGATCTTGGTTGGGGGAAGTACATTTCTCAGTGTACAATCGTCGACAATGGAGAGTAGCTATCCTGTTTAGGAAAGGGCTAGGCTTTCAAATACATAAAATCCTGCAGGATACAGAAGGTCGGTACATTATGGTGCTAGGAGAGCTTGGTGGTTATAAATTAATGCTATGTAATCTCTATCCTCCCAATGTATATTGCCAAAGTTTCTTCTCCAATATAGCAGTGAAAGGAATAGAGAACAGCAGGGAGACTCTACCGGAGAGTCCTTAATGAACACTACTGTAACTCTAATATTGCAGATAATTCCCAGGCTGGTCTGAACCAGAGACTTTAGGGATAGAAGGCAGGCATCCTGCAGAAGGCAGGCAATCTTAGGAGAGACCATCTGAACTAATTGAGGAGGAAATATAGGTTCCCAGTGGAGACTCTAGCACATCAGAAGTTCCAAAAGGACTCGCAGTAGTCCGAGGGCATCTTTAGACACTATGCATAGCCTTATAAGGGGAACCCTTATAACCTCTAGGCTGGTCTTCCAAGAGTTTCTATGGGCGAGCTTCTTCCAATGAGCCAGTGACCCTTAAGTGAAACTGCTCAGCTGCAGTTTGGAGCCAGCATCTGTCAACTAAGGACAGTGCCTGTGCTGCCAATTGGCCAATACCACTGTCATCACAGAGCTGGTAGGAACTTTGAACCAGTCTTAACAAATCATAGCCATCTAGTATCCAGAGAGGAAAATGGGCTTGATGAACATTTGGCCTACTCCCGGCATGGGAATGTCAGGTGTACCAGGGATCCAACCTGCAATCGAATTTTATCATGTTTCACCTTGACTTAATTGCACTGGTTACCGGTGTATAAGGCACATGTGGTCCCTTTCAACAAAAGTGGAAGGATGAGGTTGAGAGCTACAGGCTACTTAGTCTGACCTCTGTGGTCAGTAAATTAATGGAAAAGCTGCTAAAACAGAGGATAGTGAGGTTTCCCCGAGTCCAATGGATTGCAGGATCCGAAGCAGCATGGGTGTACTAGAGGCAGGTCTTGTCTGAAAAATCTGATTGATTTCTTTGACTGGGTTACCAGAGAGTTGGACAGAGGGAGAGATCTAGATATGGTGTACTTAGATTTCAGTAAAGCTTTCACATCGTTCTGCACAGGCAACTTATAAATAAATAAATTGAGCACCCTAGGGATGGACCCTAAAGTAAGTGACTGGGTTAGAAATTGGTTGAGAGGTGACAAAGGGTACAAGTAAATGGAGCTCACTCTGAAGAAAAGGATGTTACCATTAGTATGCCTCAGGGATCTGTCCTTGGTCCGATTTCTTTTAACAATTTTGTTAGTGATATTGCGGAAGGGCTGTCGAGTAAAGTTTGCCTCTTTGTGAATGATACAAAAATCTGCAATAGAGTAGACATCCAGGAAGGAGTAGATAACATAGGAAGGAGTAGATAACATGTGGAGGGATCCTTCTCTAGTCCTATTCAAATCCAGGCTAAAAACCCACCACTTCAAAGCTGCTTTTGGATCTTGATGTTCCTCACTTTCTTGTCGCTACTTATGTGTATTCTTAACCATACTCTAGTCCCCAGTTTCTTTATGTTTTATCTTGATTAGATTGTAAGCTCTGACGAGCAGGGACTGTCTTACATCTATATGTACAGCACTGTGTATATCTTGTAGCACTATACAAATTATTAGTAGCAGCAGTGGTATTGAAGGATCTAGCTAAGCTTGAAGAATGGTCGCGAATTTAGCAGCCAAGATTTAATGATAAAATGCAGGGTCATGCATTTGAGCTGAAAAAATCCGAGTGAGTGGTACAGTATAAGGGACAAAGTATTTCTGTCCACAAAAGAACAGCGGGACCTGGGCATGATTGTTTCTTATGATCTTAGAGGCTAAATGTGGAAAAGGAGACTGCGAAAGCCAGAAGGATGCTTGAATGCACAGGGAGAGGAATGGTCAGCAGAAAAAAGGAGGTGATAGTGCCTCTGTATAAGTCTTTGGCGAGACCTCATTTGGAGTATTGTGTGCAATACTCTAGAACAGGGGTAGGCAATTCCGGCCATCATGCACCACAATCCAGCCTGGTTTTCATGATGTCCCTAATGAATATTCATGGACCTATTTCCATACAATGGAAGGCAGTGGATGCAAATAGATCTTATGAATATTCATTAGGGACATCATGAAAACCAGGCTGGATTGTGGTGCACAAGGGCCGGAATTGGCCACCCCTACTCTAGACCACACCTTCAAAAGGATATAAACAGGATGGAGTCTTGTGCACAGAGTGGCTACCAAAATGGTCAGTGGGGACAGACTTTAAGATCTCAATATGTGTATTTTAAAGGCTGGATAGAGAAGATATGACAGAGATATTTAAATACCTCCATGACATAAATGCACAGGAGGAGAGCCTTTTTTCAATTTAAAGTAAGTTCTGCAATGACGGGACACAGAATGAGGGTGAAGGGGGATAGACTCAGGAATAACTTGCATGGAATAGTCTCCCAGTGAAAGTAGTAGAGATGAGGACAGCATCTGAATTCATGAAAGCATGGGACAAACAGAGATCTCTAAAGGAAAAAAAGGGACTATAGTAGTTAATATGGAAGGGAAGAATAGATACACCATATGGTCTTTTTTCTGCCGTAATGTTTCTATAAGAGAGAAATTTTAAGCCTCATATTTCATGCATTATACCACACTGGTTCGCAACATCTCAATGAGTATGTTCAAAGATGCCTTGAGAGTATTGAGATCTCAGTCTGAATTATTAATGACCCCACCTGAAGCTTATGTTTCATACTCTAATTCCAAGTAAAAGATCATTGAGAGAACAAAGGTTCTCAAATTGTAATTCTTTGCCAGCATCCATTAGACAGGCACAAAATTATTTGCGATTGAGAACATTTTTGAAAAATTAGTTTAGTAATTAAATTTTGAAGAACCATATTAACAACTATATATTGGATTATCAGATCAGGTGCTTTAATGTTTGAATTTTTATTTTTATTTGTTATAGGTTTAATAGGTTTTGGCATGTAAGTCATCATATTTTGTTACATATGTTTTATGATCTTGAATTCCAATTTTTTTGTGTTATATTTTATTATGTTTATTTTATGTTTTTTGAACATTTAATCTGCCTTGAGCTGATTTATTAGTTAAGCAGAATATAAATGCCTGTATTAAATTAAAGTAAATTCAATTAAATTTGTGCCAGGTACCTGCAAGCCACCTTAATTGTTTGTCTGCTCAACCTTTTTAAAAACCGAGCCGGTTGTCTGTATGGAAGTTTACTCTTTCAAAAAGTACAGACCAGAGAACATGCCATGAAGTTATTAAATGGTAGATTTAAAACAAATAGGAGAAAATATTTTTTCATGCAATGTATAATTAAGCTCTGGAATTTGTTGCCAGAGGATATGGTAAAAGTAGCTAGCAGAGCTGGCTTTAAAAAATGTTTGCTCAAGTTTCTGGAGAGAAAGTCAATAGTGTTAAGGCAGATCTGGGGAAAGCATGGAATCTATTTACTTTCTGGGATGCTGCCAGGTACTTGCAATCTGGATTGGCCACTGCTGGAAACAGGATATTAGGCTTGGTGGATCGTTTATGTGACCAAGAATGGCAATTCTTATTTTCTTAAGTTTGTTTTCTAGGTTTTGTTCCTCCATGAGGGAAAATGTCCATGAGATTTTCTTTGCTTCCTTAATTATTTTCATCTGTCCTGAAATGCTCCCACCACTGAGTCTGAAGACCCTATCGCACAGTCTTTAACAGTGATGACTGAGCCTTTTTGAGTAGATGAGACAATACTCCTTATACATTTGTGGTCAACATTATTGGCACCCTTGTAGTTCAAGCCCTTAATGTCCAATATCTCCTAAAAAAACGTGGTAATTGAAATGGCTTTGGACTATATACTGTATGCACAAATCTTTGACACATTAAAGAATCAAATAAAACAAGACCAAGTAAAAAAGGAAATAGTAGAAAATAGTATAAAAACTGGGACATTGCTAGGACATGATTATTAACCGGTGAAACTCATAGTAACTATCTAATTTTTTTTGTCCAATCACCCACCTTGAGAGGACAAACCTCCCTCATAGTGGATCCTCCTTTTAATCAATTTTGAAAAAACCCCAAAGGCCTAAAAACAATGTGGAACTGGCCGCATAAAAGCATGCCGCTCCCGTTTCTTACTAGTAAATAAGGGTTCACACTGTTCCATAGTATGTTCATGAAACCAACTTCACAAAAAAAAAAATGACAATGTGGTATTTAATCCTGATTTTGTTGTCACAGGGAAATATAGTCAACAGAGAAATCCTGGTACATCAATGGAGCAATCCTGTTCTATGGCTAGGCGATTTGAAAAAGTATTCTCTCCAAAAGCTAAATTCTTTTTGTGAAGCTCTCTCTTTGTACTCTTTATCCTCTTCATAGCTGACTGCACCACAATGGAATGGTGAGGAAGCGGAGTTTTCTGAAATCCAGGACAAGGAGGGACACGATACATAGTGTCCAATCTACGAGAATGAGGAGAGAGAGTGAGAGGAGTCTCCCATAGATCAATCATGTGTTCATAAAGAATCTCATGAATTGGTAAGGTGACTGCCTCTTTAGGAGCTCTAGAATAGCCTAAAATATCCAATTTTTTAGCTCTAGGCTCTGATTCAGAAGTTACTGAAATAGAAAGTCCTTTAGCTACTTCTCTTATGAAGTCTTGAAAGGACAAGTCCTCTGGAGGAGACATTCTTCTTTTTGGAGAAGAAGGCTCTTCAGGAAGGGCTATGGATACTTCAGGAGACTCGTCTGATGTATCAGAATCATCAGAGGAATCGAAGTATCGCCTGTCAGGGTGATCTTCCAACGCTCGATACGCATATCGAGCAGTATCGACATTGGGCTTCCCCGGTACCGGATCGGTACCGGTAAGCAGCCCTGGACAAGGAACCGCTGCAGCCGGTATCCTGGTCGATGTCGATGCAGTCGCTACTGGTATCGGTGCTGGTGCCGGTACCGGAGCCGATACCGAGAACGGAGTTTGTTTCGGTACCAGCGGCGTCGCAGCTTGAATGAAGGCCGTAATAGCCTGCTGCATGGACAGAACATTGTGATTCATCGACGCCATGAATGCCTGGAAGTCGGTACCGGGAAATTGTGCCTGTACCCCAGAGCATTCTAACAGGTGATCGGTCAAGGCCGTGCCATCGATGTCAACCTGTAACCCCATAGGAGGAGCTTTGGAAGCCGGAGCTTCCCGCCGGTGTTGTTTTGCTGGCGCAGGATCCTCGAGGGCAAGCCCAGAGGCATCTCGATGCTTAGAGGGAGATCTACCCTTCGAGGACCTGCTAGGTTTATGTTTGGTTACCTGAGATCCATCAGGAGAAGAAGACCTGGAAGATGTCGATGCTACCGATGGTGCATCAGCGGGAAACAGCACATGGAGCTTGGCTGCTCGGTTCTGTAACCCCCGTTTAGACATTAGAGAGCAGGACAGACAATCCGGAATGGAGTGTTCAGGACTCAAACATTTAAGACACCATTCATGGGTATCTGTAACAGAAATAGTACCACTACACTTAGTACATTTTTTAAACCCGGAGGCTGGTTTTTCCATGAGGGAAATTTTCTTGTAGGCCCTGAGGCCCAAAAAGAGAATATACTAAGTGAAGAGAAAATAGATTTTTTTTTTTAAAGAAAGAAAGAGAAAAAAACCGGAGGTACCGGTCCGGAGTCGGGAAAGGCAGACACGCGACCAAAGAAATAAAATAAAATAGAGAACTTCTTCAGCGGTGACAGGGCTCGACCTGCTGGCTCCACGGCAAAGAAGAACTGAGGAGAGATGGTTAGGAAAGGCGGGAAGGCAGCGCGCAGGCGCTGTGGGATGCTCCCAAAAGCTTTCCTTTTTGGGAAGCTGGGGAGCGTTCCCGCGCAGGCTCCGTCGGTACCGACGTACCCATATGTGAAGACTCATTCCTGCTTGTTCCTGGAGATAGAGCCCATATCATGGAGAAAGCATATGTTGCAATAAGGCAATAAAATTAAGAAAGAAAATAAGAAGGGCATAACTCTTCCATCTTATGAAGCTATTCCTAAATGAATCCTAAGATTGAACCACCTTTTCATCAGCTAAAACCTTTTCTAGATGTAATGAATCAAGACATTCCTCTGCCAAGTTACTAAGCACTTGCAGGGGAACCTAAGAAAGAAAGTGACTCCCACCCCTAATACTTTCTCTTTCCAAGCCAAAAATTGTTTAAGACAAAGCTATATATTCCACAATACACTGGGGAAGACAGTAAGCTTTTTTTGCCCACAGAATAAAGCATTTTCAAAGTTAAAATAAAGCTTTAGAATTTTGACTTTCGGTACCTCAGAACTAAAAGCCAGCAAGGTAGTTCTATGAGAAATCACATCCTAGGAATCTTCCAGAAATTTTGTCAAATTTTGACTCATTTGAAATTACACAAAAGCAGAAGTAAGGATGTGGTTTTCAAAGTACAGGCCAGTTAGTTTAACTTCAGTGGTGAGTAAATTATTGGAAGCGCTACTGAAAGAGAAAATAGTGAGGTTTCTGGAACCCAGTGGATTACAGGACAAGAGGCAGCATGGATTCACCAGGCAGGTCATGTCAGACAAATCTGATTGATTTCTTTGACTGGGTGACCAGGGAGTTGGACTGAGGGGGAGCCCTAGATGTGGTGTATTTAAGATTTCAGTAAAGCCTTTGACACCATTTCTCACAGGTGACTTATAAACGAACTGAGCACCCTAAGGATGGACCCTAAAGTTACTGCTTGGGTTAGAAATTGATTGAGTGGGAGGCAACAAAGAGTACAGGCAAATGGAGCTCACTCTGAGGAGGAGGTTACCAGTGGTATGCCCCCAAGAATATGTCCTTGGTCCGATTCTTTTTAACATCTTTGTTAGCGATATAGCGGAAGAGCTGTCGGGTAAGGTTTGCATTTTTGCAGATGATACCAAAATCTGCAATAGAGTAGACACCGAGGAAGGTATAGATAACATGAGGAGGGATCTAGCTAAGCTTGAAGAATTGTCTAAAATTTGGCAGCTGAGATTTAATGTTAAAAAATGCAAGGTCATGCATTTTGGGCTGCAGCAATCCAAGGGAGTAATATAGTATAGGGGGTGAAGTACTTTTGTCCACTAAAGAAGAGCGGGACCTAGGTGTGATTGTGTCTAATGATCTTAAAGTAGCTAAACAGGTAGAAAATGTGATGGCAAAAGTTAGAAGGATGCTTGGGTGCATAGGGAGAGGAATGGCCAGCAGAAGAAAGGAGGTGATAGCACCTCTGTATAAGTCTTTGGTGCGACCTCATTTGGAGTATTGTGTGCAGTTCTAGAGACAGCACCTTCAAAAGGATATAAAACAGGCTGGAGTCCGTACAGAGGGTGGCTACTAAAATGGTTAGTGGTCTTCATTATAAAGCATATGAGGACAGACTTAAGGATCTTAATATGTACACCTTAGAGAAAAGGCGGGATAGAGGTGATATGAATGAGGCATTTAAATACCTCCATGGCATAAATGCACAGGAGGAGAGCCTCATTCGATTGAAAGCAAGCTCTGCTACGAGGGGACATGGGATGAGGGTGAAAGGGGATAGATTCAGGAGTGATATGAGGAAACATTTCTTTACGGAAAAAGTGGTGGATCCATGGACTAGTCTTCCAGTGGAGGTGGTAGAGATAGAGTAGTTACTCACCTGTAACAGGTGTTCTCCAGGAGCAGCAGGAATCAGTCCTCACATATGGGTGACATTTCTCCAGCTTTCTATGAAAGCCTTTGGGAATGCAGGCACACATGCGCGGTCCCCTTCCCGCCTAAAGGTGCCATCTTGCTCAGTCAAATGACATAGCTAAAAACAGCACACAAAAATGTAAAATTAAACTATGTACAACTGCAACTCCCAGGGGAGGAGGGAGGGTTGTGAGGACTGATGCCTGCTGCTCCTGGAGAACACCTGTTACAGGTGAGTAACTACTCTTTCTCCAGGACCAAGCAGGAAATCAGTCCTCACATATGGGTGACTCCCTAGCTCTGGGCTACCAGGAACCCAGGCTGAACAAGAGAACTCCCTCTAGTCCCAGCATCAAAGAAAGGCTTTTCACTGAAAGGACCTCCACCGGTAGCCCAACAGAGGGCTGGAGTTGCCTAAACCTCAAAGAGATTGCGGAGTACTGCCTGGCCAAAAGCACTGTCCCTACGGGACTCCCTCTCCAGACATTAATGGCCGCAAAAGTCTGGCTTGAGGACCAAGTTGCAGCCCTGCAGATGTCTACCAACAGTACAGAGAGGAGGTGAGCCACTGAGGCAGCCATTGCCCTGACACGATGGGCTGTGACCTGACCCTGCAAAGGAAGGTCAGCCGCCCTGTAAGCCCAGGTGATACAGTCAGCCGCCCAGATGGACAAGGTACGCTTGTACACAGCTAAGCCCAAATTATTAGGGTCAAAAGATACGAAGAGCTGAGTAGCCCTTCTATGCCCCTGCGTACAGTCCAGGGTATGCAGAACAGCTTCAGCCTGGCTTGCATGAAGCCTAGGGAAGAAGGTCGGAAGAACCACCTCCTGGTTGAGGTGGAAAGAGGAGACAACCTTTGGGAGGAACCTTGGATGAGTCCTAAGGACTACCCTGTTCCCATAGAAGCGGGTGTAAGGCCTGTCACAGACTAGGGCCTGAAGCTCACTCACCCGCCTGGCCGAGGTTAAGGCTACCAAGAAGAGTGTCTTCCAAGAAAGGAAGCGGAGAGGACAAGTAGCCATCGGTTCAAAAGGTGGGCGAGTCAGTTGCTGCAAGACCACATTCAATTCCCACTCAGGAGCTGGAGGATGGATTGGAGGCTTCAGCAAGAGCAAGCCTCTAAGAAATCTGGACACCAAAGGGTGAACCGACAGAGAATGTCCCTCCACCAGTGAGTGGTGAGCTGCTAGGGCTGAGAGGTGGACCCGAACAGAATTGGACTTAAGTCCCTGATTGGATAAGTGCAGCAGGTACTGAAGCACTACTGGTACAGCACAGGAGAAAGGATCCTCTGTACGTAGCTGACCCCACACAGAAAACCTTTTCCATTTCAGGCCATAGGTTTTTCTAGTGGACTGCTTCCTCGAGGCTAGAACAACCTCCTCAACTTCCTGAGATAGGCCCCAGGTAGCCAAAACCACCCTTGCAGCCTCCAGGCCATCAAATTGAGAGCTCTGAGATTTGGGTGCAGAAGGGAACCCTGATCCTGAGAGAGAAGGTCAGGTTGCAACCCCAGAGACAGTGGGGGATCCACTGCCAGCTGAAGCAGAAGTGGAAACCAAGGCTCTCGGCCATCTGGGAGCAACCAGCAGGACCGAGGCCTTGTCCTGAAGAATTTTGAACAGGGTTCGGGCCACCAGGGGCTTGGGAGGAAACGCATATAGGAGGCCCTGGGACCAGGAAATCAGAAAAGCATCTGCTGCCAGCCGCAGAGGATGCGGTTGCCTGGAGAAGAACCAGGTCAGTTGTTTGTTCGATAGACTGGCAAACAGATCTATGGTTGGAAGTCCCCATTTCAGGAAAATCTTCTGAACCACTAAGGGATGGAGCTGCCATTCGTGGGGCTGCAGAATCCTGCTCAACCTGTCTGCAAGGTAGTTGTCCTGGCCAGGTAGACACACTGCCTTGAGGAGCATGTTGTACCCGAGAGCAAACAAGCAAAGGTCCTGAGAGCAAACAAGCAAAGGTCCTGACAGCAAACAAGCAAAGGTCCTGTGCCTCCTGACAAAGGAGCCTGGACCCAGTTCCGCCCTGCTTGTTCACATAAAACATGGCTACTTGGTTGTCTGTTTGAACTAGGACAGACTGATGAGCCAGTGTTTGAGAGAAAGTCTTGAGGGCTAAACGAATAGCCCTGAGTTCCAGTAGATTGATCTGCTGTGTGGCCTCCCAGGGAGACCACAGGCCCTGGGTGTACTTTTCTAGACAATGAGCCCCCCAGCCTTGCAGGGAGGCATCCGTGGTCAACACCACTGTGAACCCATGAATCTGAAAAGGCACCCCTTGCAGTAGATTGGGTGGGTGCAGCCACCAGCGGAGGGAGTTCAGAAATTGTCTGGACACCCTTACTCTGTCTCTGAGGCTGCCTGTGGCCTGTGTCCACTGAGTTCGGAGGCACCACTGTGCAGGCCTCATATGGAGCTGGGCATTGGGGGTCATATGTACTGTCGAAGCCATGTGGCCAAGAAGCCTCAGGCAGAGTCTGGCGGAGACCAGTGACCTGCTGAGAAACTGGTTTGCCAGGTTTATTAGTCTTTGGGCTCTGTCTTCTGGCAAGAACGCCTTTGCCAGCAGAGTGTCCAACCTTGCCCCTATGAACGCCAAGTTCTGGGAGGGGAGCAAAGTGGACTTTGCGAAGTTTACGACAAACCCCAGGTTTTGAAGAAGAGCAATAGTTCAGAGGGTGGCTTGTCTGGCCTCATGGCACGTCTGACCCCTGATGAGCCAGTCGTTCAGATAGGGGAAGACAAAGATTCCCTGATTTCTCAGGTAGGCCGCCACCACTGCCAGGCATTTGGTAAAGACCCTGGGAGTGGAGGTGAAGCCAAAAGGCAGTACTCCGTACTGATAATGGTTTCCTCCCACCATGAACCTGAGGTACATTCTGTGGTCTGGATGAATGAGGATGTGAGTGTACGCATCCTTTAAATCTAAGGAGCATAGTCAATCTCCCTGCTGGAGTTAGGGCAGCAGTGTTCCAAGAGTAAGCATCTTGAATTTCTCTTTCTCTAGGAACTTGTTGAGATTTCCGAGGTCGAGAATAGGTCGGAGGCCACCGGTTCTTTTGGGTTAGAGAAAGTACCTGGAGTAGAACCCTTGACCTTGGAGGTGGGGAGGCACAGGCTCCACTGCCTTGTCTCGCAACAGACCTTGGAGCTCCTGAAGGAGAAAATCTGTGTGCAGGGGAGGCCTTGGAGGCTCCCCTGGAAAGTATGGAGGAGGCAGCTTTTGGAAGTGTAGCATATAGCCCTTGTGGACGATGCTTAGCACCCAACTGTCTCCAGTGATGAGTAGTCACCTGTGGGCAAACAGGGTAAGTCGACCTCCTGTGCAGGGTTGGGAGAGCAGGGATGGAGAGGCTATGCCTAAGGAGTCAAAAAACCCCACCCTGCTGAGTGGGAGCATAGGCCGGAGGCTTGGGGGTCCTCTGCCTACGGGGCCCATTACCCTGCCCCTTGGCCTGCTGACCCTGTGGTGGAGCCTGGGAGGCCTGGTACTGTGGGTACTGTTTGTAGGCAGTGCCCTTCCTCGGGTAAAAAGGGCTTTTTACCCGAGCCCTTCTTTTTGTGAGAAGGGGCAGAAGTCTTTCTAGACAGCCTTGTCCTTGTGAGGTGCTCGGTTTCGAGCTGTGCAGCCTTCTCGGTCATGGGCTTGCCAAAAAGGTTCTCACCTTGGCGAGGGACATCGACCAACTTGTCCTGAACCCACGGCTCGAGGTCCGATGACTGCAACCACGCCTGGCGTCGTGCCGCGATGCTGGCTGCCGCAACATGGGCCGAAGCCTCGAAGCCATCGTAGGCAGCGCGGGACAAACTTGGAGCATTTCCGTATCCCTGAGGACAAGGACTTGAACCTCTGCAACGGTTCCCCAGAGAGACCAGCAGAGAACCCGGCCAGTTCCTTGGCCAGGTCCCGCAAGTACATGCCCATGTACAGCTGGTAAGACAGGACACGGCAAGCAAGCATCGAGCCCTGGAAGCATTTTCTACCAAAACCATCCAGGTTCCGGGCCTCCCTGCCAGGGGGCACCGCGGAGTGCATCTTCTGACTTTTCAGGCGATGCATGGTCGATTCCACCACCATGGAATGGTGTGGTAGCTGAGCCTTCTGAAAGCCAGGGCTCTTCCAGAGTCGATAGATGGAATCGACCTGCTTGCTAAGAACCGGCGCTGAGGCTGGTGCCTCCCACATCCGGAAGAGGAGCCGTTCCAGCATCCAAGGAACCGGAACAGTAAAGGCCTCCTTCGGAGGAGAGTCATACTGTAGGGCCTCGAGTTCCTCGGCTTGAGGCTCCTCCTCGGGGTCCACAGGGATAGCCAATGCAGTGGCCATATCCCGGACGAACTCCGAGAACCGGGTATCCTCCGGAGGGGGAACTACTCCGGGGCTCAGACTGCAGTGAGTCCGACGGGACGCACCGAGTCCGGAAGGTGTCGGGGGGACTCCTCGTCCTCCGTCTCCAAGGCGGACTCGTCCGATGAGGAATTGAGCTCCGACTGCGCGGGGCCTGTGAGCACCCACCCCGACGCCGAAGGCACTGGCGTCGACACCCTTGGTCCCGAGCGGGAGGTCGAGGGAGACCGCGACCGAGGTCGACCTCGAGCCTTCATGGTCTCGAGTATCGGATCGGTCTCCGGGGTCGACTTCGATGTCGATGTCCCGGTGGTCGGGGTAGATGCACCAGACAGGCTGGCCATCAGTGCCCACTGCTGTTCCATGAAGGCAAACAATCTGCACTCCAAGGCTGTCAGCCTGAGACCCAGCTCAGGAGACTCAGCAGCCACCGACTCGGGCCCCGGCGGCGCCGGGCCCGACGTCGGCTCTCTGGAAGGAGAGTCCACGAGGACTACAGGACTTACGTGTCCAGCAGACTCCGGCTCCACACGAGGTACTTTTGGAGGCTTCTCCTGTTCCACGGGCCCGGGGCAGCGGTCGGGGGTCTGAGACCTAGCTCTCAAGGAGCCAGGGACCTCTTCCGACAATGCCCTCGCGAGCCGCTTCTTCCTCTTTCGTTCCCGGTCGGGGGACCCCCTGTCCGAGGAGCCCCAACGGTGCTCGGGATCAGATTCCCGAGATGTCGAGGCCTCAGACGAGGTCCGGGCCCGGCCAGAGGCCGAGTCGGAGAAAAGCCTTTCCTTTTGGTGCTGACGACTTCTAAGCGCCTTGGAGGACATCTTTCCACATGGTCCACAGATCTTAGGATCGTGGTCAGGACCCAGGCACCAAAGGCAGCCGTCGTGTGTGTCGGTGAGAGACATTAGTTTCATGCACCGATCACACTTCTTGAAACCACTGGAAGCCATCGGGGAAAAAAGAGTCCCCGCGAGGTCAAAGGACCGGCCTTCCAGGGAAAAAGAAAAAAAGGGCGTGAACGCCAGCCACAAAGGGCAAAAACCGAAAAAATAAGATCGGGCTCGATACCGGTGTACCGAACCCGGCGGGAGGGGAACCGGCGTCGAACCGGAGAAAAAATAGCGAAGGAATCGCGAAAAAATCCAACTATTTTCCGGGAGGACTAGGACACACGTCCGACGGGCTTCACAGAAAAAGAGAGACTGAGCAAGATGGCACCTTTAGGTGGGAAGGGGACCGCGCATGCGTGCCTGCATTCCCAAAGGCTTTCATAGAAAGCTGGGGAAATGCTCCGCAAGGGCTCCATCGACGTCGATGTCACCCATATGTGAGGACTGACTTCCTGCTTGGTCCTGGAGAAGAGGACAGTATCTGAATTCAAAGAAGCATGGAACAAACACATAGGATCTTTAAAGGAAAAAAGGGGAATGCTGTAGTGGTTGATATGGAAGGACAGACTAGATAGGCCATGTGGTCTTTTTCTGTTGTCATGTTTCTATGTTTCTGTGAATATCTACTTCCTCATCCTCCGGGTGAGGCGCTCGCAGGTTACAAGGTAAATAGTAACAAGATTAGACAGATCTTACCCGGTAACAAGACCTCAGAAAAATACTTCAGCAAAATTTCAGGAGACAGTAGATGGATTACTGGAAAGTTAAGGAAACTTAAGTTATGGGCCCAGGAAACATTTTCCAAGGCCTCCAACTTGTAATGTATAGCCAAGAAATCTTTAATAGCAGATGCACTGGTTGTCTGCAAATTAAGCAGGCTACCTTCAAAACGTTGAACAGAACTAGAAATACGTAGTAACCCCTTTTCTATCTCCTGCAATTTATCGACAATTTGCTGTGAATACAAACAAAGAATATACAGCATCAGATAATTTTGCATCTATCCAAATAATGATTTTTCACAAATCTTTTAAAGTAACTTCTTGGTCAGCTGTATCACTAAGTTGCGCCTTGTCCAATGAAGGTAAAAATACCGGCTTAGGCATCGAATCCGGCAGGAGGGTAAGAGCATCCGAGCTAGCGTAAGTGTTATCCGAAATAATTGTGGAGGAGAGAAGTGGGGTAGGGAGAGGAGGAGGAGTTTATGTGCCGAGGCTCAAAGATATCCCCCTCATGCGAGGCAGAAGGGATTCCTCCAACCAGCAGATGCTTATCGAATGGACCTACTGCCCTGCCCGGCCCTGCTGTGGAGTTAATGGAGCAGCCTTGGGATGAACCTTCCCTTTCCATTTCTCCATCAGGATTAAAGAAAAACAACAAAACAGTACCTTGTAGTATAGAATTCTATACAGTCAATCAACACCCCCCTACGCCACCGATGGAGCTCCGAAGAGGCTCCAAAGCAACGTGTCAAGCCCCTTTGGATACGCCCCTTCAGAGCTCTCCCCAAGTCCTCTACAAGGTATAAACGCCCTGATGGTGTTGTCAGGGAGGGTCGTCCACTGCAGTGCCTGCACGTTGACTCCTGCTCTGTGCTCACAGCCACGGTTGTCCAGAGGGCCCAAAGGAGACTCCAGCATGCTGGTCTCACTCAGCCATATGATCTCTGAGTCAGGAGTTCACTCACATCTGCTCTTATGGCGTGCTGGTGGTGATCACATCAGTGAAGGTCATCCAGAACACTGACTCCAGCTCTGTGCTCACAGTCGGAGTCATCCAGAGGACCTGAAGGAGACGCCAGTATGCTGGCCTCACTCAGCCATATGATCTCTCCTTGTTGTATACCTTTGAACATACTGTTAAAATATTATGACGACATACAGTTGGAATATTTCCAATTTCTCAAGAGGTTGTACACAACATACCTAAAATGCAAGGTGCCAATAATGTTGACAACAACCGTATATTCTAGGTTTGGAACCTCTTTCCTTTTCTTTACCCAATGTCTGAGCAAATGTTATGTGCTATACAGGTAAGGTTTCCTTTAGAGTTTTTCTAGTGCACCTGCACCAAGATTCAGACAAATACTGTGAAATCTATGGATACTAGATCACATGCTGGCTCTAATGCTTAAATGGTGCAGAAAAGCAAGCATTCCTTCAAGGCAAGTCTTTTGGCGCTTTCTCTAGTTTTATCTTTGGTAGTACAGGACTTGACAAACCGCAGGTGCCAGGTCACCTCCAACACCAAACGTAAGGCATGAGCTTTCAAGGGCAAGGGTCCACTTCGTCAGATGGAGTTTGAGGATTCTCGTCCTTGAAAGCTCATGCCTCAAATAAATTGGTTAGCTTATAAAGTGCTACCTGCCTTGTTCATTTTTACTAAGTTTTACAACCCTTCCTCTATCAGAGATCCTCTTTACTTATCCCATGCTTTTTGGAATTCAACACAGTTCACTATCTCCCAAGGAATACCACAAGGATCAGCTCTCTCGTCCATACTATTCAACTTTACATCCAACCAATCTGTGGCATTATCAAACGCCACATGTTGCATTATCACCTATATGATGACGACATCATGATGTATGCCCCAATAGACGCACTCGCTCCTGATATGGCCCCTATGACCCAGTGTCTCGAAGATATGAACAACTGGCTCACAGACAATAACCTGAAAGTCAATTTTGACAAAACGGAAGCAATGATCATATCCAGAAGTCCTAATTACAACCCACCTTAAGCCATCAGCATCCTAGACCGAACAATACCAATAAAGGACGAGGTGAAATACTTAGGTGTCACCCTGGACAAGAATCTAAACTTACAATCTCATATAAACAAAACCGCTGCAAAGGCATACCAATGATTAAAGCTCATCAGGAGACTCCAACCGATCCTCAGCCAAGACCACTTCCGCACCGTATGCGTGCAGTTATCACCCCAATACTGAACTATGGAAACTCTCTATATACCAAGGTCTACCCAAGCAATCTATCCATCCACTCCAACTGGTGCAGAACACTGCAGCTTGCATCATAACTGGCACAGCCAAGCACAAACACATCACACCTATACTTCGGCAACTGCAATGGCTACCGATTTCTGCAGGGCAAAAATCAAAACAACCGTAAACATATTCAAGATCATGCACTTATGCACAGCAGATGTCCTCCACAGTTTGCTAACCAGGGACACAACAAACCAGCCCAGACAAGCTAATGGCAGCAATAGACTCCGCATACCCACAGGATACCATAAGACAAAACAAGTAACCTCCAACATAGCTATATCACTCCTAGCATCGGCCCTCTGGAATTCCCTCCTGGATGAACTATGAGCGCTAAATGACCTCAAGGATTTCCGCAAATCCCTCAAAAGCCTCCTATTCATGTAATCTTATGATCAAGCAAACTAAAGGCCCCTCCCCACTAATACGTTTAACTGTGAAGATAAGAGCCAAGCACCTAAAGTCTTTATGTACGTCTTGTCACCAACCCCCTGTTCAATGTAGACCCATATTGTGATGTCAACCACTTTGATTGAAGGAAAAAGTGGTATACAAATCAGGTTAAATAAATAAATAAATTCAGATACCATACTCATCTCTACCACTTCCACTGGAAGGCTGTCTCCAATACATCCACCACCCTTTTCATAAAGAAATTCTCAACTTTTTGGTTGTGTGGAACCCTTATTAATTTTCAAAGGTTTAAGGACACCCAGTTCATCCCCATCATTCTAACCCCCTCCTCTCAGTGTCTACTACCTTTATCTGCCTTTCTATCTCTACCACCCTCCCCCCCCCCCTCCTCCAGCTCATCCCCACCAGTCTCAGCCTATTCCCCCAGCCAGATGCCCATGGACCACACATTGAACTCGCTGCCTCAGATTACTCCTGCGTCGATACTCTTTTGTGCTCATCCTATGACATCTTGGTTCCAGGGCTTTCTTTCAATTGAAAGAGGCCCACCTATTGTGCATTTATACCATGGATATCGTTCCCTCTTTTCTTCCAAAGTAGAAACATTTAGATCTTGTGATAAGGAAGCTTATCATAGCTCAGGTAGGAGCTATAGAAAAGATGATGTGACTCTGAACAAGCAACCTGTCAGTTCTGGTAGAAGCAAGAAAACAGAGTTTTCACATAAAAGACTACCAGTCCCAGAATGCACCAGGTTTCCAGCAGCCATGAGGGAGGCTGAAGTGAGAAAATGTGTGTGCAATCAAGAGAGCTATGAGGTAATCCCTAAGCACTCATCTCAAAGGGCAGGGCCTGATTCAACACAGGTGCGTTGTGTTATGGAGGAGCACACATTAGGAAAGAATAAGAATAGAGCTTATTCTTCAGATAACAGCTTCAAGAACAGTTTCAGCAAAAGCTACAGAAAGAGCCTGAGGGAGAGCTTCAGCAACGGCTACAAGCTCCAGCCCAGCTACAGGTTTAAGCAGCATCTCGAGAAGCAGAAGCCAAGCCAAGCGGATAGAGAGAGAAGGAAACTCTCTGGAAGGAAGAGAAGAAAGGCCATTGAAAGGTCTGGGAGATTCAAAGGCAGTACCCATACTGGGAGGTATTCCAAATGCCAGCAGAGTCCATTGGACTGGATTCAGCCAGAGGAATGGAGTGGCAGAGATAGGAATCACCAGTGGCTACCTGGAAGAGAGAAGACTGCACGTGGAAAGGACTTTCAGACCAAGGCCAGAAGGTATGTGAGAGGAGATCCAGTGTCCAGGGATCAAGATTGGAAGGCTGGACATCAGAATTGGATTACATACTGGCCAGGCTATACAGAGAGGAATTATGATGGCAGGAGAGGCTCAGATATGAACACTGATCCAGACCCTATCTATAATAGAGAATGGCAGCAAGGGAATAAGCATTCTCATGATAGTGCCTTAATGAAAGACTCGTCTGTGCCAATGTATGATAGTGACCCTATCCTGATTGATGAAGGGGGAGATACAGCAGATGAAATTATTACTTACATGGACTGTTCTCTATCTAAATGCTATTGCTAGCTTTCTGTGAGCAAACACATCAGCCATCACAAAGAAACCTAACTTTGTTCTTTATTTCCACTGCAAACAGCTCTTAAAGCAGGATTTGGCTTCACACAGTAGCAGCCAGCCAGCTAAAGGCTTACAGCTGGTCAATTGATAGTAATTAAAGCTGCACCTGATTGTGTGTGTGAGCAAGGGAGAATCACTGCTGAGATCTGCGTGGAAAATAAGCAGAAGTTAGCCTAACAAGCAAAGTTTATTTATTTCTTTGTGCCTTTGTATTTGGTAATTATTTGCTAAGAAAACATTAGCTAATTGCCTGACAAGCTGAAGGTTGTTTTCTGGTTTGTTTTCTGACTTTTTGTTATCCATTTAAACACTGCAAGCAAGTAACCTCATTTATATTGCTAACAAGCATACATGTGCTGGGTGAATTAAACCCCATCAATAAAAGAAGTATTTTATTGGCCTTACCACTTGGTTTTCACAACTTAATTATTGTCATCAGCTGTGTTTGGGAGTGAATGAACTACAATACCCACAATACCTTGCAAGAATCATATGAATATATGCATCGTCAAGATTGTGTAAGTTCTCACCCTAGGCAGCCGTCTGACAATCTTTAAGTCTGCCCCCAGATATTTTATGACAAAGACTACAAACTATTTTAGTAGCTGCCCTCTGGACCAACTCAATTCTGTTTCTATCCTTTTGAAGATATGAGAGCTAGAACTCAGGTATGCTGATATAGCGTAGTTACTCACCTGTAACAGGTGTTCTCCAGGAGCAGCAGGAATCAGTCCTCACTTATGGGTGACGTCGGCGCCGACGGAGCCCTCGCGGAGCAATTTTCCCCAGCTTTCAAAGAAAGCCTTTGGGAATTGCAGCGCGCATGCGCGGTCCTCTTCCCGCCCAAGGGTGCCATCTTAGCCAGTCAGATGACATAGCTAAAAAAGACAGCATAAAAATTTGCAAAAAAAGTAAAGCAGACGATTGCAACTCCAAGGGGAGGAGGGAGGGTTGTGAGGACTGATTCCTGCTGCTCCTGGAGAACACCTGTTACAGGTGAGTAACTACGCTTTCTCCAGGACCAAGCAGGAAGTCAGTCCTCACTTATGGGACTCCCAAGCTTAAGGCTACCGGAGACCCTAAGCACAAAAATGAGCTCCCTCTAGCTCAGCAGCACAGAAGGAAAGAATCTTCGCTGAATTATTACCCACCGGTAGCCCACATCCGGGATGGAGGGTAGGAGTTGCTCAGACCTCAAAGAGATTACGGAGGACTGCCTGTCCGAAAGCACTGTCCCTGCGGGACTCCCTCTCGAGACAGTAATGGACCGCAAAAGTCTGGCTCGAAGACCAAGTAGCGGCCCGGCAGATGTCTGCCAGCGGAACAGAGCGAAGGTAAGCCACTGACGTAGCCTTTGCCCGAACACAATGAGCCGTGACTCGACCATCCAAGGAGAGTCCGGCTGCCCCATAAGCCCAAGAGATACAGTCCGCAACCCAGATGGACAGAGTACGCTTGGAGACCGGGAGCCCCAATTTATTGGGGTCAAAAGACACAAAAAGCTGAGCAGCTTTACGGTGCTCCCGCGTACGGTCAAGGTAGAAGTTTAAAGCCCTTCTACAGTCCAGGGTATGGAGGACCGTTTCAGCTCGGCTGGAGTGTGGTCTGGGAAAGAAGGTTGGAAGTACCACCTCCTGATTGATGTGAAAGGGGGAGACCACTTTTGGAAGAAATTTTGGGTGAGTCCGTAGGACTACCCTATTTTTGTAGAACCGAGTGTAAGGGGGATCAGACACGAGGGCCTGCAATTCACTTACGCGTCTAGCGGAAGTGAGGGCTATCAAGAACAGTGTTTTCCAAGAAAGAAAACGGAGAGAACAGGTAGCCATAGGTTCAAAAGGCGGACAGGTGATCCGCTGTAAAACCACATTCAGGTCCCAGTCAGGCGCTGGCGGGCGCAGAGGTGGTTTAAGTAGAAGGAGACCTCGGAGAAACATCGCTACGAGAGGGTCGTTGGAGAGAGGTCTGCCGTCCACCGGCACATGATGTGCTGAAAGAGCACTGAGGTGAACTTTGACGGAGTTGGACTTAAGTCCCAGATTAGAGAGGTAAAGCAAGTACTGCAAGACCACCGACACCGGGCAGGAGAAGGGATCCTGAGACTGTCGGGTACACCAAACGGAAAAACGACGCCATTTAAGGGCGTAGCATTTGCGGGTAGAAGGTCGTCGCGAAGCTAGGACGACCTCCTCCACCTCTGCCGGCAGGAGAAGGGGAGCGAGGACTACCCTCTCAGCAGCCAGGCCATTAGGTTGAGAGACCTGAGGTTGGGGTGTAGCAGAGACCCCTGATCCTGAGTGAGGAGATCCGGTTGTAACCCCAGAGGGAATGGATCCTCCACCGCTAATTGCAGCAGGAGCGGAAACCACGGCTGTCTGGGCCAGCGAGGGGCCACCAGGATCATGAAGGCTTTGTCTCGGAGAACCTTGAAAAGAGTCCGAGAGACTAGCGGGATGGGAGGGAAAGCGTACAGAAGGCTCCCCGACCATGAGAGTAGAAAAGCGTCCGCTGCAACCCGAAGGGGGTGTGGCTGACGAGAGCAGAAGCGAGGAAGTTGCCGGTTGTGAGGACTGGCAAAGAGATCCACCGTGGGGAGGCCCCACTTTAGAAAGAGCTTCTGAACTACCAAGGGATCCAGACGCCACTCGTGTGGCTGGAGGATCCTGCTGAGTTTGTCCGCCAGGTAATTCTCTCGGCCTGGGAGATAAACTGCCTTGAGGAGAATGCCGTGACTGAAGGCCCAAGAGCAGAGCTTCTGTGCCTCCCGACAGAGGAGGAAGGAACCCGTGCCCCCCTGCTTGTTCACGTAGAACATGGCAACTTGATTGTCCGTCTGGACAAGGACGGACTGGTGAGAAGTCAGGTGGGAGAAGGCCTTGAGAACCAGGCGGATCGCCCTGAGCTCCAGGAAGTTGATCTGCTGAGCAGACTCCCACGTGGTCCAGAGGCCCTGAGTACGTGCCCCTTGGCAATGCGCTCCCCAGCCCAGGAGGGATGCATCTGTTGTCAGCACCCGGGTCGGCTGAGGTGACTGGAAAAGCATTCCGAATATCAGGTTCGTCTGCTGAAGCCACCACCGGAGAGACGAGATCAGCGGCTCGGAGACGCGCACTAGGTCTGCTAGGCCGCCTGTGGCTTGTCGCCACTGCTGGCGGAGACACCATTGAGCAGGCCGCATATTCAGGCGGGCATTGGGGGTCACATGGACGGTGGAAGCCATATGGCCGAGTAGTCTCAGGAAGCGCCTGGCGGAGACCAGGGGCTGGCTGCGAAAACGGTCGGCTAGGTCCATGAGCCGTTGAGCCCTGTCGAGCGGTAGGTACGCTCGTGCCTGAGGAGTGTGCAGCCTTGCGCCGATGAACTCGAGATCCTGTGAGGGGAGCAAAGTGGACTTTGCGAAGTTTATAACAAAGCCCAAGTACTGCAGAAGAGTCACCGTGCGGCGCGTGGCGTTGGTGACCTCCAGAGCGGACGCTGCTCTGATGAGCCAGTCGTCGAGGTACGGAAAGACATAGAGGCTGTGAAGCCTGAGATGGGCCGCCACCACCGCGAGACATTTTGTGAAGACTCGCGGTGCGGAGGACAGGCCAAAGGGCAGTACTCTGTACTGGTAATGATTCCCTGCCACCACAAACCTTAGGTATTGGCGGTGGCTTGGGTGGATGAGGATGTGCGTGTAGGCATCCTTTAGATCCAAGGAGCATAGCAAATCTCCCCGCTGGAGGTAGGGCAGAAGGATTCCAAGGGTAAGCATCTTGAACTTCTCCCGCACGAGGAACTTGTTGAGGTTGCGCAAGTCCAGGATGGGTCTGAGGCCTCCTGTTCTCTTTGGTATTAGAAAATACCTGGAATAAAAGCCTTGACCTTTCAGGTGGTGGGGCACCGGTTCCACCGCCTGTTCCTGTAGAAGACCTGCTAACTCCTGAAGGAGTAATTCCCTGTGCAGAGGGGGTCGTGGAGGTTCTCCCGGAAAATAGGAGGGAGGGACCTGGTGGAAGTGGAGAAGATAGCCTTCTCGCACGACTTGAAGCACCCAGGCATCTGAGGTGATGCGGGACCACCTGTGGGCGAAGTGAACCAGCCGGCCTCCAGTGCTGGGAGGAACCAGCGGGGGGGGGAGAGGCTATGCTTAAGGAGTCAAAACCCCCCACCCTGCTGAGCAGGGGCTGGTGGTGCAGGCTTGGGGGCTTGCTGCCTACGGGACCCGTTACCCCGTCCCTTGGCCTGCTGGCCCTGTTGGGGAGCTGCAGGGGCCTGATAATGGGGGTATTGTTTGTAGGCAGCCGCCTTCCTCGGGTAAAAGGACTTTTTTCCCGAGCCCTTCTTTTTCTGGGAAGGGGCGGAGGTCTTCCTAGAAAGCCTGGTCCTGGTGAGAGTCTCCGTCTCAATTTGTGCAGCCTTTTCAGCCATGGGCTTGCCAAAGAGGTTTTCGCCTCGGCAGGGGACATCGACCAACTTGTCCTGCACCCAGGGCTCAAGGTCAGACGACTGAAGCCAAGCCTGTCGGCGGGCACCGATGCCGGCTGCGGCCACTCGAGCCGATGCTTCAAAGCCATCATAGGCTGCTCGGGACATGAACTTTGAGCATTCCCGAATGCCAGTGGACAAGGCCAGGAACCTCGGCAAGGGTTCCTCGGACAAACCAGCGGAGAAACCGGCTAGCTCTTTAGCCAGGTCTCGGAGATACATGCCCATGTATAGCTGGTAGGTCTGGACACGACACGCAAGCATAGAGCCCTGGAAACACTTCTTACCAAGGCCATCCAGGTTACGGGCCTCCCTGCCAGGAGGCACCGAGGAGTGCATCTTCTGGCTCTTAAGACGATACATGGCCGATTCCACTACCATGGAATGGTGTGGTAGCTGTGCTTTTTGGAAGCCAGGGCTCTTGCGGACTCGATAGATAGAATCGACCCGCTTGCTCAGGACCGGCGAGGAGGCCGGACTCTCCCACATGCGGAAGAGTAGTCGTTCCAGCATAGGAGGAACCGGTACAGTAAAGTGTTCCCTTGCGGGAGAGTCATACTGGAGGGCGTCGAGCTCTTCGGCTCGAGGCTCCTCCTCGGGGTCCGCAGGGAAGGCCAAAGCCTTGGCCATATCCCTGACGAAGTCCGAGAACCGGGCATCCTCCGGGGGGGACTGCTTCCGAGGTTCGGACTCCGGTGAGTCCGAGGGGACACACCGAGTCCGGAAAGAATCAGGCGACTCTTCCTCTTCAGACTCCCAGACCGACTCCGACGAGGACTCGGTGGGGTCGGCCAGGGCAGGGCGCGGCGCCTGCCGCCCCGACGCCGAGGGAGTCGGCGTCGGCGACCTCGGTCCCGAACGGGAGGCCGAGGGTGACCTCGACCGAGGATCGACTCTAGTTCGCATCGACTCGAGGATCGGCTCGGTCTCCGGGGTCGACTTGGACGTCGACGTCCCGGCGGTCGGGGCAGCGACGCCAGCGAAGCCAGCGAGCAGTGCCCACTGCTGGTCCATGAAGGCAGACAGTCTGCTCTCCAAGGCCGTCAACCTGAGTCCGAGCTCAGGTGACCCAGCAGCCCCCGACTCGGGCCCCGACGGCGTCGGGCCCGACGTCGGCTGTCGCGGAGGCGAGTCCAGGAGGACCACAGGACTTACCCGAGCAGGCAGCTCCGACTCCAGGCGAGGTCGCTTCGTGAGGTGCTCCTTCTCCAAGGACCCGGGGCGGCTATCGGGGCTATGCGACCTGGCCCTCGCGGAGCCAGGAGCGTCCACCGACGCCGCCCTTACGTCGATGGTCCCCGGAGGGAGAACCCCTGTCGGAGGAACTCCGGCGACGGTCCGAGCTGGAACCTTTGGACGCGGAGGCCTCCGACGAGGTCCGGGTACGGCTGGGGTCAGCGAAGATCCTATCCCGCTGATGCCGCCGACTTCTCAACGCTTTGGAGGACATTTTGCCGCAGGGCCCACAGATCATTTCTTCATGATCCGGGCCCAGGCAGCGGAGGCAAAAGTCGTGTGTGTCAGTTAGTGACATATTTCGGTCACACTGACCACACCGCTTGAAACCACTGGCAGCCATCGGGGGAAAAAGGGCCCCGGCAAGGTCAAAGGACCGGGCTGCCAGGGAAAAACCGAAACGAAAACTGACTAAGTCAGAAAAACCGAAAAGAAGAAGAGGACTCGTGACCGGCGTCGCGAGTCCGGGCGGGAAAAAGAATAAAATTATGAAGAAATATCAACTTTTTCGCGGGGACACGACGGGGACTTCTGTAGGGCTCCGCGGAAAAAAGAAGACTGGCTAAGATGGCACCCTTGGGCGGGAAGAGGACCGCGCATGCGCGCTGCAATTCCCAAAGGCTTTCTTTGAAAGCTGGGGAAAATTGCTCCGCGAGGGCTCCGTCGGCGCCGACGTCACCCATAAGTGAGGACTGACTTCCTGCTTGGTCCTGGAGAATTGGAATAATCATATGCTATTTTAAATGACATTGCAGGGCTTTTTTATGACAAGTAGACACCGGTACATCATGCCATCACCTTTTTTAGTCTTTCCAACACCCCCATTTTACATTCATGGTTCTGGCTGCCAACTGAAGAGCATCTCTTGGCTTTTAGAAACTTGGATTCAAACCTGACCGCAGCCTCAATGCAACTGAAGAGAGTGCTGGGCCTGCTTCTGCATGTTTGCACTGAAAGTGCTGTAATGCCGGTCCCACCCTCAGAGATACAGGAAGTCTGTATCAGGGGATAGGATCAGCATCACAGTGCTTTCAATGTGAATGTGTGAAGACAGGTTACATGCTCTTTTCAGTTTCATCAGGGTGGTAGAAAGGTTTGTATCTGCATTCCTGTGGGCACTGAAGGTGGGGGGAGGGCAGTTGCAGTGGACAGAAGTGGCAGCAGATAAGTGCTCTTCAGTTGGTCAGAAGTCAGTTGGGGAACCAAAATCATGAATGTAAAATGGGGTTGTTGAGAAAGCAAAAATGGTGACTGTCTGCAGCCGAAAGCCGGCAGTGGGACAGGGAGTTGCTAGATGGTGGGAGGAACGGGGAGGGAAGAGGGGCATGTTGGAGATGATGGGGCCATCAGTGGGAGGGGAAATAATGACAGAGATGGAGGAGAAAGACTGGGGGGAAGTAATGGTAGAGAGGTTGCAGGAGATGTGAGATATGATGGAAGCTATGAGACAGGCAAAGGTAGTTACTCAGCTGTAGCAGGTGCTCTCAGTGGACAGCAAGAATAAGTCCTCACATATGGGTGACATTATCCAATGAAGCCCGTGCGGGAATGCTCCTCAGCTACTAGGGGAAGCTTTTGGGAGGTTCCACTGCACCTGCACGCAATCTTCCCACCTGCCACCATGGGATACTATACTATAGCTATAGCAGACTACAACTCTCAAGGGAGGTGGGAGGTTGTGAGGACTCAATTCGTTACCGGAGGATTTAGTAAAAGCTGTTAGTGTAGCTGGGTTTAAAAACGGTTTGGACAAGTTCCTGGAGGAAAGGTCCATAAACAATTATTAAAAAAAAGAGGACCCAGGAGAAACCACTACTTGCCCTAATACAAGCATTATGGAATCTGTGTGTCTTTTGGAAAACTACTAGGTACTTGCGACCTGGATTGGCCACTGTTGGAAACAGGATACTGGGCTTGATGGACCTTGGTCTGATCCAGTATGGCATTTCTGATGTTCTTATTCCTGTTGTCTGCAGAGAACATCTGCTACAGGTGAGTAACTACTTTTTGTAGATAAGCAGGAATGAAGTCCCCATGTATGGGACTCCCTAGCTACAGGCTACTGAAAGCCCATGGGAAAGCAGACAAACCCAACCTGGGAAACATTCAGTATGCATAACGGCAACAGGCCTTAGCAACTCAAGATACAGAACTATGTATAGTAGAAATTGTTCTCTGGGGTTTTTTTTGGTAGCCTGAACAGAATGAGCCTAGGCCAGTGATGGCTAACCTTTTTGAGCCCGAGTGCCCAAACTGCCGCACAAAACCAAAGAATTTCCTCAAAGTGCCAGCACGTCAATTAAAGCCTCATTTGCATAAGGTGCCTCATTTGCATAAATATTTGCATAATGTTACCATACACTAACTTTTAGTAAACATGCCTCTTAATGAGTATATGGATAAAGAAAGACTAAAAGGTTTCTACATTACTATAATCCAGTACCAACCGCCAGGCACATTAGGAACTACTACAAACGCTGCCCATTTAGAACCCATAGCAAACCCGCCGTATCCTAACAGCACTACCAGGACTCACAAAGCACCATACCCTAACTATCAAAAGGCAACACTGCAAATATTAAACCAATACATTTCAGAGAACAATAATACATGACCTACTGGGGAAAGAACAAGTGGCAATGTCAAATAGGAATTATATAAACAGAATACCTCAGCTCAGTTACACATGCAGAACAGACCATCATCAAACAAGGAATCACAATTTAGAAACAGGAAGACAATAATTAAACTGGGAACCCCAAAAGCCAAACTTGGAATATACAACAACACTGTAGAAATAAAACTATAAATTAATTTCCTCTTGTACTAAACAAAGCGCAAAAATTAATGATGCACATTTCCCAGAGCTGACATATTCCAGTTAATAAATTCAAAATAAAGAGATATTTTTCTACCTTTTGTGCATTTTTTTTCAGTTGCAATTGTTCCAGCCACTTTCTTCTGGTTTCTTCGTGTCTTCTGCTAACTCTCCATCTGCTGTCCATTTGTCCTTTCTTCTGTCTTCTTGGGGTTTTTTTTCCATTCTCTCTCTACATCTGCTTTAACATACTAATCTTTCTCTCCTTTTGCTCTTTCATCATTCCTATTTCATCTACTCAAAATTTACCCCTCCATCCTCAATCCCCACTTATTCTCCCAATACCCGGCCAATTGTAGATTTTTTATCCCTCCCACACAAAATATTTTTCCCCTCTCCATTTTACTCTCCCAGCCCCATCCCATTCTAATCCTCCCCCAACACCAGCTCCCTTCTAGTTCCAGCCTCACCCAGCATCCATTCCCTTCTAGTCCCTGCATCAGCCCATTTCCAGTCCTAGCAGCCCCCCAACCCATTTCCAGTCCTAGAAACCCCCCAACCCAATACCAGTCCTAGCCCCCCCTCATCAACCCACTTCCAGTCCTAACCCCCCATCACCCCATTTTCAGTTTAAGCCCCCCCTATAACCCATTACCAGTCCTAACCCCCATCAGCCCACTTCCAGTCCTAACCCCCCCATCAGCCCACTTCCAGTCCTAACCCCCATCAACCCATTTCCAGTCAGCCCCCCATAGCCCATTGCCAGTCCTAACCCCCCCATCAGCCCACAATCCATTACCAGTCCTAACCCCATCAGCCCACCTCAAGTCCTAACCCCTCCCCATCAGCCCTCCTGTCCTAGCCCCCCCATAGTCCATTATCAGTTCTAAGCCCAAATAGCCCATTACCAGAGAGCCCCCATCAGCCAACAGCCCATTACCAGTCTTAACCCCCCCATAGCCCATTGCCAGTCCTAACCCCCCCAACAGCCCACAGCCCATTACCAGTCCTAACCCCTCCCCATCAGCCCATTTCTTGTCGCAGCCCCCCCATAGCCCATTATCAGTCCTAAACCCCCCATAGCCCATTACCAGTCCTAACCCCATCAGACCACCTCCAGTGTTAACCCCCCATCAGCCCATTTCCAGTCCTAACCCCACCCAAAAGCCCACCTCAAGTCCTAACCCCTCCCCATCAGCCCATTTCCTGTCCTAGCCCCCCATAGCCCATTACCAGTCCTAACCCCACCCAACAGCCCACCTCAAGTCCTAACCCCTCCCCATCAGCCCATTTCCTGTCCTAGCCCCCCAAAGCCCATTACCAGTCCTAACCCCACCCAACAGCCCACCTCAAGTCCTAACCCCTCCCCATCAGCCCATTTCCTGTCCTAGCCCCCCATAGCCCATTACCAGTCCTAAGCCCCCATCAACCCACTTCCAGTCCTAATCCCATCAGCCCATATAGACTTAGCTCCCCCATAGCCCATAGACCCCCCATAGCCCATCACCACTCCTAACCTCCCCCATCCCATTACAACTCCTAACCCCCCCATCAGCCCTTTTCCTGTCCTAGCCCCACATAGCCCAGTACCAGTCCTAGCCCCCCCAACAGCCCACAGCCATTACCACTCCTAACCCCCCCAGCCCATCACCAGTCCTAACCCCCCAACAGCCCACAGCCATTACCACTCCTAACCCCCCCCAGCCCATCACCAGTCCTAACCCCCCCCCCAGCCATTACCACTCCTAACCCCCCCCCCCGCGAAATTTTTTTTACAAAGAAAGCTGTCGCTGCCGGGGCCGGGGCCGCCGCGGCAGAATCGAGTGTGCCGCGGGGCCCCCCCGCCCAGCAGAGCCTGCCCTCCGTCCCCGGTATCACCTCTCTCAGCTGCCTCCAGTCACACGCGCCGGCTTTCAGAGCGCGAGGGAAGTTTCTCCCTCGCTGCTCTGTTAAGCCCGCGGGGGCTGATGGGAACTTCCCATCAGCCCCCGCGGGCATAACAGAGCAGCGAGGAAGAAACTCCACTCGCGCTCTGAAAGCAGGCGCGTGTGACTGGAGGCAGCTGAGAGAGAAGGTGATACGGGGACGGAGGGCAGGCTCTGCTGGGCGGGGGGGCCCCGCGGCACACTCGATTCTGCCGCGGCGGCCCCGGCCCCGGCAGCGGCAGCTTTTTATTTTTATTTTTTTTAATGCCGCATATTTTGATTGCGGACCTTCCCGCGTGCCAGCTGCAAGGCCTTCGCGTGCCACAGCTGGCACGCGTGCCATAGGTTCGCCATCACTGGCCTAGGCAATAGAGTTGGATTCTAATCCCTGAACAGATTCTGAAGTAGAGACTGGCCAAAGATGCTTTCGCATCAGGAATCCCCTTCTAAACAGTAGTGAGATGTGACTATATGGACAAAAGACCATGTTGCAGCCCTGCAGATCTCTTCCATGGAGACTGAGCGCAAGTTGGCCACAGATGCAGTCATGGTTCTTGACATTCTGAGCTGTGAGATGACCATCAAGGTTCAGGCCTGCCTGGGCATATACGAAAGAGATGCAGTCCTGCTAGCCAAACTGAAAGAGCATTTGGAAATGGAAATCCTTAGGCTTGCTGGGGTCAAAAAAACAAAAAGCTCGATGGACTTTCTATGGGCTTTTATAAGCTCCAAGTAGAAGGCTGAGGCTCATTTGCAGCCCAACATTGGCAATGCAGCTTCCCCTATATAGGCATGAGATCACGTGAAAAATGTTAGTAGAACAACTGACTGATTAAGAAGGAAATCAGATACCACTTTTGGAAGGAATTTAGGACAAGAACAGAGGACACACTATTCTCATGGAATTTGCTATAAGGTAGATGAACTACGAAAGCCTGAAGCTTGCTTACTCTGCGTGCTGAAGAGACTGCCATCAAAAACAAAGCCTTCCAGGTCAGGAACATCAGAGAACAGGAACAGAGGGGCTCAAAGGGAGCTTTCATGAACTGCTTAAGAACCACACTGAGATCCAAAGACATTGCAGGAGGTTTGTAGGGAGGCTTCAAGAGAAACAACCCCAGCATGAAGCGAACAACTAAAGGCTGTACCGAGATGAATTTCCCTTCACACCTTGATGATAAGCTCCAATTACACTGAGGTGGACCCTGATGGAGTTGAACTTAAGTCAGACTCGTTGAAGCGTAGAAGATACTCCAGCAGTTTTTGTGTGGGACAAAGATTTTAGGGCATGGCCCTCACACCAGACAGCACACCTCCTGTATTTACAGTAATAAGACTTCCTCATTGAGGCCCTCCCTGGAGGCCAAAAGGACATTGGTTACAGCGGTGGGTAGGTTCAGCTCAGACAACCATGCCATGAGGGCCAAAGACTGGATGTTGGGGTGCAACATCATCCCGTCTTCCTGCAAAATCAGATCCGATGCATGGCCCAGCCAGAGTGGCTCCTGACTGGAGAGTTGCAGCAGGAGAGGGAGCTAAGGCTGTCTGGGTCAGTAAGAAGCAGTGAGAATCATCATGCTTCTGCCTGTTTTGAGCTTCAGGAGTGTCTTTCCAATGAGAGGCATTGGAGGATACACATATAAAAGACACTCCCCCTAGTGTAGGAGGAAAGCATCAGAGACTAATCTGCTGTGTGATCTTATCCTGGAACAGAACTGATCCACCTGGGCATTCTGCAGCATGGAGAAAAGATCTATTGAGGGTCTGCACCACTCCCAAAAGATGCGTGCAGCCACCTGCCTGTCTAGTGTCCATTCGTGAGGTTGCAGGACAACTCAGGGAGCAGGTACATGGCTCTCAAGTATATCCTATGTGCAATGACAAATTTCCACAAACTGACTACTTCCCAACACAGAAGGTATGAGCCTGTTCATCCCTGCTTGTTAAAGTAGAACACTGCGACTTGATTGTCGGTCTGAATCAGAACAATTTGGTTGGCCAGTTGATCTCAGAAAGCCTTTAGAGCATTTTCTATGGCTCTTAACTCCAAGAAGTTGATTTGGTGTAGACTTTTTTAGAAGGACCAATCGCCCAGAGTGAGAAATCCATCGAGATGAGCTCTCCAACCTAGTTTGAATGACTAAACTTTTCAAGGTGGAGCAATTTTAAAGGGGAAACCTTTGAGCAAATTGTGGTGGATTTTCCACAATTGCACTGACTGAACAAAAAGATTGGTGACACATTCAATCCCTGAATTGGCCTATGGCCTGGATACACCTAGTCCTCAGAGTCCGCTGAGCCTGCCTCATATGGAGGTGTCACAAGATTTCACGGTCTCTTTCTGAACGTGTATATAAACCTCTCAGTTCCAAAAGATACGTTCAATCAAAACAATATAGTGAAGTAGAGCTATTTACTCTCTTCGAGGACAACACTTCAACAAGGTCTCAGACTTATACTGCACTTTAAATCTAGACTTACGTCCATTCATATAGTGCTATATTTGCATCAATGACCTTGTGATATATTGAATCTATATTCACTAGTGCTCAATTTTACTGATAAACATTAGTCAAAGACTTAGCTTAATTATTCCTCCAAATCTTGACTAGCTTGCAAAGCGGATCCCGACGCACAGTTTTGGCGCCGCAAAGGCGTTTCAAAATGGTGATTTCATCAGGAGATCCATTCGCTTATTCTAAAAAACAAACAACAACGACTTTAAACTCTATTTACTCAGTAATGATTATGTCACCCTCTACCCTCTATTATCGAAAATTTTAAAAACGCTCTTACTCACTCACTTCAATGCTGCCCGTGACTTCATACATTCATCGCTCTTGCGATTAACAGCTTCCGTGTCTACTGAAGACGCCGCGCATGCGGGATAGATCTACCATTATTTAAACCCCCCAACCAAACTACTAAATATCATACAGCTGTTCCTCACGCTGTTTGCACTATCCCTTCTTTTTTCTTCCTAATCTCAGCTAATCTTACTAGTTATGCTCTAATGTATCAAAATATGTTAAAAATATAAAAAATAATGTTTATTCAAAATTTTAAATTTAAAATGTATTGGGAATTGAAACTTCCACCCGAACATCACTACCGTAACCTAAGGCTACAGAAACGCTGTATTTAACAAAGCGCCGGTGAGTGGATATAAACAATCTTGCAGCTGTATACAATCATCAAGTGCAGACCAACCAATCTATAGCGATATTTAATCCCCTCGGGGAAACAGTCCCCAGCCGGTATATCCATCTTTGCTCTTTTAGCAGGAGAGTTTCATCTAGAGTTTTCCCTCCTTGGGCCTTTGACACCTGTTCTATTACAAAACAGCGTAATTGCTCAAACACATGTCCCTGTGCCAGACAATGTGCTACGAGCGGGGCCTCCAACTTTTGACACTTCAAACGGCTCCTATGTTCCCGTAATCTCATCTTCAAAGAGCGTGATGTCTTACCAATGTACATTGTGGTGGCGAGAATAGGTTAGAGCCCAAGGAAAGTGGGACAAAACAGTTTTTTTCCCCCTGAGCACAGGACAGATTCAGGAAGTGTAAGGGTTAAAACTCCTACTAAAAAAAAAAACTCTATGCACCAAGAGGTAGAGAGGGAACCACGCCCTAGCTCCATGGTAACCAGGGGAGGTGACGAGGGAAGCCTAGGGTGGAGTCAGAGGCTATAGGACAGCCTCAAACATATAAGCAAAGAGAAACTGCTAATGAGAAGCAGGCAAGGGAAGCGAGGCATGCGAGGAAGGTGGAGCAGGCAAGTCCCACAGAGCAGGCAAGGCACACGAGGGAAGCAAGGAAGCCGGAGAGACGAAGGAGGCCAGAGAGGCTGGAGAGTCTTTCCAGGAGAAGGAGGAGTCCTTCCAGAGAGGTTTCCACAGAAGCTGCCCTGAAAGGAGATAAAGCAGAAAGAGGCAGGTGCTCCAGCAGAACCCTTAAAGGGGATTCTTATTGCAGGCAACGTTCAGAAAGCTCAAGCCTTGAATGCAGCTCAGCTGATAGAAAGAGGACAGCTGGCTGGAAACAGAGGGGAGTTGATTCTGAGGTAAACGCTGCTGAAAGGCATGGAACAGGAATCCAAGTGAGGGAGTCTCTGGAGAGAGGTTTACCTGTGGCACAGTCTGAGAGGAGACAGAGTGATGGAAATAAGGTGAGCCCTTTACAAGCTTTGAAAAGTCTGCTGAGAAAGAAAAATCTCCTGGGTCCTTCCCCTGTAACTCAGCATAGTGAGGAGTCTCACTGGGGGCAGGTTCTGAAGTTATTAGAACAATTGAAGCCTGACGTCAGAGACACTGAGGCCAGCCAGGTGTTATCTGGATCTGAGCAAGAGAATATGTAAACAGAAGAATGTCTTTTTGAAAGCATGTCCTCAGATTTTGAAATGGATTGTTCTTACTGTAAAAGCCAGAAGCAGTAAAGCTTGTAAACGGGGATGCTGGTCGTGAATGGCCACAGTCTTAGCAAAGGCAAAATATTATGACTTGCAAAGGATTGTGGGGAATGTAGTTCACTTATACCAGAATCAGCCGTTCACAAAATAATGAGTTGTGATGCTCGAGTGTAAGCAAAGAAAAACAGATTTTATTCATGGGGTTAATTCTCCCACACAGATTTACTTGGTAACACAAAAGGACACTTGCTTCCAGTATTGTACTCAGGAAAACAAAACATGTTATAAGGTAACTGAACTTCTTAAGCAATAAATCAATAAAGACCTTGATGGGAAACAGAAAAGGTCTTTTTGATGGCTCCTGCTAATGACCTTCTTAGCAGTGCTCCAAAAGGCAAAAACAAACCCAAAAGTAGAAAAAAAACTGTTCTTTATCAAGGATAACTTTCTTCTATTCACACACACAAGGAAGAAGTTTCCTTCTAGAGCTCACATGCACTTGTGCCTGGCTCAATTACCAATAATTAGCCAGCTGCAAACCCCTTTGCTGGTTCATTCTCTCTACGTGGCTCAATCCTACCCTAAAGCTTTCTTGCAGAGACTTTTCTGGGTAGATAAAAGAACAAGTTACAGTTCCTTTTGGTGGTTGTTTTATTAGTGAGAAACTACTTTAAAACAGCAGCCTAGACAGAGAGCAGTCCATGTATTCCAACTGATCATTTGATACATCTCCTTCTTCCTCAAATATCATGGAATCAATATCATGGTCTGGCTCAGAGGAATTCCTTAATTGATCACTCTCAGGATAATATTTGTTTCCCTGCTTTCTTCCAGATGAAGAGCTAGGGCATAGATCAAAGTTCATACCTGAGCTACCCTTGCTGTTAGGTTTCCTCTCCTGGTAACCTGGCCAGTAAGTAGTCCAGCTTTTATGTCCAGCCTTCAAATCAAGATCCCTGGACACTGGGTCTCTCTTCACATACCTTCTTGCACTGGTCTTAGGGCCCCTTCCAAATGCAGCCGTCTCCCTCAAAGGTGCCGTTTGGGTGTTCCTGGCTCTATAACCCCAATCCTCTGGCTTCCTCCAGTCCAAAGGAGTATGCTTGCCTCTGGAATCACATCCAACACACGTACTGCTGTGGCCTCTTTCTTTAGACCTCCAAGATGCCTTTCTGTTCTTCCTTCCACGTTGCTTCTGCTGTTGTAATCCTCTCTCTTCTTTCTGGTTCTGCAGATTCTGTGAGATCCGGTTCTCTCTGTTCTCACCGTGCTGCCTGCTCTCTCTGCTCTGTCTCTGTGTAGAATATCTTTTACTTTTAAAGTGCTTATTTATTTTATTTTATTTATTTATACTCACTTATATACCGCACTATTCAGCATCAGCGCGGTTCACATAGAACAAAAATCTCAGTACATTCAACATACATGAGTTTACAGATAACAATGGAAAGGAACTTGGATAAACAAGGGAAACTATTTACAACCTATTTACAGGGATAATTCTTAGAGGAACACTCCTCCCTAGCACAGCCCAGGTGTGCTGAATCAAGCCCTGCCCTTAGAGATGAGTAATTGGGGATTACCTCATAGTTCTCCTGATTGAACACACGTTTCCCCACTTCAGCTCTTCTAGAGGCTGTTTGAAACCTGGTGCATTCTGGGACTGGTAGTCTTTTATGAAAACATTCTGTTTTAGTATTTCTACCAGCAAAGACAGGTTGCTTGTTCAAAGCCAATTCACCTCTTTTATAGCTCCCTCCTGAGCTATGATAAGCTTCCTTATCACAAACTATTTGAGTTTTAAAATAGTGGGAAAAGCCAGAAGCTTTGAAACTGCGTGACTTGAGGAAGGGTGTTAATTAAAGCCCTAAATTGAGCTAGCCAGATAAGCTCAAGGAAGCTGAGCGTGCTAGACGTGAAAGAGCCAGTACTTGCAAAACTTGAATGTGGAAAGTACAATTGCTTTAAGGATTGATGCAAATGTTTAGCAGCTTGTTAAGGAAGCCAAGGTGCTAGGCAAAGCCCTGAATGCCGTGAGAGTGTAATCCCTGCTGACAGAGGGGTTTGCTGCTCTGTTTAAACAAGCTAGCTGTGAAGACTAATGCATGGACTGTGCTGTATCGTTTGAGCTTTGTTTTTCTTTTGGAGAAAGTATCCTGTATTTTTATGTTTGTGCAATACCTGAACTGATGCCAAAGAAGTTCAGTGGGCAGTAGAAAATAATTCCTGTGCAAAAATAAATTTTCCTGTTAACCTTGGAATCTCTCGGCTGTCTGTTTGATTGACAACACAACTACAACATTGAGAAACTCTCAGCAATAAAAAGGGACATAAAGAGGTACGTCCTCCATGGTTAGGCAACCGCCTGACCAGTAGGAGGCCTTACAACATTAATCCACATGGACATAAAACACTATGGCCTCTGAAGTACATGTAGTATGGGACCAAAGATGAAAACTAACCCCTTGAGGAGTGGAGGAGTAGCCTAATGGTTGGGGCAAGGTACTTCAGGCCGGAAGGTCGGGGGTTCAAATCCCACTAGAGGACAGCAACCTTGGGCTGGAAGGACTGGGGTTTCTAGTCCCACAGGTGCTCCTTGTGGTCTTGGGCAAGCCACTTAACCCTCCATAGCCCATGTTCCCTGTAAAATAGTTATCTCCAAGTTATAATACCCTGTTCAATGTAATTTCAGTTTGTTCAATGTAAACTGCACTGATGCAGAATAGCGCGGTATATAAGAGAATGTAAATAAAAAAAAATAAATAAATAAAAATACTCGAACTGTGATAACTCCAACATCACTTCACAAGTATCACAGTTTCCACATTTCTTATGACTACCTTCCAAGGGTTTCGGCTCCAACATTGGGAGCACCGTCGGGCTTAGATACTCTTTCAAATTGCGCCCTCGCTTCCACACACAACGTATTCTCTTAGCTTCTAATCCCGGCACTACTGTGAGCACATTCCTATGTTTACGTAAAAGCTTTTGTATATGACTCCTCATAGGAGAGAAAGCTGTAATCAGATTAACTACATCCGAATCTGATCGTACTGCCGGCAACGGTGATCTCATTTGCAACAAACTTGGTCTATGATTATAGAGCGCTCTTTGATAGGCCCTCTGTACTACTGTTTTAGGGTATCCCCTATCCCGAAAATCCTTTTTAAGATTTTTTGCTCGTCGTTTGAAATCCTTAACACCTGAACAGTTCCGCCTGAAGCGCAAAAATTGTGAAAAAAGAAGAGCTTCTTTCAACTGTCTAGGGTGTTTGCTAGTATAATGAAGGAAAGTGTTCCTATCAGTAGATTTCCTAAATACTGATGTGTGCCATTTATGACTTCTCCTGGTGACCTGCACATCCAAATAAGTGATTTCATCCCTATGATATTCATAAGTAAATTTTATATGCTCATCCTGTTGGTTGATCCATTCAAAAAATTCTAACAATTCCGGGGTCCCTTTCCACAATACAAATATATCATCTATGTATCTTCTCCATACTAACAGATTCGGCAAAAAAGGGGAATTGGCCAAGCAACGTGCTTCAAAAGCACTCATGTAAAGATTTGCTATGGATGGGGCACATGTGGCACCCATCGCTACCCCAGCTAATTGCTGGTACAATATTCCCTCAAACATGAAATAAATCTGATGTATTGCCAAACGTGCTAAATCCAATACAAAATTCATATGCATAGTGGAAAGGTCTCCCCTTAAAGACAATGTACTTTGAACTATCATTAAAGCTGCTTCTTGCGGTATACTAGTGTACAAAGATGTTACATCCAAGGTGACGAGAAAAGTATCTAACTGTTCTGACCATTTTGCCATTCCTTCTACTATATTCAAGAAATGAGTTGTGTCCTTCAAATAAGATGGTATCATAGAAAGTAATGGACGTAAAAAGGAATCTAAATAGGTGGATAAAGGCTCTAATAGACTCCCTCTGGTTGACACTATAGGTCTCCCTGGTGGGTTTTGCAGGTTTTTATGAATTTTGGGGACGGTGTAAAATTTTGCTGTACTGGGGGAAGTGACATTCAGATAACGAAATTCCTTCTTCGAGATTAATTTATTCTGTAATGCCTGTAATGTAATTCGTCTGATCTCACCTTGTAATTCTCGTTTAGGATCATCTACTAACTCCTTATAAGTTGTTTTATCTCGTAATTGTAACAGTGCTTCTTCCACATATTTCCCTCGATCCATGACAACAATAGCTCCCCCTTTGTCTGCTCTCTTTATTACTATATCGGTTCTACCCTGAAGATCTCGCAGAACTTGATTTTCTTCATTAGTCAAAGCCTTACCACTTAACCTAATACTGCTTTCCAGATTACTAAGATCTCGTAACATCAACTCCTTAAAAGTGATCAGTGCTGGATGCATAGGTATGGGTGGTGTCCAATTGGAATGCAAAGGTAACACTCGATTTAGCACATCATGTGACTCTATTGGAACCTCAACCTGTTCTTCCTCCATAGGATGTGTAGAAAAATAATATTTTAAATGTAACTTCCGCAGCAGTCTCTCAAAATCCACGCGGAATTGAAAAGAATCAAATTTAATGCTAGGCACAAAAGATAAGCCTTTATTGAGTATCTGCAATGCTTCATATGGTAAAGCTCTTCCTGAAATGTTCTCTACTAAACGTACTGTGGAGGAGCTCTTTGAAGATTAGATTACGGGAACATAGGAGCCGTTTGAAGTGTCGAAAGTTGGAGGCTCCGCTCGTAGCACATTGTCTGGCACAGGGACATGTGCTTGAGCAATTACGCTGTTTTGTAATAGAACAGGTGTCAAAGGCCCAAGGGGGGAAAACTCTAGATGAAACTCTCCTGCTAAACGAGCAAAGATGGATATACCGGCTGGGGACTGTTTCCCCGAGGGGATTAAATATCGCTATAGATTGGTTGGTCTGCACTTGATGATTGTATACAGCTGCAAGATTGTTTATATCCACTCACCGGCGCTTTGTTAAATACAGCGTTTCTGTAGCCTTAGGTTATGGTAGTGATGTTCGGGTGGAAGTTTCAATTCCCAATACATTTTAAATTTAAAATTTTGAATAAACATTTTTTATATTTTTAACATATTTTGATACATTAGAGCATAACTAGTAAGATTAGCTGAGGTTAGGAAGGAAAAAGAAGGGATAGTGCAAACAGCGTGAGGAACAGCTGTATGATATTTAGTAGTTTGGTTGGGGGGTTTAAATAATGGTAGATAGTTCTATCCCGCATGCGCGGCATCTTCAGTAGACACGGAAGCTGTTAATCGCAAGAGCGATGAATGTATGAAGTCGCGGGCAGCATTGAAGTGAGTGAGTAAGAGCGTTTATAATATTTTCGATAATAGAGGGTAGAGGGTGACATGATCATTACTGAGTAAATAGAGTTTAAAGTCGTCGTTGCTTGTTTTTTAGAATAAGTGAATGGATCTCCTGATGAAATCACCATTTTGAAACGCCTTTGCGGCGCCAAAACTGTGCATCGGGATCCGCTTTGCAAGCTAGTCAAGATTTGGAGGAATAATTAAGCTAAGTCTTTAACTAATGTTTATCAGTAAAATTGAGCACTAGTGAATATAGATTCAATATATCACAAGGTCATTGAATCAAATATAGCACTATATGAATGGACGTAAGTCTAGATTTAAAGTGCAGTATAAGTCTGAGACCTTGTTGAAGAGTTGTCCTCGAAGAGAGTAAATAGCTCTACTTCACTATATTGTTTTGATTGAACGTATCTTTTGGAACTGAGAGGTTCATATGGAGGTGTGGCAAAGGTGATATGTGCACAATAGAGGCCATAGGCTTAGTACAGTAAACATCTTGCGAGCTGTTACCTACTGACTCAACTGAGTTTCTTGCACCAGCATAGACAATCGAAGGAGTCTGTCGTGCAGGAGGAAGGCTCTCGCTCATGTCGAGCAGGGCTCCAATGAATTCTAAATGTTGGGTGGGCTGTAGGTGACATTTCAGATAATTTATGAGGAACCCTAGTAGTTCCAACACCCGAATGGTCAACCATGTTGATTCTTGAAGCCTTTCTAGAGTGGTATTCTTAATCAGCTAATCATCCAGATAGGGGAAGAGACACACTCCCGGCATCCAGAGATAAGCAGCTACTACCGTGAGGCATTTCATGAAAACATGAGGTGCTGAGGCTAGACGAAAAGGCAACACTCAGTATTGGAAGTGTTGTTCCTCCAGAACGAATCTGAGATACTTCCTGTGAGCAGGATATATCTGTATGTGGGTGTACACATCCCTCAGATCCAGGGAGCATAGTCAATCTCCTCTGTGAAGATAAAGAAGCAGAGTGCCTAGAGAAATCATTCTGAACTTTCTTTTTACCATGTATGTGTTAAGATCTCTTAGGTCTAAGATAGAACAGTATCCCCCTGTTTTCTTGGGGATCTGGAAGTACATGGAATAAATCCTCGCCCTCTTTGCTCCGGCAGCACAAGCTGGATCACGAGATCAGTCAAAAGGGTGGTGATTTCTCTCTGAAGCAGTTCCTGATGCAAAGGGGTCAAGGTGATGCACCCTCAGGGACAATTTGGAGGTAGTTTGAATAAATGTAATTTGTAACCACTTTGGACGATTTGCAGAACCCATGCATCTGAGGTTATGAGGGGTCACCTTTGGGCAAAAAAATGTGCTTTCCGCCAACCGGAGGGTCTTCCACTGCATTTACTGGAAGAGTAGCTATGCTCTGAAAGAAGCCAAAACCTCACCACAGGCTTTGGCTGAAGAGCAGAAAGCATAGTCACTCACCTGTAACAGGTGTTCTCCAGGGATAGCAGGAATCAGTCCTCACTTATGGGTGACATCGGCACCGACGGAGCCCATGCAGAGCAATCCCCCAGCTTTCAAAGAAAGCCTTTGGGATTGCTGCCATGCATGCGTGGTCCTCTTCCCACCCAAGGGTGCCATCTTCTCAGTCAGGTCCCTTAGCTCGAGCCCTACCAAGCAGATGGCAAGGGAAGGATAAAAATCTAGAAACTCATCAGGGGAGGTGGGAGGGTAGTGAGAACAGATTCCTGCTGTCCCTGGAGAACACCTGTTACAGATGAGTAACTACGCTTTCTCCAGGAACAAGCAGGAAGTCAGTCCTCACTTATGGGACTCCCCAGCTATAAGCTACTGAACCTGTAACCAAAAAACTCCTCGCGACGTCGTGAGCAGAAGCCAATGCCTGCAGGAGCCCAATTCCTCGGGTCCTCGGGGTGAAGCCCTTGGTAGCCGTGAAGAAGGATCGGAGGGCAGGAGTTGCTTATACCCTGAACAGATTATGGAGTACAGCCCTGCCGAAGGCAGTAGTAAGCAGTGAAGGTGTTCGCTGAAGACCATGTTGCCGCCTGGCAGATGTTCCGCAGGGGTACTGAATGCAGCGAGGCCACCAAAGCCATCTTGGCTCGGACACCGTGTGCGGTGACTCGTCGATCCAAAGGGGCACCTGCCTTCATATGGGCAAAGGTGATGCAGTCCGCCATCCAAATAGAGAGGGTGCATTTGGTGACTGCCTGCCCCAGTCGACTGGGATCGTAAGTCACAAAGAGTCAGCCAGATTTAGACGAGCCTGGGTGTTCTGTAGAAAGAAGGCAAGAGACCTCTTGCAGTCGAGTGTATGCAAAGCCACCAACACCTGGTCGGCATGGGGTCTCGGGAAGGTGGTCAGTAAGACTATCTCCTGATTGAGATGGAAATCCGAGACAACTTTTGGCAGGAATTAGGGGTGGGTACGGAGGACCACCCTATTCCTATAGAATCTAGTATAAGGGGTTTCAGCCATGAGAGCCTGGAGCTCACTGACTCGGCAGGCTGAGATCAGAGCCACCAGGAAGACCACGTTCCAGGATAGGTGCCAAAACGTCACCATCGGCTCGAAGGGCGAATGCGTAAGCTGCATGAGCACCACTTTCAGGTCCCATTCTGCCGGGGCTGTTGAATGGGAGGTTTGGATAGTAAGAGACCGCGCATAAAGTGGGAGAGCAATGGCTGCCCTTTGAGGGGCTTTCCCTCGACGGGGAGGTGATTCGCCAAGATGGCACTCAGATGCACCCTGACGGAGTTTGACTTCAGACCTTCCTTCAAGAGATGGAGGAGGTACTGAAGGACCCACACAGTGGAGCAGGAGAATGGGTCGATTTGGAGCCCTGAGCACCAGACCGAGAAACACTGCCACTTGAAGGTGTAAGCTTGCCTAGTGAAGGACTTCCTTGACGCGAGGAAAACCTCCTCTGGGAGACCCAGCGGAGCTAAGGAAACCCGTTCAGTCGCCAGGCTGTGAAGGATAACAAGGCCAGGTTCAGGTGCCGCACTCATCTGTCCTCCTGCGTTAGCAGGCCCAGGGCACAGCCCAGGGGGACTGGAGGCTCCGTCGACAGCCGGAGCAGGAGCGGGAGCCAGTGATTGTCGAGGTCACAAGGGAGCTACGAGGATCATCGATGCCCGGCCCCGCTGAGCCTTGAGGAGGGTCCTCGCAATGAGAGGAGTGGGAGGGAATGCATAGAGCAGGCCGGAGAACCAGCTCAGAAGGAACACATACGGGCCCTCTCTGCTTGGGTACGACACCGGCCTGCAGAAGTGGGGGAGCTGTGCGTTCAGCAGGCTGGCGAATAGGTCCATAGTGGGAGTCCCCCACCGAAGGAACAGCCAGCCGGCCACCCCCGGATCCAGCCGTCATTTGTGAGGGCAGAGGATTCTGCTGAACCTGTCTGCTAGGACATTCTACTGGCCCGGGAGGTAGACTGCCGTGATGATCATCCCCTGATGAAAGGCAAAGGAGCAGAGGAGGACCGCTTCTCGGCAGAGGAAGCGTGATCTGGTCCCCCCTTCCTTGTTGACGTAGAACATCGCCACGCGATTATCGGTCTGTACAAGCACCGACCTCTCCTTGAGGTGGTCCTCGAAAGCCCTCAGGGACCATCAAATCGCCTAGAGCTCGAGCAAGTTTATCTGCTGCTACGAATCCTCGGGCGACCAGCAGGGAGGCATTCTTTGAAAGCACCATGTCGTGCTGCGGGGTCTAGAAGGGCAACCTCCGGAGAAGGTTGTGGAGGTTTTGCCACCAACCCAGGGAAAGGCAAAGGCTGTGGGAGACCGTTACGGGGTCCCTCAGGTGGCCGACGGACAGACTCCACTGGGCGCTGAGGCACCACTGAGCTGTCCGCATGTGTAGATGGGCGTGGGTAACCACATGGACAGTGGAGGCCATGTGGCCCAGGAGGCGCAGCATAGCTCAGGCCGTGACCTGGGGGGTGCTCTGGACCCGAGCCGCCAGGGCTTGGAGGCAGTCGGTGCGATCCACTGGCAGGGAGGCGGACGGCGCGATCCACCGGCAGAAACGTGGTCACACGCTGAGTATCGAGGCATGCCCCAATGAACTCTAAAGCATGCACTGGTTCGAGGTGGGACTTGGGATAGTTGACCAAGAAACCCAGGCCCTCAAGCAGAAGAATCGTACGCAATGCCGCCCGGCGAGTCTCCTCAACCGAGGATCCCGTGACGAGCCAGTCATCAAGGTAGGGGAAGACTAGTTCGCCCTGACACTTGAGACAGGCGGCGACCACGGAGAGGCATTTTGTGAAGACCCATCGGGCGGACACAAGACTGAAGGGGAAGCACCCTGTACTGGAAGTGCTCTCCCCACACCCTGAAGCGCAGGAATTGCTGTGCTGGGGATGAATCAAAATGTGGGCGTAAGCGTCCTTTAGATCCAAGGAGCATAGTCAGTCATCCTGCTGGAAGAAGGGCCGCAGAATGCCAAGGGATAACATCTTGAACTTCTCCCACACCAAGAACTTGTTTAACTTTCGGAGGTCGAGGATGGGGCCGCGGACCCCTCCCCCCCCACCCCCACCATCTTCTTCTGGACGAGGAAGTACAAGTAATAGAAGTCCTGACCTCAGAGGTGCAACGGCACCTTCTCGACCACCCATGGGGCAAGGAGGTTGACTAATTCCCACTGCAGGAAGGCCTGGTGTGTGGGGAGTTGAGGAGGCTCCGCTGGGGAGAAGGGAGGGGGTAGTTTGTCCAAGCAGAGGCAAGAGCCGTTTGGGAAGACCCGGAGGACCCAGGCATCCGAGGTGATGGAAGCCCACTGAGGGTCCCGGCTGATGAGTCGCCGGATGAAGAGAGGCTATGTGGCTGGCATCAAAACCCCTGTGCGGGTTGCGGCAGAGCCGGGATCTGGGTTTTGGGCCCTTTTGGCTTGCGGTGACCCTGGCCAGACTTCCCTTGTGCTGGCGTGGTCGGCGTGGGGGTGGTCGGGTATGGAGGGTAGTCAAGGTAAGGAAGGCCTTTCCTCGGGAAGAAAGGCTTTTTGGCCCGTTGCTTCTTCGGAGGGAGGGTGGAGGTCTTGCACGAGAGACGGGTTCTAGTGACAAACTCCACCTCTATCTCTGCAGCCTTAAATTCCATTGGCTTGCCAAAGAGCTGCTCGCCGAGGCAAGGTACACCCACGAGCTTCTGCTACACCCACTACTCCATCTAAGGATTGGAGCCATGCCTGGCAACGGGCCCCGGGCCCTGAGCCGAGGACTCGAAACCATCGTAGGTGGCACGGGAGAGGTATTTTGAGCAGTACGTAACAAACTTCAGCATGGTACTGAACCTATTGAGAAGTTTCGCCCTCGAGGCCCACGGAGAAATACCAGGTCGCGCAAGAACATGCCTATATATAATTGGTATGCTTGAATGCAACAGAACAGCATGGACCCTTTGTAGGCCTTGCAGCCTAGGGCGTCAAGGGCTCTCGACTCCCAGCCCAGAGGGACCGAAGAGTGCGATTTCAGACTCTTTTGCTTTCTCATGGCCGATTCCAACACGATGGAGGTGTGGGGGAGTTGTGTCTTTCTGAACCCAGGGCCACGCTGTACCTTGGTACATGGTGTCGAGGCACTTACTCATGATGGGGACCGAGGCGGGTGCCTCCCACATGCGGAGCAGCAGCCTGGACAGGATAGGAGGGACTGGGACTGTCAGAGTCCCTAGGTGAGGATTTGTACCGGAGGATGTTGAGCTCTTCAGCTCAAGGATCCTCCTTGGCCTGGGTGGCCAAGTTAAGAGCCCGTGCTATGTCCTGAATGAACACCAGGAAGGAGGTGTCCTCAGGCGGCGAGCGCTGTTGAGACGTATGCGGGGAGGTGTCCCCATTGGACTCCCAGTCTGAGAACTTGGATGAGGAATCCGAGCTGGGCAGGAGGCCCGCTTGGAGCCAGAGGCCCTGGAAGATCTCGCCCCCGAGGAACAGGAAGGCGAATGAGACTGGCATTGAGGACCCTCACGAGGCCAGTGGCTCTCGGAGGTTTTCTGGACGGATTTCGGCATCCCACGCAAAGGAACCACAGTCTCTGGGCATAAGTCAGCAAAGCTGGTTGTGAGCACCTGCTGGGAAGTGAGAACGCAGAAACGCTGTGATCCAGCGCCAGCATGCGGGATTCCCACGTGGGCGTGGGACCCTGTGACGCCAACCCCAGGGTCACTGGGTCGGGTGTCGAGGAAGAGAGTGGTCCTCACCAGGACAGCCCTCAGGAGACCAGGTGCCTTCGACGGAGGCCTCCGTATCTGTGCATGGTACCTTGCGGGGCCGCTCCTTGTCTGACTCTCGGGAACGCCGAAGTGGGCTAAGCGACTAAGCACGGAAGCGCTTGCACTTGTCGGGGAGCCCCTGACAGCGACTTCGAGGCCTTCTTCTTGCGCCGCTCCAATTCAGGGAAGCCCTGGTCGGAGTGCCACCAAGAGCGCGGGGCCGAGGTGGAGGATTCCACCGGAGGAGAGACAACTGAGGGCGCCACCATGGACTCCAAGGCGGCCTTTCTGAAAATGTCTTCGGACTTCTGCTTACGACTGAGCAGGGCTTTAGAAGACATTTTCTTACAGAGTGAACAGAGCTCTGGATCATGATCAGCTCACCGCAGGCAACAGACACCGCAGGCAACAGACACTGCAGGCTACAGCCATGGGTGTCCATAAGCCATAGGAGCAAAAATGGCCCCCGGAAGGTCAAAGACCCACGCGGCCAGTGGTTGGAAGAAAAAAATGGTACGAAGCCCGTTAGGCAGAAAGGGTAAGAAAAAACATCCCCTAATAGCTCTAAAAAGATAGAGCAGGGGAAGGAAAGGTAGAGGACCGGTGCAACTGGAAAAGAGAAGGCCAGTAGGCTGAAAACAAAACACTTTTTCCGAGGGACAAGGACATGCGTCCAAAGGGCTCCATGGAAAAAGGGAGACTAAGCAAGATGCCACCTTTGGGCGGGAAGAGGACACCGCATGCGTGGCAGCAATCCCAAAGGCTTTCTTTGAAAGCTGGGGAATTGCTCTGCACGGGCTCAGTTGGTGCCGTCACCCATAAGTGAGGACTGACTTCCTGCTTGTTCCTGGAGAATGGGCTGAGACTTTGCTCGCCACAGTTGTGGGCAAGGAGCCTGTTTTGGTTGAGAGGTTTGGGATCCAGGACAATACCTACACCTACAAGAGTAATAGGTCTTTTTCTGGCCCTTTCCTTGGTACTCCTGCGATAGGAGGCCAGCTCAGACGCACACCTTGAGAGATTCCAAAGAGTGACATGTTGCTTTTCAATGAAGCCAGCTTTCTCTTCAACCTGTTCTCCAAAATGATTCTCTCCTTGGCCCTCAATGGAGAAAGGTGAATAGTGGAATACTCCCAGGATCTGTGCTGGGCCCACTGCTTTTTAACATATTCATAAATGACCTGGAAATAGGAATAACGAGTGAGGTGATCAAATCTGCAAATGAATAAAATTATTCAAAGTTGTTAAAACGCAAGAGGATTGTGAAAAATTGGAAGACTGGACGTCCAAATGGTAGATGAAATTTAATGTAGACAAGTGCAAAGTTATGCACCTAGGAAAGAACAACCCAAACTATGGTTACATGATGCAAAGTACCACCTTAGAAACTACCACCTAGGAAAAAGATTGAGGCGACATCGTGGATAATACATTGAAACCCTCCGCCCAGTGTGCAGTGGCGGCCAAGAAAGCAAATACGAAGGTTGCTCAGAAAGTAATGCTCTACATGTTTTTCCTCAGTCCAGAATGAAGATAGAGGTGTGAAATTGAAAGGTCAGTAACTTGGAACTTCAAAGGACACGTGTGTAATTTTACAGTCCGACAAATAGCGAGGTGGTAGTGATCCTTCAAATGGCGTCTGTGAGTGACACACAGTACAAACAATGAACTGTAATTGAAATCTTGGTGGAGGAGAAAAAAATGTGAGAAACATTCACAAACAGTTGTGTGCTGTGTATGGAAGTTCTGCGGTAGATAGGAGCACCGTTGGACGATGGGTGAAGAGAGTAAAGGCTTCAGGAAGTGGTAAAATGGAACTGGAAGATCGGCCGCGGTTTCGGCATCCTGCCTCAGCCACCAGTCCAGACAAATTGCAGCATGCTGATGACATTATTCGTGAGGATCGGCACATCATGAGTCGGGAATTGTCCGTACAGCTTTCCGTCAGTAGAGGTAGTGCAATGGCAATTATTGACTCTCTGGGATATTCAAAGGTGTGTGCAAGATGGGTTCCGCGAAGTCTCACAACCAAACACAAATGCCAAAGGAAAGACATCTGCTCTGATTTGTTGGAGTGTTTTGAAGCTGAGGGGGAGGCCTTTTTGTCTCAGATCATCACAGGTGACAAAACCTGGGCTTACCACTATGAACCAGAGACTAAAAAGCAGTCCATTCCATACACAGCACACAATCGTTTGTGAATGTTTCTCACACTTTCTTTCTCCTCCACCAAGAATTCAATTACAGCTCGTTGTTTGTACCGTGTGTCACTCACAGACGCCATTTGAAGGATCACTACCGCCTCACTATTTGTCGTACGACTGTAAAATTACACACGTGTCCTTTGAAGTTCCAAGTTACTAACCTTTCAATTTCACACCTCTATCTTCATTCTGGACTGAGAAAAAACATGTGGGGCATTACTTTTTGAGCAACCTTGTAGAACGCTAGAAATCACAAGGAAAGGAATGGAGAATAAAGCAAAGGATATTATAATGCTTCTGAATCATTCCATGGTGCAACCGCACCTTGAATATTATGTGCAGTTCTGGCTGCCATATCTTAAAAAGGATATAGCTGAATCAGAAAAGGTACAAAGAAGAGTGACAAACATGGTAAAGGGAATGGAAGGATACCCCTATGAGGAGAGACTTAAAAGATTGGGGCTCTTCAACTTGCAAAAGAGACAACTGAGGGGGATATTATAGGTCTATAAATTAATGAATGAATTAGAATGGGTAAATGTAGATCAGTTGTTTATGCCATCAAAAAGTAGAAAGACTAGAGGACACACAATAAAGCTGCAATGCAACCCATTTCAGATTAATAAGAGAACATACTTTTTTGCTCAACAGGTAATCAAACTCTGGAATTCATTACCGGAGGACGTAGTAAAAGTGTAGCTGGGTTTAAAAAAGGTTTGGACAAGTTTATGGAGGAAAAGTCCATAAACCATTATTAAAGAGGACCAGGGAAATCCACTGCTTGCCCCAGGACAAGCATTGTGGACCCTGTGTTCCTCTTTGGGAACCTTCCAGGTACTTGTAAGCCTGGATTAGCCACTGTTGGAAACAGGATAATGGATTTGATGGACCTTGGCCTGACCCAGTAAGGCATTTATGTTAAGCTTTTCCTGCATTGATTGTGCCAGGCCCGAGGACCAGAGCCAGAGTCGTCTCTGGGCGCCAATATCCAGGGCAGAAGCTCTTGATGCAGTTTTAAAGGTATCATAGGTCGCACAGACCATGAACTTTGAGAAGTCCTTGCTGTGAGCCACTAGGGAATGATACTATTCCAGTTTCTCTGGAAGGAGATACTGGGACAGATCAGCAAGGTCACACATGATGTTCATTAAAAACATGCCCATGTAGAGCTTGTAAGAGGCCATGTGGGCTGTAAGCATGGAACTCTGAAAATACCTTCTCCCCAAAGAGACTAATGTCAGAGCCTCCCTCCCCAGGGCCATGGAGGAATGAGTCTTAGAACTCTTGGATCACTTAACAGTAGATATGACCACCAAAGAATGGTGCAGAAGCTGGGGCTTCTCGAACTCTATACATGGAGTCAAGCCTTTTACTGAACAGAGGTACAGTGAGGGGGGGTTCTCCCACATTTTCATCTGTATTCTCTGAATGATGTGGTGCATGGGCACTGGCACTGCCTCCTTAGGGGCTGAGGAGAACTGAAGGATCTCCAACTCTTCTGCTTTGGATTATCCTCAGTATCAAAAGAAAATGGTATGGCCTTGGTCATGTCCCTGACAAAATCGTGGAAGGTCATGTAACATAGTATATGATGGTAGATAAAGACCATCATGGTCCATCTATTCTGCCCAGCAAGGTGGCAAGAGTAGATGCACCTGTCGCTCTGTGCAGGTCACCCCCTCCCCACGCCTTTGTTTAGGGTCGTACCCACCGCTCTGTGCATATCACCCCTATTTGTTCAGATGTCCTCAGGAGGAGGAATTTGCACCGCTCATGAGGGGAAGAAGGGTCTGACGGAAGCTCAGGAGACTTATCCTCCCACAAGTCCTCTGACTTGACAGCAGTGACCCAGCCTTCTGAGTCAGACTCAGAGAGGAAATCAAAGTACTTCTGAGTCTCTGCCTGGATCTCTCTCCTGACCCAAGGGTATCAGGAGCAATGATGCACCGATGCTCATCTAGACTTCAAGGGTGCATCGGACCCCAAAATGAATAGAGTGTGATATTGCAGGCACCAGTGTTGGTCCTTCGATGCCCCAATGTCGATGCCTCTCCCAAAGACAAAGCGTGTGTCTCGAGAATTGGTTTCATAATTGCCAATGTCAATGCAGCCGACATTGAGGTCTCAGCTTGCTGCACAGCCAAGAGTGCCGCGATCAGTTCCTTGAGAGACTGCAGAAAGTGTTTCTCCATGGCTGCTGATTCCAAAGGCTGTGGGGCTTCAAAAACGTTGACCGATGTACCCGGAATCTGGTTATCAGCAGCTTGGTCTTGGCTCTCAATAGGCCGTCATCACCCCTCCAATGTTATGGAGGATAAGCTCTCCTCCCTTCACGGCAGCTTAGAGGGGTGCTCTCACAGACCCTCATCACTCTTGATGCCATGTCTCAAAGGGCTCCATCGCCGATGCACCAAAGTCTTCACTCTGTGTTCAGTGCAATCTCCCTTCAGCATCAATGGAGATGAAGCATAATCTTTCCTCATCCTTGGATGGAGATCGATCGATGGTCGATGATCTGTAGCACTACGGGTGCTTGGCTCCGAGTGGACTCGAGAACTCTTTGATGTCAATGCACCACCAGCATCCAATGCGGTCTTTGAAGCCAATGAGACTGGTACCATCTATGTCAACGAATCGGACTTGTGAGCACCAAAAAGTGTTTCATGCTGCTTCTCTTGATCCTTGATTCCTCTTTTTGACATCTATAAACACAAATTACAAGAAGAGAGCTAATGATTGGGTCCCAAGCACTGATGGCACCAGCTATAAGTATCCATGGCGGATATGGTCCTTGAGCACCAGGAACGCTTCTTAAACCCACTGGCCAGTTTTTGGGACATATCGTCCGGAAAGATAGCTGCAGTAAAATCAAACGGCTCAATTTTGAAAAAAGAGCAGGACATGGCCGGTGCACCAATACCTAAGGAGGCAGAAGTCCCGCAGAAAAGAAAAGAAACTTAAAACAACCAAAAAGAGATTAATAAAAAGGAAAAGAGAAAAGTAACCATTACAGCAGGCAAGGTAGTTACAGTAAAAACTGGAAAAACAGCAGGATCTCTGAAGGGGGAAGAAACAATTACCAAGGCGGAGACACGTCAAAATGCATCCATTGGGCTCCATGGAAAATCAAAGACTGATCCAAGATGGCACCATGGTGGCTGGTGGGAAGATGACGTGCAGGTGCAGTGGAACCTCCCAAAAGCTTCCACTAGTAGCTGGGGAGTGGACTCAATCAAATGACCTCACCTATGCGTGAGAATTTCATTACTGCTTGTCCACAGAGAAATAAGGATACACATGAGGAATGCTGGACCACCTGTTTATGGGGGGACTAGGGAAGCAGAGGGATGCTGGAAATTGGAGGGAGAGACTAGGGAGATAAAGAGGACATAGTGGATATCAGGGGAGCCTAGGGAGACAAAGGGATGCTTGATATAAGTCACTGGATGAGGGGAGAGGGAGTTGCTGAGAATACCCTGGAGGTCCTGGATTTCAACTTCATACTAAGAGCCGAAATTTGGCTTCCAGAACCTCCCTTCCACACTTTCCTAAATTGTTGGTAGCTACATGTTCCAAAATAGCCAGCTTCTTCCCAGCACTATCTAAAATCCTATCTAGGTGACACGAGAGGTCCACCATCTTTTCACCAGGCAGGCAAGTGACCAAGCGATGCTCATGTACACAGCCACCCAGCCATCTATATGCCTAGTAATCAAACTGTCAGCTAAAATAGCTATCCTAAGCCTTTTATCATGGACAGAAGACCATCGAAATGCATCCTTGGTGCAAGAGGGTATTCCATATCATCCTGCTAGGCCAGTCCAGACAAGTGGGTTGTGTTCCCCTACCAGCAGATGTAGAGACAGTGGCATGATGATGTCATAAGAAGCCTCTGGAAGCCCTCTAATAGCCTGTGCCTTTAGGGGCATAAATCAGTAATTCTCTGTCTCCAGCAGATAGTCGATGCAAGTTTTTCAGGTCTGAGAGAATCTGGAAAAATAAAGATGATTAAAGAAGGAAAGACTGTTTTTCACTCTGAGCAACCATCCCTGCTGGTTACTTACATAAGATATGCCATACTGGGTCAGACCAAAGTCTCTCAAACCCAGTATCCTGTTTCCAACAGCAGCCAATCCAGGTCACAAGTACCCTGTCTGGTTCCCAAAAAGGTACACAGATTCCACAATGCTTACCCTGGGGTAAGTAGTGGATTTCCCTGGTCCTCTTTAGTAATGGTTTATGTACTTTTCCTTCAGGAACTTGTCCAAACCATTTTTAAACCCAGCTAAACTAGCAGCTTTTACTACATCCTCCATTAATGAATTCCAGAGTTTGATTACACTGAGTGAAAAAAAATTCTCTCCTAGTGGTCTAAAATAGGCTACACTGTAGCTTCATTGCGTGTCCCTAGTCTTTCTAGTTTCTGAAGGAGTTGACATCCAATCTATGTTTAACCGTTCCACTCCATTCATTATTTTATAGACTTCTATCATATATTTCCCTTCAGCTGTCTTTTTTTCCCCCAAGTTTAAAAGCCCTAACCTTTTAAGCCTTTCCTGATAGGGGTATCCTTCCATCCCCTTCACTATTTTGATGGTTCTTCTCTATACCTTTTCTAATTCTGCTAAATCCTTTTGAAGATATGGCGACCAGAATTGCACACAATATTCAAGGTGTGGTCGCAACATGGAATGATACAGGAGCATTATAATATCCTTTGTTTTATTCTCCATTCTTTTCTCTATGATTCCTAGCATTCTATTTGCTTTTTTGGCTGCCGCTGCATAATGGGCAGGTTTCAATGTATTATCCATGACGACACCGAAATCCTTTTCCTGGGTGATGGTTCCTAATGTGGAACCTTGCATTGTGTAATTGCAGTTTGGGTTGTTCTTGCCCAACTGAAGCATGATACAAGACGTTCCACTAGACACACCCTTAAAACCAGTGCTCTTTTCAGATGCTAGGAAGGGGGAATTGGTTCAGTTCCTCAATTTTATTTTGTTAAGGGCCCGCTGAGCATGCAAGAAGATTGGAAAAAGGGAGTTTGGAAAGGATTCTTCAGTCTCCAATAACCTCAGTGCCCCCTCTATCCTCCTAACTCCTGCTCTCCCCCAAAGATTTAAAGACAGCTCTTCAGAGGTATGTTTGCTGCAGGTCTGAGAATAGGGGAGTACCGGTGAGCCTGGCATGGTTTTTCCTGTCTTGGGGTTCCCAAGGGGTGAATACCAAAACTAAGGGGTATGTTTACTAAACTGCGGTAATCGTGAATAATGCAGGTAATGTAACGTTAACGATCGTTCGCACGTCATAGCACGTGTTATGACGTGCGAACGATCGTTAACGTTACATTACGCGCGTTAACCGTAGTTAACGATCGTAAACTCCCACGGCGCGCTAAAACACCGCAGAAGGTGGAGAGAGGGCGGAGAGAAGGGGTCAATGGGCGGAGAGTGGGCGGGGAGAGGCTCCATTCATGCTAACGCGCTGATCTGAAGAGCTGAATCCCAACGCGAATGAAAACCTGCCGTTAAATGCACATTTGCAGGGGAGAGAAACCATTTCAGTGTCAGCAATGTACAGCATAGGCAGGGAAACCTACCAAGCGTGATAAGTGTGATACATGTGCACAGAACAAAAGGTCACATAAACATTGAAAATGACCCCAACAAACTGGAAAAGAACCATAACCAAGCTGGCCAATAGTGATATCAATGGGAAACACAAACCCCCCCTCTGAGAAAGCCCCAAAAAAAAGATATTAATCGTGGAAGGGGCTATGCTCCGTCCCCATACAAGTTGAAGTAGCCCACAGTGAAATAGCGCTGATCAGGGCTTTCCCTTGTCAGTGAACAGGTGTCCTATGGCGTGCACATGTTCCGCAACAGCAGGGTGGGCATGTCGGAACGGGCAACTGGACAGATGCCGGAAAAGGGGATACAGAGGGCCACAGGCGGCACATGCTGTGGTGCAGCTGGGCCAAAGTGCGGACTAGGGTGATGCCTAGCTGGCCCATACGAATGCTGAAACAGTAGAGCAACCAGACAGCAACTGCTGAAGGCCCAACATGGGCACGACTGTGCTTTCCACAGTGTCACAGGGGACAGTACCCAGCAGCTACCCCCAAGGGCACGGAACATTGGCAGGCGGTGCTGGGGGGAAGCGTGGACATCTATGCAGGCATCCGTATCCCGGAAACCGCACCATAGGCAGCCGCCCACCCACACACAGGATGGCCTGAGACTGCGCTCCACCAGCACCACCAGCAGAAGGGAATGTCAGCATGGCGGCAGAGGGTTACTGGTGGTGGAGGGGGCAGTGGCAGCTGCCCAGAGCAGACCGTGGCCTAGCCATGTGTAGGTGGGTGCCATGCACTGCAACAGACAGGCCCTGTCTGACGAACAGTCATGGTAGCACCAGGGAATGCACTGACTCTGTGATAACATGGTGGTGCAGTGCACAAAACCAGTGTGTCCAGGAGCAGAAGGTCACAAGTTCACGTCCCAGCTGGGGCTACTGCCAATCCAGTCCCCATATTTTACCCACTACTAAACCGTGATAGTAAAGTCAAATCTTTATTGCAGAGAACATAAGCATGGCTCAAACGCCTATAGTTTATCCTACAGAGCACAGACACCATAAACATGCACATTACCTAGAGCAGAGCCTCCCAAATGCAGTCCTGGAGGGCCAAACACCATTCAGGTTCCATGCTGCCTCTGATAAAGATGCCTGTGCTGCATTTCCATGCGCCACCCCCATGGTATGCAGATGTATCTCATGCATATTCATGAGGGACAGCATGAAAACCCGAACAGTGTTTTGCACCGCAGGACTGGAGTTGGGAACCTCTGCCATAAAGCAGCAGCCAACAGGGGCAGACACACCCGCACCCACAGGCCCCATTATCCAAAGCCTCCTGGAGAGGCAGGACTTTGGGCTCTGCGTGCATCTCCCAATACTAGCACTTGCATACCTTAGTAATGCCACCCTGAACCTGGGAATATGGTACACAGCTATCAAAAGGTTGCTATGATTACTGGCAGATAGCAATTCCTAGGTTAAGTACAATTTTCGGAGTGAGCTGCATCATAGCAACCTTTCTGATGTCTGTGGAGTGTGCTACAGGTCTTGTGTCTGACAGTGTTTACAATCTGGGGGGTGACTCCTACAGTATTGTGTACCATAGCCATGCCTGCACTGTGCCCAGGACTGGTGTGGTGGCCTGGGCTGCCCAACACCTCTATAGTTGCACAATGCTGGCATAGGTGTGGGGAGTGTGTCTGTCTATCCAGTGTGTGGTGGCTGCCAACACCCTCCACAGCCCACACTGCTAGCACTGTTGCCAGTATTAGCCTGCCAATGTGCATAATGAGGAGCAAGGTATTGTGGGAATAGCCTGGATAGGGTGGCCTGGCCTGGCCGCATCTGCACAGGGCATAGGGCAATGGCCGGACATTGTAGTGCCCGGTACCACCTGCACAGACAGGGTGGCCATAGCATGTCCTGCTGGGAGGTCACTCTCACCCTGACTGAGCAGTGACCATGGCATGGCTAGGTTCCCCCATAGTGCTATATAGTATTTCTCTTATGTGATATTTATGGGTTTCCTTTTGGGGCCCAATTACTGACTTATCTGCTTGGTGTGTATGCTGATATCCCCGTTCTGGGTACATGCATCTCCTCCAGGACCATGCACTATGGACTAGCTGGCGGACTGTCTGCAGCTAGTATGTGTCTTGCTGGAACACCGTGTAGGGTGCAGCGGCTGGAGGCTTGCTGCTGGAGAATGTCAGATAATGGTGGGGGGCAGCTGAGCATTTCCAGACCTGCCGTCTGTCTGCTATTGCGTTATGGATGTGTACTGCTCTGCATTGCCTGCCCTGTAGGGTGTTTGATCCCTAGCAGGACTGGGGTGATGGTCCCCTCTACTGCCACCATTGCAGGGGGTTCAAAGTGGATCTGTTGGCGGGAGATCCTGTCCCCCACCCTGAGCCCCAGAGGGTGCGTTGGGTGGTGGTATGTAATCTCCCTGGTAACCACAGCAGAATGTGGGTGTGGTGCCGTGCAGTCCTCCTGTAGCCAACCAGGTGTTTATTGGCAGCTCTAGCCCACTGGTTACTTCACTGCCCATGGAGCCAGAGGTCATGGGTTCACAACCCACAGTGGGGTTCATCGATAGGGCTGTCTTAGGCATTGTCTATTTTTATTATATATTAGTGCTGCCAGCAGAACCACCCTCAGGGTACTGTCACCTTAGGGTGGCTCACAGGGCGCCTTATACGTCGCCCTATAGGGCACCTTATATGTCGCCCTATAAAGCGTCTTATAAGGTGCCTTATATGCTGTCCTATAGGGGACATTATAGGGTGCCTTGGCGGACAGCGCACTTTAGAATGTGCCCTATGGAGTGCCTTCTAGGGTGCCTTATGTGGCACCTTAGGTTACGCCACTGTGAGGGTGTGTTTGCTGGCAGCACTATTACAGTACAAATAAACTTCCTCACAGCCCAATACTTAACCATTTGCAGGCCAAGCCCAAAACTTTCGGGATCCAAACTTCTGCCTAAATATTCCTATCAAATGGTATATAATACATGACCATGGCAGAGGGAACGTCACTATTGGGACATATTGAATAAGACGGGTACAATTTTCCTGACATATGCAAACATTAACCCGGCTGCAGACTGTGGATTAAAATATTATAGTAGGCTTTCAAAGGGTTACACATGACGCCTCAGCCAGCCTTATTCATTAGGCACACTGGGGAATCGAACCCATGACCCTTGTACCATCGGTCTGTGTAGTAACCATTGTGCTACAGCTCTGTTTCTGTATTTGGGTGTCTGCACGCCTTCTTACGCTTAACGCGCAGTAACGCGCCCTGTAACGATCATTGCTGCGCGGCGCGTTATAACGTGCATTTTCACTAACGATGTACCGCCCATGTCCTTTTTTGGCATTTCTTCCACTAACGCGGCTCCTAACGTGAATCACACTAACGCAGTTTAGTAAACATACCCCTAAGTCTCTGTCAGACTTGATTGGGGAGGGCACTCCTGACCTTCTCCACTGGTGCTGCATGAGTCGAATTGAGCCAATTGGAGCATCCGTTGTTCGGTGCCGATATTTCCCGCACTGTCCAACTGTCTGCATGCACCGTTTGCAATTCCCACGCTTTGTCATGCCTTCTCCAATGCATGCTGGTAGTGCACGATTACTTGTCTGTGTGGCCCTAGTGCGTGCGGTTACTGTCCAGGCAGCCGTTGCGTGCATGGTTCCTGCTCACACAGCGCTAGTGCGCATGGTTACTATTCACACAGCATTCCATGCCTTTTAGTGCACCTTGAGCCTACATTGCCCAGCTTCCTGTTAAAGTCATATGCCAGCTTCTAAGAAGTGCTGCCTGGTTTGCAGAAAGTAGACAACCTCATCACTGAATTTTGGCATCTGCACCTTTCATGGAAGCTTCAGATGCACTCTTGGAGGGGCCCATCTCTCCCTTTGCTGTGGCGGCAGCAGACGATGCCACTAGAAAGGATGGTCAACAGGATGGAGTTCCAGCGTTCATGCCTCTGGCCATTTTTCTTCTGGTAAGAGTCTGACATAAGCTGTTTTCTTCGAGGATGGGAGCCATGTGTAACAGGAAGCTCCCAGTTCCCATGTGGTTCCAGAGCAACTTCATTGTAAGCCTCTGCCCTGCACTCTGGTTTGCTCAGATTGTTTTGTTAACTGTGCTTGTCTTAGGTTTTCAGCTTGTCTTTATATACAGTTATGCATTTTTAGTTAGTGTGTTTCTTAGCTGCTTTTTGTAGTAGTGTTCAGCTTTTCTGCCATCTTCCGCTGGCTGTTCCTCACCTTCCTACTAATTTAAACTGCCCCTATGCCTGGTTCCTTATTACTTCCTGTCTTTTCCATTGTAAGGTTTTAGTTTTATTGTATTTCATCTCTAAGGTCTTTCCTGTTTTATTTGAGTTTTTGAATTACTTTTGCCATTTGTGCAGAATCTACCTGTTCCTGTTCCTAATTTACCTGTGTGTGTGTGCTGTAGGTGGAGTGAACTAGCCCCTCCCCCTACAGAAGCATTGTTGGATCCTTTTCCTCTCTGTGTACATGTGCTGACCTCCCTGTTGGTCCTCTGCTTTGCTGAGAACAAACCAGGGTGCAGGGCATAGGCTTGCAATGAAGTTACTCTCAGCAAAGCACAGGACAGGACTTGCAGAAAAGGACAGCAAGAGGAAAGGAAGGCCTGGGTCCAACATACCGATCCTCCTCTGGGTCCTCCTGCTCTTCTTCAGGCCCGCCAAGTGCTAAGTAAACTGTAGGAAACAGCTTTGCACACAGAATGGCTATCATCTCCAGGAGACATGGGCAAATTTGCGTTCCGAGCCATTTTAGGCCTTTCCAGACTCAGTCCCAAAGACCACTGCACCGTAGTGTGGATCAGGAGAGTCAGGCTGTGGCAGGTGCAGGCCTGTGACCCACGGTGTCTGACATAGGCAGGCCAGCATGGCTAGCTTGACCTGTAAATGAGGCCTGTGGAGAGGCATATAGGATTGCACATCCCCCAATATGCTGCTATTGTAAGAAAGAACTCAGTAGAAATATTGAATTAGCTTAGATAAGCAGAACTGCAGAATTAAGAAATGGAAAAATACAGAAAAGATGTGTTTAAAAGTTACTGATAAGAAAAAGGACATTTGCAGAGAAATATTGAGGAGTGCTGACAGATGAGTTACAGAACCTTGCTCATCTGCACGCACAAATGGTCCCATAACCTTGAAAGTGTGAAAGTAACAAGTTGATGAACTGACCATTGTAATTGGGACTAGAAGGGGGGCAGGCAGGTGTCATGCCTACAGAAGCCCACAGAAGGAACATAATTGGAGAAACTTATCAGTACCGGGACCAATAGAAGGGCTACGGGAGGTACGGGAGAGTACCGGGACCAATGAAATGTTTTTCTATACCTAGAATGGAACAGAAGTCTATAAAAGTTGTTGTAATGCTTGAAAACTTTGCTCAGCCATTTTGAAATTGCCTTGCTTGAGACTTGTGCACAAATAAATGATTTGGACCTTCTGAACAGACTCCTGGTATCATTGGTTTGTCTGCGCTTTGCTGCTACATATTCCTTGGTGCGTTGGCCGGGAAGTTGTGGAATCAAAGTGTATATAGGGCAATATACCACGACTTTCCGCCTCTATAGGCTTGGTCCTGCCGGGATCGCGCCCTTCCGACGGAGGCCGCTCCCTGGCGCCACCGGTCCCTTGTATCGGAGGGAGCTGGTCGGACCTCGGCGGGTGCCGGGCCCGGTCGGAGCCAACGCCTCGAACCCGAGTGAGGGGAGTCCGAGGTCCAACTCATGCGCCTGCTTGGGAAGTTTGAGGACCGGATCCGGTGAGTATGGTTTTGATTTTGGGTCTAGACAGAAATAGAAAGAGCAGTACTGCCATTGGAACTTGGAATTTGGAATTTGTAATCTCGAGATATTGGGAATTGGTAAGAGAGCATGATCAACTCTCAAGGAAGAGCCGAGTAGCCTGGCATGGGAATTCGCTAGGTGAAACCCTCATCCTTTTTGTAATTGGGAAAAAGACTAGTCAGAACAGATAGAAACGAATGCATTCTGGGAATACGTTGCTAGCATGATTGAGTGAACGAAGTGTGAATGAGAGGTCTGGCAGCACGGACCAAGTGAAGGCGGACCCCTGATTAGCGCATTTCCTGACCGGGCGACCGCGTTCAGGTCGTGAAAAGGGGGAAGCGATTGTCGTCTTGTCTTGTTATTTGTATTCCCTGTACGTTTCCAGGGCCGTGAGGACCCCTTACCCACGGTCCGCCCTCCTTTTCCCTTCTGTCTGTTGTTGCGCGCACACATCGAAATGGGAGGGGCGGGGTCTACTAGAAACACTCCATTAGAATGTATGATCGCACATTTTAAAGAGGGATATTCAGGAGATTATGGTATTAAAATGACAGCAGCCCGTTTGCAGATTTTGTGTACTAGGGAGTGGCCCGATCTAGACCCCATCTGGCCCCGAGAGGGAACGTTCACCGTAGAGATTATCCAGTCAATACACCGTAGAGTGCGGGTAGCGCACCCAGATCAGTACCCCTATATAGATTCCTGGTTAAGTATTTGTGAAGATCCGCCCTCCTGGGCGCAGCGCTGTTATGAGGAACAGTGCAGAATAATGTTAGCTAAAACAGATTCTAGACAGAAAAAGGAACAGCCTAGAATGAAAGAGCAGGATAAGAAAGCCACGAAGAAACCCATCCTGGCAGATCCTGATTCCCCAGAAGTAGTCCTCAGGCAGCCCCGAACCCCAGGTCCAGTAAGAATAGCCCGGCGGCGTCCTGCCCCGGAACCCCAGAGACCGCCGGAGCCGAGGCGAGACCCAACCCCTGACCCCCCTCCTCCTGGAGGAGAGAAAGAGAAAGAATTAGTGGAAGGAGAAGCGGAGGACGTAAAAAGTGAGTCAGAAACGGAGCTAGAAGAAGAAGGAGGGAATTCCCCAGAAGAAGAAGAAGAGGACAGTGTACAAATAATTGAGAAAGCCAGCGCTAGCGCTAGCAAGCCAGTGAAAGAAAAACCCAAAGCAAAACCAGTTGAGAAAAAGAAAGCGACTCCTGCAAAGACAACGACAATAACCCTTAGATCCCAGACCCAAATGACGCCTGGGACAGCCAAACTGTTTCCCTTAAGGCAAGTCCCGGAGTGCCCGTAAAGAATGATAATGATGAAGTGGTAGCGGGACCCTTAACTTATGTGTATATCCCTTTCTCTACAACTGATTTATTAAATTGGAGGTCGCACTATGCCTCCTATACTAGTAAGCCCCAGGAGCTGACAGAATTAGTAACTAGTATTATGGAAACTCACCAACCCACTTGGCCAGATTGCCGTCAGCTCCTGACCACCCTATTCACTACAGAAGAACGAGCGAGAATTAGAAAAGCAGCTATTGAATGGATGGCAGAAAACCCTGCAGCTCCGGCGCAGGGGCAGAATATAATAGATCGTAGAGAAGCAGCTCAGAGAGAATTCCCGAATGAAGACCCCCAATGGGATCCAAATACAGATGAAGGATCCACAGCCCTAGCCCGCTTTCGCCAAGGCTTTTTACAAGGCCTGAGAAGAGGAGGCCAAAAAGCTATGAACCTTTCCAAAGTCGCAGGAGTTATCCAAGGAATAGATGAGAGCCCAGCAGATTATTATGAAAGATTAACTGAAGCATACAGAATGTATACTCCCTATGATCCCGAGGCACCAGGAAGTTTATGCATGGTGAATTCTGCTTTTGTAAACCAGTCTCAACCAGACATTAGACGTAAATTACAGAAATTAGAAGGGTTTGCGGGCATGAATGCAACACAGTTATTGGAAGTCGCTCATAAAGTGTATGTGAATCGTGATACTGAAAGACAGAGAGAATGTGATAGAAAGATGAAGAAGAAAGCTGATTTTTTGGCTGCGGCCATAGTTGAAAAGAAAAGGGGAGGTGTCCCTAATCGAAGGAGCAGAGGAAGAGGGCGGGGTCAAGGCGGAGGCCGGACCCAGAGACTAGGCGTGAACCAATGCGCCTATTGCAAAGAGGAAGGACATTGGAGAGATACGTGCCCGCAACTCGAAGACGCCCAGCAAGATGACGACAACGATCATCAGTGGCGAGAAGAAAGACGAGGCCGTCCCCGAGGCCGAGGAGGAGCCAATCGAGAACAATTCCAGAGAGAGAGGGGAGGAGGAGCCATTCAAGCATTGGCCACACAGGCCCATGATGAGGATGACGTGGATTAGGACAGACCGGGCTCCAAGTTTGCTTTAGGTCTCCAGGAGCCTATGGTCGAAATACAAATAGGAGACCAATTTATGAACTTTATGGTTGATACTGGAGCAGAACATTCAGTAATAGACAAAAAGATAGCCCCATTCACCAAGAAAGCAGTCACCATTATAGGAGCAACTGGTGCCAAAGCCACAAAGTCTTTTCTTCAAAACCGAATATGCAGTCTAGGAGGACAGCAAGTAACTCATCAATTCCTTTACATGCCCGAATGTCCAGTACCCCTACTGGGACGAGATATGCTAGCCAAGCTTCAAGCACAAATATCTTTCTCCGAGCAAGGAGAAATGCAAATGACAGTGAATTCTCAACCTAAACCAGCAGGAGTAATGCTGCTGACAGTACCCCGAGAAGAAGAGTGGAGATACTACATTGATGATTCGATTCAAGATACCTATTTTGAACAAACTTTAAAGAACATTCATGCACCACTTGAGGTATGGGCAGAAGGCAGTCCCCCAGGCCTAGCCAAGCATATAGCACCAGTGATTGTAACCCTCAAGCCTAGTGCTACCCCAGTGCACGTCAAACAGTACCCTCTCCCAAGAGCCGCAATTGAAGGCATCCATCGCCACCTACAGAGATTGCTCGAGTATGGCCTACTAAAAGTATGCCAATCCCCATGGAACACCCCGCTTTTGCCAGTAAAGAAACCTGAGACAGATGATTATCGCCCAGTGCAAGATTTGAGAAGAGTAAATGATGCAGTTGAAACTATACACCCAGTTGTACCCAATCCTTACACTCTACTAGGATTGATACCCGCTGAAGCTACCCATTTCACTGTACTGGATCTAAAAGATGCATTCTTTTGCATAAGATTAGCCCCTGTAAGCCAAATATTGTTTGCATTTGAATGGCAGGACCCCATCTCTGGAAGAGGGGGCCAACTCACCTGGACAAGATTACCCCAAGGATTCAAGAATTCACCTACCATCTTTAGTGCTGCACTAAATCAAGACCTTTCAAGCTATCCAGTAGCCCCGGGGAAGAGAGTACTTCTCCAGTACGTGGATGATCTGTTGATAGCTGCCGTATCAGAAAGAGAATGTATCTTAGCCACCCAAGATCTCTTGCAGTTACTAAATGAAGCTGGATATAAAGTTTCCAGAGCCAAAGCACAACTATGCCAAACAGAAGTGAAATACTTGGGTTTTCGTATTACCCAAGGAAGCAGAAGATTAGGCAGAGAAAGAAAAGAAGCAGTATGCAGAATTCCAACTCCAACAACCAGAAAGCAGGTCAGAGCCTTTCTGGGAGCGGCAGGATATTGCCGAATCTGGATACCCAACTTTGCCCAAATTGCCAAACCACTGTATGAAGCCACAAAAGGAGAAGAAAAGTCACCCCTGGAGTGGGGACTTGAGCAGGACACAGCCTTCCAGAAGTTAAAAGAAGAATTGATGTCATCACCAGCACTTGGACTACCAGATGTCCACAAACCTTTCCACTTGTTTGTACATGAAGCACAGGGAAATGCCTTAGGCATGTTGACTCAGAAATTAGGAAATTGGGAACGACCTGTAGCCTACCTATCGAAACAATTGGACCCTGTGGCCAAAGGATGGCCACCCTGCTTGAGAGCAGTTGCAGCTACAGCGCTACTAGTGAGTGAAGCAGACAAACTCACACTAGGACAGAACATACGAGTCACTGTGCCACATGCAGTCCTTGCCCTCATGGAACAGAAAGCAAATTATTGGCTCACCAATTCCCGAATGTTGAAGTACCAGAGCATGTTATGTGAAAACCCACAGATACAACTTGAAGTGAGCCATGCCTTGAATCCAGCTACCTTGATACCCATCAGTGAAGAACTCCCAGAACATGACTGTATCGAAGTCATGGAGACTGTGTTCTCCAGTCGACCCGACTTAACAGATGTGCCCATAGACAATCCCGACCAGATCTATTATGTTGATGGGAGCAGTCTCATCCTTGATGGACGACGCTGTGCTGGATATGCAGTCGTCACTCAACATGAAGTAATTGAATCATCAGCTCTAGCCTCAGGCACATCAGCCCAGAAAGCCGAATTGATAGCACTCACCAGAGCATTGTTGTTAGGAGAAAAACTTGTGCTAAATGTATATACAGATTCCAAATATGCCTTCACTACCTTGCATGCCCATGGAGCTCTCTACAAAGAAAGAGGACTCATCACATCCGGAGGAAAATCAGTCAAATATGGTCCCGAGATATTGATGTTACTTGATGCAGTCTGGGCCCCAACACGTGTAGCTGTCATGCATTGTAGAGGACATCAAGCAGGAAAAGGAGAAGTTGCCCGAGGGAATAGATTTGCAGATGCCTCAGCACGACAAGCAGCTATGACAGGACAAATTGCCCCACAAGCTATGCCAATGCAAGCAGCATTGTTTCCAGTACCTTTGAATCTATGGACCCCACGATATACCACCAAAGAATTAGGTTACTATTGTGACAAAGAAAATGGAGTATTAAAAGACGGATGGATTGAGCTGCCACCAGAAGAGGGCAGTCAACCTCTGGGACGAATAGTAATTCCTGAACTATTAGGACCATCCTTTGTCAAAGCTTTCCACGAAGCTACCCACTATGGGAAGAGTGCTATGGAGAAAGCACTCAGACCACATTTCTACATCCCTCTGATGACAACCATATCAGCCTCAGTAGCACGACAATGTCAAACTTGTGCCAAAAATAATGCCAAGCAAGGCCTTATTACAGCACCCCGAGTTCAGTCAAGAGGTGTGACCCCCATGCACAACCTCCAAGTTGATTTCACCGAAATGCCAAAAGCCAATGGATACCATTACCTACTAGTATTAGTTTGTACTTTCTCTGGGTGGGTAGAAGCATTCCCAACCAGAACTGAGAAAGCCCGAGAAGTTACCAAAGCCTTAATGAGAGAGATTGTCCCCAGATTTGGAATTCCAGCAGTAATAGGGTCAGACAATGGACCCTCATTTGTCTCCCAAGTTACTCAGCAGTTAGCAAAAGCTTTGCAGATACAGTGGAAGCTCCACACTGCATACAGACCCCAGAGTTCAGGGAAAGTTGAGCGAATGAATCGTACTTTGAAAGCCCAAATGTCTAAGCTTTGTCAGGAGACACACTTGAAATGGCCCCAAGTGCTCCCCATAGCTTTACTCAGAATACGCTCAGCCCCTGTAAAGTCAACAGGATTTTCCCCTTTTGAAGTTTTCTATGGTAAACCCCCACCAATAGTGCAGGGAGTCAAAGGAAGTTTAGCCCAGATTGGTTCAGAAGTAACCAGGCAAGAACTCCTAGCTCTTAGTTTTGTTCTGCAGACTCTCCATACGTGGATCCAAGACCAGTTGCCTATCAACTTGACGGAACCCTTGCATCCCTACCAGCCTGGAACTTCGGTGTGGATCAAAGATTGGAAGAAGATACCGTTGGAACCCCATTGGAAGGGACCGTACACCGTCATCCTGTCTACCCCAACTGCAGTAAAGGTAGCCGAGATCGACGCCTGGATCCACCACAGCAGAGTTAAGCCCGCCGCCGATCCTGAACCAGAGCGGTGGACAGCAGAGCAGCACCCTGATGTACCCTTGCGAGTTACTCTGAGACGGCAACCAGCAGCATAGACACTTCATCACAAGTGCTTTGCAGTAGCCAAGTCTTTCGAAGAGGATTGCTGTTTTCCATGCAGCAACAGCTTTGTTTTCAACGAACCCAATTTGTGTGTGATTTGACACACTACTTTGAGACTACATTGACTAAGCCAGACTTCACAAGCCAACTGAGTTGCTAAGTTGGTTTAATGTATGCTGGACATCTTGAGGATCTTCAATCAACACTCAGCACCCGTTAAATTGCTTCATTAGCAAACGGGACGAAGAATAATAGACCGTCGTGATCAAGATCAGCAAGCTGAGGATTCAGAAGAACTCCAATCAACATCAACATGTATCTTTGCTTCTGCTTTGCCTTGGTTGCCTTCTTTGGAAGTTTTGAACAGACTTATGCTCTACCTCCATGCACCGCTTGCATTACCTCTACTAGAACTGGACTGAAAGTAACTCAGACTTTGCTTTACCATTCTTACTATACCTGCAAGGGAACAATAACTCGGTGTATCTATAACACCACTGAACTAAATGTTTGCACTCATGGCAAAATCAAAGCATGCTATAATCCGCATCAGAATCCATCCTATTACACGTTGGAAATAAGATGGAAGGATGCAGATGGACCTATATTAGCTGCTACACACCACCACTTAAGGACATTACTAAACCTGCTGTTTTGAATTTTGATGCATGTAATGCTATTAATAGAGATAGTCAGTCCACCTGTGGTACATGGGAGAAAGCGTATCGAAATGACCATAAGTATATGTGTCCAGAAGGTGCCACAAACTGGTGGAAGTGTACAGGTAAAACAGGATCAGGGTATAGTACTGCTACAGCGGCAGATTACTATTGTCCATATTGGGAATGTGTTTTCTATGCTACCTGGAACACTGGTATAACTGATGAGAAAATAGATAAGCGGATGGCTACTCTAACCAAGCCAACCACAAATGATAAATGTCAGAAAGATGCTTGCAACCCCTTACATTTGCATGTACATAACCCCCATGCATGGAAACAAGGATATAAGTTTGGTTTACGTATTGCTGGAGGGGGGACAGATCCAGGGACCATTGTATATATTAGATTGAATACTCAAGCCCATAAGTCATCTAAATATCATATTCATAATACCTTTTATGAAGCTATGCATGTAAATAAGTTTGAGATCCCTCACCCTTCACAGAATTTGTTTCTAGAATTAGCCGGAGCAGTAGTATCTAGTCTTAAGATCACAGATTGTTATTTCTGTGGCGGAACCCAAATGGGAGATCAATGGCCCTGGGAAGCCCAAGAATTGAATTATTCCATGATTTACAATCAGACTGAATTACACAAGACAACCAGTGAATGGGTGTTAGCGCACTCAACCGTTGGACGTCTTTGCTTTGCTAGAACTGGACCCCAGTTCACCCAAAAGGTAGGACAGCTGGTCTGTCTTAGCCAGAAATACTACAATGCCACGACCAAAAGCCAGCATGGTGGTCAGGAATCAGACATCCTGAACCTCCTAACCCATTAGCTAGATTTCCTGAACTTGCAGGTCTATGGACTAACCTTGCCAAAGTCCAAGCCTGGCAAGCCCCACCTGGCCTATATTGGATCTGTGGAAACCGAGCATATGCGCAACTCCCACCACAATGGGGAGGAGCATGTGTCTTAGGAACCATCAGACCTTCTTTCTTCCTGTTAAACACTGAACATGGAGAACAGTTAGGATACCCGGTATACACTACCCACAAACACAAAGGAGCATCTAGACAGAAAAGAGAGGCCTTACAGATAGGCAAGTGGGAGAAGTGGCGAGGTGATGATTGGCCACCAGAAAGAATTATTGAGTATTATGGACCTGCCACTTGGAATGATGATGGTATGTATGGTTATCGTACCCCAATTTATATGATCAATCGTATTATTCGCTTACAAGCAGTAGTTGAAATAATAACCAATGAAACTAGTCATGCTCTCACGCTCTTAGCTAGACAAAGTACTCAGATGCGCACTGCCATATATCAGAATCGCTTAGCACTTGATTATTTGCTAGCAGCTGAAGGAGGAGTATGTGGTAAACTGAATTTAACTAATTGTTGTTTGAAAATAGATGATAAAGGTCAAGTAGTTGAAGAAATTGCTAAAGATATGCAAAGACATGCTTATGTGCCAGTACAGACTTGGCACGCCTTGAAATTTCCTAATTGGTTTGCTAACCTTTTCTCTTGGCTGGGAGGATTTAAGACTTTCGTTATCTTAGTACTAATCCTTGTTGCTGTTGTCCTCTGCTTACCATGTTTAATCCCATGTTGTATGCGTTCCCTTCATAGTGCTATTGATAGTACCGTAGAGCGGAAGACCGCAACTAGAATAATGGCTTTATACAAAGCTAGCCCTAATGGAACTAGTAAGAATCCTTTAATCAGGATGTGAATCTTCTAGAAAGTGATTTAATTCTCACACCTTATTAAGTAATAGGGTGAGATTAATCAAAGGGGGGAATGTGGCAGGTGCAGGCCTGTGACCCACGGTGTCTGACATAGGCAGGCCAGCATGGCTAGCTTGACCTGTAAATGAGGCCTGTGGAGAGGCATATAGGATTGCACATCCCCCAATATGCTGCTATTGTAAGAAAGAACTCAGTAGAAATATTGAATTAGCTTAGATAAGCAGAACTGCAGAATTAAGAAATGGAAAAATACAGAAAAGATGTGTTTAAAAGTTACTGATAAGAAAAAGGACATTTGCAGAGAAATATTGAGGAGTGCTGACAGATGAGTTACAGAACCTTGCTCATCTGCACGCACAAATGGTCCCATAACCTTGAAAGTGTGAAAGTAACAAGTTGATGAACTGACCATTGTAATTGGGACTAGAAGGGGGGCAGGCAGGTGTCATGCCTACAGAAGCCCACAGAAGGAACATAATTGGAGAAACTTATCAGTACCGGGACCAATAGAAGGGCTACGGGAGGTACGGGAGAGTACCGGGACCAATGAAATGTTTTTCTATACCTAGAATGGAACAGAAGTCTATAAAAGTTGTTGTAATGCTTGAAAACTTTGCTCAGCCATTTTGAAATTGCCTTGCTTGAGACTTGTGCACAAATAAATGATTTGGACCTTCTGAACAGACTCCTGGTATCATTGGTTTGTCTGCGCTTTGCTGCTACAAGGCTTATCCGCACTGCTGCACCATTCTGCAAATCTGGTCGCCAGCTGGAGGCAGAAACTACTGGCTTCTTCCAGTGCTGCACTGAGGATATACTAAGTGGTAACATCCCTGATAGTTGCTCAGTCTGCCTCTACTTGCTGGCAAGGGAGCATAACTCAATGTCTGGACTATTCTAACAGGATAAGTAAGGGGATCTTAATGACTGTTTGCTTTGTCAACTGGGGCTTTTTATAGTACTGTTTCAAGTTAGCTTTCATAGGCTTCAGACCAAGAACAACTCAGAAATAATCACCTTATATCATTTTATTTTATTTTTTTTTTTAGTACCATCAAGTCATGTTGACTCATAGCGACCCAGCTAGCTACCTCTGGGTTTTCTTGGCAATGTATCACCGGAAGTAGATTGCCAGCCTTTTCTTCCGAGGCAACGGAGGGTAAAGTGACTTGCCTAAGGTCACAAGGAGTGCCAGTGAAAATTGAACCCTTGATCTTCTGGGTTCTAGGCAGTTGCTCTAACCACTAGGCTACTCCTCCACTCTATATCATTTATATAGTGATAAATCACTCTAAATATTTGACATTTTGGTTTCACGATTATCAAAACATATACCCTTGAAATCACAGAACATTGTATACCAAAATTAAAATCTGTTTTTTTATATTTACTGTTTAGTCTAACTGATCTCTTTGAGGTCAATAAGGAATTATTAGAGGGAACACAGCTTTAGCTTGATAAATAATTTCAAAAAGTGATTTTAAACTGAGAAACTGAACAAGGTCTGTATGTAATCGTAAGAGACATGTACTAATAAATAACTTAAATATCCACAGCACCACAAACTGAAGATTCCACTTTGAACACAAAATTCATGTGCTAATAAAAAATAAAATATAGAACCTACAACATTAGTTGTTTTAGCTTATTTTTCGGTCGTCCAATAGGTTTTGCATATCTTCGTTTTATTTGTGCAGCTTTCTCATGAAGAAGTTTTCTTCCCTTTTTCTTTGGTCTGCAGACCTGACAAATCCACATCCCTACATTATTACAAAAAGCTCATTAATTTTTAAACATTCAACAATATTTTTAGGTTGGAATTTATAATTACAAAACAATTATATTATTTCATGCATAATTCTACACTAAAATCAATGTCAGCAATCACTATTTCTGCTATATGTTTATCATGTCACACTTGTGTAATTAACTAAAACTGGTAAAAAAAAAAAAAAAAGGTTAAGAAAAAGTGATGGTGAAGACAGCAAGCTTAGGTCACATACAGTTAATTAACAAAACTAAAACATTCTATAGAGATAGGAATAATGATGCAAAAGCATAATTATAAATTCTAATGAAGGACCTTGCCCTATGTGAAAACAGAGAATGACTACAGTATGTTTTTACTGTTATTATTCTAAATTTCTTAATTGCTGCCATGTTTCTCATATACTCCACTATGTCAAAGTGATCAGGCAACCACAGAAACATTAGAGAATCAAAAAAACAAATCTCTCAATTTGGTAAACCACATCAGCTCTGTGTTAGAATTTTCATTAGTAAGATTTTATAAGAAATTATGCCATAGTAAACCAGAGCAAACTGTATCCCCCTATTGCTTTTACTTGCAAGGGATAATATAGAAAGGATAGAAATATCATATTTAGTGTTTATATTGGAATAACGGCTTCTCTGGCAATTTAATTGCAAGATTCACCCTCTATCTTGCAGCAACCAGACCGTTATAGCTAATCTAGTTCTAATGTACACCCACTTGTGTATTACCTACATGCATGCCTACATTAATAGGATTTTATTTCTTACCTTTCGGCATTCTGCAAAGTGGTGGGTCACAGCATTCCATATGAAACCCTCGATCACATGAATCACAAAAAAGCATATTATCCTAAAATACAATCAAATTTAAAACTGAACGCATGCTGAAATGCATTTTTCCAAAAGCAATGTAAGGCAAAAAAAGAGAACACGAGATAAAATTTTTGTAAAAAATTAATTTTTTTTCAATTTTTAATAGCTATTGGCTTAGCTGCTTAGACTATATATTCATTATGTGAAATACTTTGTATATAATTTTTTAATATTTGTATTATGCTCATTTGAATTATATTATGTTTATCAATTTTGTAATCGGCATCGATTATGACCTGTGGAATTAGCAGAATATAAATCTCGTAAAAAGAACTCACTCTTACAATTAGAACTGGAAGGTATATCTCATAAAAATCTAAGTGGTTTACAAGAAAGGGAATACAATACAAAATATCTAACGAAAAAGAGTAGTTACTCACCTGTAACAGGTGTTCTCCAGGAGCAGCAGGAATCAGTCCTCACATATGGGTGACGTCGGCGCCGACGGAGCCTTCGCGGAGCAATTTCCCCAGCTTTCAAAGAAAGCCTTTGGGAATTGCAGCGGGCATGCGCGGTCCCCTTCCCGCCCAAGGGTACCATCTTGCACAGTCTGATGACATAGCTAAAAGACAGCAAAAAAATTAGCAAAAACGAAATGATAGGACTGCAACTCCAAGGGGAGGAGGGAGGGTTGTGAGGACTGATTCCTGCTGCTCCTGGAGAACACCTGTTACAGGTGAGTAACTACTCTTTCTCCAGGACCAAGCAGGAAGTCAGTCCTCACAAATGGGACTCCCTAGCTTAAGGCTACCGGAGACCTCAAGTGGAAAAATGAGCTCCCTCTAGCTCAGTAGCACAGAAGGAAGGAATCTTCTCTGAAAACGCCCCCGACCGGTAGCCCAACACCAGGGCCGGAGGGTAGGAGTTGCCTAAACCTCGAAGAGATTATGGAGGACTGCCTGACCGAAAGCACTGTCCCTGCGGGACTCCCTCTCCAGGCAGTAATGGGCCACAGAAGTCTGGCTTGAAGAACAAGTAGCGGCCCGGCAGATGTCTGCCAACGGAACAGAGCGGAGATGAGCCACTGACGCAGCCTTTGCCCTGACACGATGAGCCGTGACTCGACCCTCCAACGAGAGGCCGGCTGCCCCATAAGCCCAGGCGATACAGTCAGCGACCCATATGGACAACGTACGCTTGGAGACAGGTAGCCCCAATTTATTGGGGTCAAAAGAAACAAAGAGCTGAACAGACCTCCTATGCTCCCGCGTACGGTCAAGGTAGAAGGACAAGGCCCTCCTACAGTCCAGGGTATGCAGGACCATTTCAGCCCGGCTGGTGTGCGGCCTGGGAAAGAAGGTCGGAAGAACCACCTCCTGGTTGAGATGAAAAGGAGAAACCACTTTTGGATGAAACTTAGGGTGAGTCCGTAAGACTACCCTGTTCCTGTAGAACCTAGTGTAAGGGGGATCAGACACTAGGGCCTGCAGCTCACTAGCGTCTAGCAGAGGTAAGGGCTACCAAAAATAAGGTTTTCCAGGAAAGAAAACGAAGAGGGCAGGTAGCCATAGGTTCAAAGGGCGGACAAGTAATCCGCTGTAAGACCACATTCAGATCCCATTCAGGGGCTGGTGGATGCAAAGGAGGCTTAAGCAGAAGGAGGCCTCGGAGAAAACGAGCCACCAAAGGGTGGTTGGAAAGAGGCCTGCCATCCACCGGTGCGTGATGCGCAGAGAGAGCACTGAGGTGGACCCTGACAGAGTTGGACTTAAGGCCAAGATTGGAGAGGTAAAGCAAATATTGCAAGACCACTGCCACTAAGCAGGAGAAGGGATTCTCAGACTTCTGAGCACACCACACAGAGAATTGACGCCACTTAAGAGCATAGGACTTCCGGGTGGAGGGCCGCCTGGAGGCCAAGACGACCTCTTCCACCTCCCGAGGCAGCAGGAGGGGAGCAAAGACTACCCTTTCAGCAGCCAGGCCATCAGATGAAGGGACCGGAGGTTGGGGTGTAGGAGAGTCCCCTGATCCTGTGACAGGAGATCGGGTTGAAACCCCAGAGGAAGAGGAGTGTCCACCGCCAGCTGCATTAGAAGCGGGAACCAGGGTTGCCTCGGCCACCGGGGAGCCACCAGGATCATCGAGGCTCTGTCTCTGAGAACCTTGAAGAGCATCCGAGACCCCAGTGGCATGGGAGGAAAGGCATACAAGAGGCCTGTGGACCATGGAATCAGAAAAGCATCCGCCGCTACTCTGAGAGGATGCGGTTGTCGAGAGCAGAATCTGGGAAGTTGCCGGTTCAGAGGACTGGCAAATAGATCCATGGTGGGGAGACCCCACTTGAGAAAGATCCGTTGAACCACCGACGGGTCTAATCTCCACTCGTGTGGTTGGAGGATCCTGCTCAGCTTGTCTGCCAGGTAATTTTCTTGACCTCGGAGATAGACCGCTTTGAGGAGGATGCCATGAAGGACGGCCCAAGAGCACAGTCTTTGTGCCTCCTGACAGAGAAGGAAGGAGCCTGTGCCGCCTTGTTTGTTCACGTAGAACATTGCAACTTGATTGTCCGTCTGGACCAGCACAGACTGGTGAGACGTGAGGTGGGAGAAGGCTCTCAGAGCTAGGCGAATGGCTCTGAGCTCCAGGAAGTTTATCTGCTGAGCAGACTCCCAAGGAGTCCAGAGGCCTTGAGTACATGTCCCTTGGCAATGTGCTCCCCAACCCAGGAGAGAAGCATCGGTTGTCAGCACCTGAGAAGGCGGAGGAGATTGAAAATCCACTCCCAGCACCAGGTTTGGCAGATGAAGCCACCACCGCAGAGAAGAGACCAGCAGGTCGGATACCTGTACTGAGTCCGCTAGGCTCCCCGTGGCCTGATGCCATTGAATGCGAAGGCACCACTGAGCAGGTCGCATGTTCAGGCGGGCATTGGGAGTCACATGGACCGTGGAAGCCATATGGCCGAGCAGTCTCAGAAATTGCCTGGCAGAGACCAGGGAATTGCTGTGAAAGTGGCTGGCGAGATCCATGAGCCTGTGGGCCCTGTCTAGAGGCAGGAAGGCCAGCGCCTGAAGTGTTTTCAACCTGGCACCTATGAATTCGAGATTTTGAGAGGGGAGCAAAGTGGACTTTGCGAAGTTTATGACAAATCCCAAGTGCAGAAGTAGAGTCACAGTTCGATGAGTGGCCTGAGTGGCCTCTTGGGAAGACTGGGCTCTAATGAGCCAGTCATCCAGGTATGGAAACACAAAAAGGCCGTGAAGTCTTAGATAGGCCGCCACCACTGCTAGGCATTTGGTGAACACCCTGGGGGCGGAGGATAGGCCAAAGGGCAGTACTCTGTACCGGTAATGATTTCCTCCCACAACAAACCTGAGATATTGTCTGTGGTCTGGATGAATAAGGATGTGAGTATAGGCATCCTTTAGATCTAAGGAGCATAGCCAGTCTCCTTGCTGGAGGTAGGGCAGCAGCAGGATTCCAAGGGTAAGCATCTTGAACTTGTCCCTTGCCAGGAACTTGTTGAGGTTTCGCAAGTCCAGGATGGGTCTGAGGCCTCCTGTTCTTTTTGGTATCAGAAAGTACCTGGAATAAAAGCCGTGACCTCTCAGGTGGTGGGGCACCGGTTCCACAGCCTGTTCCTGAAGACGACTTGCTAACTCCTGAAGGAGTAAGTCCCTGTGCAGAGGGAGTCTTGGAGGCTCCCCTGGAAAGTAGGAGGGAGGTACCTGGTGAAAGTGTAGAAGATAGCCTTTCTGAACTATATGAAGAACCCAGGTATCTGATGTGATGGCTGACCACCTGTGGGCAAAGTGGACCAGCCGGCCTCCTGTGCTGAGAGAAACCAGCGGAGGGGAAGAGACTATGCTGACGGAGTCAAAAACCCCCACCCTGCTGAGCAGGGGCCGGTGTTGTGCCAAAGAGGTTTTCACCTCTGCAGGGGACATCGACCAACTTGTCCTGTACCCATGGCTCGAGGTCTGATGACTGAAGCCAAGCCTGTCGGCGGGCACCGATGCCGGCTCCGGGTACCCGAGCCAATGCTTCGAAGCCATCGTAGGCTGCTCGAGAGATAAATTTCGAGCACTCCCGAATACCAGTGGACAAGGCCTGGAACCTCTGCAAAGGTTCCTCGGAGAGACCAGCAGAGAACCCGGCAATCTCCCTTGCCAGGTCTCGGAGATACATGCCCATGTAGAGCTGGTAGGTCTGGACTCGACAAGCAAGCATAGAGCCCTGGAAGCACTTCCTACCGAGGGCATCCAGGTTCCGGGCCTCCCGGCCAGGAGGCACCAAGGAGTGCATCTTCTGACTCTTGAGTCGATGCATGGCCGATTCGACCACCATGGAATGGTGCGGTAGTTGTGCCTTTTGGAACCCGGGGCTCTTGCGGACTCGATAAATGGAATCGACCTGCTTGCTTAACACCGGCGCCGACGCCGGGCTCTCCCACATGCGGAAGAGAAGTCACTCCAGCATCGGAGGAACCGGTACAGTAAAGGCCTCCTTCGGGGGAGAGTCATACTGGAGGGCATCGAGCTCTTCGGCTCGAGGCTCCTCCTCGGGATCCGTGGGGAATGCCAAGGCCTTGGCCATATCCCGCACGAAGTCTGAGAACCGGGTGTCCTCCGGGGGGGACCGTCTCCGAGGTTCGGACTCGGGCGAGTCCGATGGGACGCACCGAGTCCGAAAAGTACCTGGGGACTCTTCGTCCTCCATTTCCCAGCCCGACTCCTCGGTGGAGGAATCGAGCAGCTCCGGTTAGGCGGGCACCAATGCCCTCCACCCCGACGCCGAGGCCGGCATTGACGACCTCGGTCCCGAACGGGAGGCCGAGGGAGACCGTGACCGAGGATCGACTCGAGCTCGCATGGACTCGAGGATCGGCTCGGTCTCTGGGGTCGACGTCCCGGTGGTCGGGGCAGATGCACCGGCGAGGCCAGCGATCAATGCCTGCTGCTGGTCCATGAAGGCAGCGAAACTGCTCTCCAAGGCCGTCAACCTGAGTCCGAGCTCAGGAGACCCAGCAGCCCTCGACTCGGGCCCCAACGGCGTCGGGCCCGACGTCGGGTCCTTCAGAGGCGAGTCAACGAGGACTACAGTACTCACGTGTCCAGGAGACTCCATCTCGAGATGAGGATGTTTCGAAGGCCTCTCCGACTCCGAGGACCCGGGACGGCTATCGGGGCTATGTGACCTGGCCCTCGAGGAAAAAGGAGCGTCCACCGACGACGCCCTCGCGGGTTTCTTCTTTCTATGATGTTCCCGGGCAGGAGACCCCCGCTCAGAGGAACTCCGACGATGCTCAGGACCGGAGTCCCGGGACGTCGAAGCCTCTGACGAGGTCCGGGCCCGGCCGGACGCGGAGTCAGAGAAGATTCGTTCTTTTTGATGCTGCCGACTCAACGCTTTTGAGGACATTTTGCCACATGGACCACAGATCATCGGGTCATGATCGGGTCCGAGGCAGCGGAGGCAGCAGTCGTGTGTGTCGGTAAGAGACATAAGTTTCTTACACCGATCACACTTTTTAAACCCGCTGGCAGCCATGGGGGGAAAAAGGGCCCCTGCGAGGTCAAAAGACAGGGCTGCCAGTGAAAAAAGAAAAAATGGCACGAACGCTAGTCACGAAGGACAAAAACCGAAAAAATAACGAACGGACTCGATACCGGCGTATCGGGTCCAGGCAGGAAAAGGATCCGGCGTCGAACCGAGAAAAGAATAGTAAATAAAATCAACTTTTTCAGCGGCGATCACAAACAGCGTCTGTAGGGCTCCGCGGAAAAAAGAAGACTGAGCAAGATGGCACCCTTGGGCGGGAAGGGGACCGCGCATGCGCGCTGCAATTCCCAAAGGCTTTCTTTGAAAGCTGGGGAAATTGCTCCGCGAGGGCTCCGTCGGCACCGACGTCACCCATATGTGAGGACTGACTTCCTGCTTGGTCCTGGAGAATTACTAGTACTTGCATATTTCCAGTACTAGTAAGTCCATATGAAATTAGAATTATAGAATGCCCCTTCTAAAAAACAACAAACTGAACCCCCAAAAGGCGGAATCCTGTCGACCAATCTCAAGCATCCCACTGCTAGCGAAGATAATCGAGAAGGTCGTCAAACATCAAATCCAGCACCACATCGAAACCAGTCCCCCTTGATCCATGCCAACATGGCTTCAGAGAATCACATGGCGTTGAGACGCTACTCACCACGCTATTCAACACCTTAATCACAGGGATTGACAACATCAGATGAGGCTACGCCCTTATCTTCTTGGACATCACCTCCGCATTCGACTGCGTCAACCATGAGCAACTCCTGACACGTCTCCAGGAGAAGGAAATCCATGGTTCAGCATGAGCTGGTGCAAATCATACCTAACAGACAGATGGCAGCAGGTATGAATGGGCTCCAAGACCTCAGAGCCTTTTCAACAAAAACAGGGCATTCCCCAGGGCTCCTCACTCTCTGCCCTCTTGTTCTATATATATATATATGCAGCCCATATGTGCAGTCATCCGCTCCTTCAATATCTCCTGCCTGATATATGCAGACGACGCACTGCTCTTCACCCCATTCGCCATCGATCAACCTGACTTCTCATCACTAGTGAGATGCTTTGATGCTGTCACCGACTGGTTCCACTCACAGAGTCTCAGGATTAATTTCAACAAGACAGATGTTCTATTCATCACAAGAAATCAATCCTTTTCCCCACCCGCATCAATAAAAGTGAGAGACACCGAGCTCCCAAGCAGGTCCACCATCCGCTACCTAGACGTCATGCTAGACCGACATCTTGACATGAAAGCACACATAGGCAACACCATCAAAGCAATCTACCATAAGATGCGGACAATTCGACATCTCCGACCCTTGCTGCATTCAGAGGACTTCCGAACAATTTTCCAGGCACTTGTAACCCCCCCACTTTGACTACACCAACGTGATCCTGCATGGACTCCCCAAGAACCCACTGAACCCACTACAGCTAGCAATGAACGCTGCTGCTCGCTTCCTACACGAGGCCTCTAGAAGAGACCACATTACCCCAATCCTAAAAGACCTGCACTGGCTACTAATCAACTGCCGGCTCACCTACAAAGTAGTACTGCTGACCTTCAAAGCCATCAACAAAATATCCTCCACCTCCCTAATGGACCTTATCCACCCCACTCCTCCAAACAGATCAAGAAGGACCTTTGCCACCACCACACTAATAATCCCCAGTGAAATAACAAAATGCTCTCAAGCAACAAAGAACAGAGCCTTTTTGTTCTACACACCTACTCGCTGGAATGAGCTCCCAACCACCATCCGAGCAATCACGGACCTTACCCAATTCAAAAAGGCATTAAAGCACCACCTTTTTCTTCTACACTACTCACATGCCAACGATACAACTTCACCCACCATACCCCCACCCAGCAGTCCAACCATCTAATTGTAAATAATTGACAATCCTGTAAATAACTGACAATCCTGTACATAGTTATTAGAGCACGTCATGTTGCTACAACAGCTCAGTGACACTCTGCTCAGATTGTATATAGTTACCCAGTTCTAAATCCAAGTTACAATATCCATTCAATGTAAACCGCACTGATTTTAAAAAGCGCAGTATAGAAAAGCTTTAAATAAATAAAAAATAAATAAATAGATACTGGAAGCAGAAGAGACTAAGTAGATTAAAACAGTAAGTGGGATCATTTCTATCCTCTTCTGCTCTCTAGGTCCTTTCTCCAGTCTTTAGCTGCTTTAGGTTAGAGAAAGATCATGGAAGGAATTTCAGAGTCTTTTGAAGTTATAAACTAAACTCTCCTGGCTGATGACCCAACTCAGCAGTTCAACACTGCCCCATGTCATCCTTTACTCTTACTGCACAGTCTAGGCACAGTTCTTGGGTAACCTCCAGGATGACCCAATTGCAGCCACCATTTTGTGAGGCAAACTGTGTAGTGAGGAGCTCAGACCACCATTCAGGAACAGCTACAAATCTTTGGTGCTTAAAATCAAACTTTTATGGTTTATAGAGCTAATATGCAGCAGGAGTCCCCCTTGTGACAGCTGGTTCTAAGTCCACCCTGGTAGCATGCTTTGGACAACAGACCTTCCCAAGTCACACGCACCTTCCAAGTATAGGGCCACCTGAAAACGTTTCCTCTTCATTATTATTCCTTAATAATTGGACCAAAGAGATTCAATAAAATGCTTCATTCTGGTCAAATTCAGGAATGTGTCCCCAGTAAGTAGGCTGTCCTGAGCTGCACCAAACCAGGGCATCAGATGATCTGCACAATTTTCTGGGAAACAAGTGATTCCAGTATCATGGTAACAAGAGTAAGTCTCTTCACAGACAGATGCTATACAGCCTATAGGACTCAAAAGCTGGACTTTTTTGCCTCTGTGGGAGAAGTCTCTGCCTAACAAAACACATACACACAAAATTCCTGACCTAAAGACAGCAGTTTGAAGCTGGGGATCAAGCCCCCGTATAACATTATCATACAGTATCTGAATTGCATGCCTGAGGAATCAACCTTTTTAAGACAGGGTATCAAGATAGACAAGACAAATCTAGTCTGTTCAGTTTCATTCCTAGTGCACTATCATACACTTAAAATCTATATGGCTTTTCCCTTCAAAAACTGAGAACTCCAGGAATTTGAAAATGTATCCACAATTTCATGTCTTATTCTAGGCAAGAAATGCACTCACTTTATATTGCTGGCCCTCCAACCAAGCAATTGTTTGGGTAAGGGTTTACGAGATAAAGATAGTGAGCATTTCTTCTGAGTGTATACTGCCACACTCTTTGCTCTCAGACTCCTCTCTCCATCCCACTGTAGTGCAGGCCTCCTTCTTCCAATTCCACTTTCTTTCTACTAACCTAGGTTTAAGTCCTCTCTATGCCTCTACTCTTACCCACCATAACTGCAGTCCTCTTGTTTTTTTTCTCTCTTCACCCCAGCTCTCATTCTCCTTTCTCGCTCTACACCACTTCTGAAGTCCTCTCTCCCCATGGTAAACTTCCAAGTCCCAGTTTTGGCTGAAGATTGATTTCCTTCCCTCCCCGCTTCTTCAGTACTAAAAATACAGCCATCTTCTAAGCCCTCTTGGGGTGTCTCCTGCTGCTGCAACCAGTTGTACATGCTATTTCTGCTTAACTGCAAGGTGGGGTGGGGGGGGGCAGAAGGAGGATTTCCTCATGTTCCATTTTGCCTCCTTTTCTCAGCTACCCTATTTCCTCCTCTCAGGGGGCAGGGGTAGGGGGAGGTTCACCACCCTCATTCCATTCACTTATCTGCAATCAAAATTAACAGGCAGTGAACAAGCAAAAGCATATTCCATATTTTTATGAATTCAGTTATGTTTATATTTATTAAAATTTGATATACCACCCTTCAAATGAATTAACAAGATGGTTTACAATAAAAACAAGTAAAGGAAAATCAAGGAGGACGGGAACTCCAATGTCATGGGCAGGAAAGAGTAGCAAACATACTAAGAAAAGGTGGGAGAAAGAATAGGGAGAAGAAACGGTCACAGCCACAGGGTCTGGTGAATCAGGTGATGGGGATATCAAAGACCTCATGAAAAAGGAGAGTTTTAAGCTGGGTTTTAAAGCTAATGAAGGAAGGCTCCAGTTGGGCAGGGGAAAGACTGTTCCAAAGGTGGAACCTAGAAAATAGAAGGCTGAATGCTGTGTCTGTTCATACCTGGCGTGAGAAGCAGGAGGACAGTATAAGCGGTTCAAGTGGAGGGGCGAAGTGGGCCATTAAGAATGATACATGAAGAGAGAAGAGGGTATACCTGTGTGAAGAACTTTATAGACCAATGTAAGAATCTTATAACGGATATGATATGAGATGGGGAGCCAATGAAAATTTATCAGAAAGGGAGTGACATGGTCATACCGGGAAGCATGTGTAAGAAGACAAACAGCAGTATTCTGGATGAGTTGAAGACGAAGTTAATGTTTAGGAAGCCCTGCATAAACAATGTTACAATAGTCCAGATGGGAAATCACAAGAGAAAGCAGCAAAATTTATTTATTTTATTTAACAGGTTTTACATACCGCTTTATCATTTCAATCAAAGTGGTTTACATTGTAATCTGCAATGCAATGTGTGCCTTTGAGTCAGTCCTGACTCCTGGCGACCTAGAAGCTCCTGGGTTTTCTTGGCAGTGTCACCGGAAGTAGATTGCCAGGCCTTTCTTCTGAGGCAATGGAGGGTTAAGTGACTTTCCCAAGGCCACAAGGAGTGCTAGTGGGAATCAAACCCTGGTTGCTTGGTTACCAAGCCAGTGTTCTAACCACTAGGCTACTCCTCCACTCCTCACATTAATGTACATTAATGATAACTAGTAATGTACATTAATGATAACTTGGATATTTCTGAGGCAATGGAGGGTTAAGTGACTTACCCAAGGCCACAAGGAGTGCTAATGGGAATTGAACCCTGGTCTCTGGGTTCCCAAGCCAGTGCTCTTAACCATTAGGCTACTCCTTCACTCGATAGCCAGAGCAGCACGATAGTCAGAGCTGAAGAAAACGCAAAACTCTAATCTGACGCAGGGTGTAAAGGGATTTGCAGACGACAGAAGTGATGCGATCATGAAAAGTAAATGCAGAGTCTCTAACACTAAAATACTGGACAGAAGAGACCAAGAGTATAGGGGAACCAAGAAGAGGAGGCAGAGACCGGCAAGGGAGCAGTTCCGGTAACCAGGTGGCCAAAGTTTTGCTAGAGTTAAGTGCGAGACGATTGGTATGAAGCCAGGCAACCGCGGCCACCTCCGAGGCTCCCCAGTCGGGGTTGAGCAACCGGCTTTTCCCGCTCTGCACTCCAGCCCTATCCGGGCTGTGGGAGGAACCAGAGCCAGCATTTAAAAAGAGCCGCCGGCTGAAAATCAGCCTCTCCTCAACCGCGGCCATCTCCGAGGCTCCCCAGTCGGGGTTGAGCAACCGGCTTTTCCCGCTCTGCACTCCAGCCCTATCCGGGCTGTGGGAGGAACCAGAGCCAGCATTTAAAAAGAGCCGCCGGCTGAAAATCAGCCTCTCCTCAACCGCGGCCATCTCCGAGGCTCCCCAGTCGGGGTTGAGCAACCGGCTTTTCCCGCTCTGCACTCCAGCCCTATCCGGGCTGTGGGAGGAACCAGAGCCAGCATTTAAAAAGAGCCGCCGGCTGAAAATCAGCCTCTCCTCAACCGCGGCCATCTCCGAGGCTCCCCAGTCGGGGTTGAGCAACCGGCTTTTCCCGCTCTGCACTCCAGCCCTATCCGGGCTGTGGGAGGAACCAGAGCCAGCATTTAAAAAGAGCCGCCGGCTGAAAATCAGCCTCTCCTCAACCGCGGCCATCTCCGAGGCTCCCCAGTCGGGGTTGAGCAACCGGCTTTTCCCGCTCTGCACTCCAGCCCTATCCGGGCTGTGGGAGGAACCAGAGCCAGCATTTAAAAAGAGCCGCCGGCTGAAAATCAGCCTCTCCTCAACCGCGGCCATCTCCGAGGCTCCCCAGTCGGGGTTGAGCAACCGGCTTTTCCCGCTCTGCACTCCAGCCCTATCCGGGCTGTGGGAGGAACCAGAGCCAGCATTTATAAAGAGCCGCCGGCTGAAAATCAGCCTCTCCTCAACCGCGGCCATCTCCGAGGCTCCCCAGTCGGGGTTGAGCAACCGGCTTTTCCCGCTCTGCACTCCAGCCCTATCCGGGCTGTGGGAGGAACCAGAGCCAGCATTTAAAAAGAGCCGCCGGCAGGCGTGCCCGCGCCTTGCGGGCCCGCGCCTGAGGGCCTCGCAAGAGGGCCCTTTGGCGTGGCCCTTTGGCGGGGCACGACAGGCAGAGTTTACAACATCCTGAACAGCAACCACTTCTAACGACAGCCATCTAGCATCCAGCCATCTCACAAGCAAAATCATGATAACAGGAAAGCTGCCGTTGCAAATCTACCAAGAATCCGAGTAGCTTGAGCTCCTGCAAAGTTGAGCTTGCTCCCTTTCAACGTACATTTCTCTCCTTGACCACAGCAAGTATACTACACTAAAACGAACTACCTATACCTGATCTCTTTGTGCACTGAATTGATACCATTAACAGTAATCACTAAATGCAAGTTCTATCTCTTTGTAGTTAGATTTACTGTTGCTAGTAACCATTAATTGCAAGTATTGTATCTAAGTAACTAGATATACTGTTGTCAGTAATCTTTAATTGCAAGTACTGTATATCTAACTGAATTACTACACCTCATTGTTACACCTGAATGGTTATAGGTTGCTACCATACCTGAATTGCTATAACTCATTGCTACACTGTACTACTGCTCTATATTACTACCCCTGAATTCCTATACTGCATTGCCACACCATATCGCTGCACTACTAAACTGCTATATCTCATTGCTACACTGTATCGACACATTATATTGCCGCATTATATTGCTATACTGAATTGATATACCTCATTGCCACACTATATTGCTTTACTGTATTGATACACTCTACTGCCCTATTGAAACACTACACTAAGGTGCTAAACAACCCCAATAACACAACACATCACTAGAAAATACATACAACATCACAAAACACCCTTTAACCTAGAAACGCCTCATTCCAGAAACACAAATGGCTTACCCATTACTTACTTTTGCCCTGCTCTACACACTGGTCAGCACACTCTATGACTCAGTTGTACTGGCAGAAGGATTCAACCCTATCCAACTACTAAAGAATTCAAACAGTAAACAATACAATAACCAATACCACTGGCACTCAAACCCTTCACACAGAAGACTGCCACACCTAATATATATAGCCTTAGAGACCTCAAACCCCACAAAACATAAAGACACAAAGCATCAACAAGAACTAAGATGCGCTCTTATCAACGCACGGTCAGTCCGTAACAAATGGCCGGTAATCACTGACCTAATCACTATGCACAATCTAGACATGCTAATGGTCACAGAAACATGGATCTCTGAATCAGACAATGTCATATTGAATCATCTTACACCACCTAACTTTTCGACCTACACCTGTAATAGGGAAAACAAAAGAGGAGGAGGTGTACTGATCCTTGCAAAAACAAAGCTACAATACCAGACTAGCCTTACCAAGAGCACGCATCTCCTGAATACGCTAACCATCACCAGCAAATACAATACTATTAACCTCATTTACAGAACCCCAGGAATTGGATCAGATGAGCTCTCAGACATCATCGACCTAGCATGTAACCCAGAAGACCCCTCCAAACCTAACTGGCTACTAGGAGACCTTAATCTCGCTTCCACTCAACCCACCCTAGCCAAAGCCTTCCTCGAAGCAATGGCTGACCTTAACTACAAGCAGGCTATAACTGATCCCACCCACCAAGGGGGAAACCCCCTTGACCTAATATTCATCCCACATACAGCCATAAGTACATCACACCAATTTAATCTCAATATCTCACCAGTCCCCTGGTCAGACCACAATCTAATAACATTCCAGCTACCTACACAACATCCCACATTCCACCGCCCAAGTGCAATGGAAACATCAGGAACCACACGCTTCAAACAACTCAACAGGGAAACAATCGTTAGTGACGTTCTCCCAAAACTTGATCAACCAGTAACCAACCTCAATGACATGATGTCCAACTGGAACGAGACCCTCTACCATTATGCTCAACAGCCTGACAACAAAAAAAACACATTGGACAGAAGAAACTCCAAGAAACACGCCGCCCCATGGTTTTCCCCGGAACTACGAGCGTCTCTTCTCCAGCTCAGAAAACTCGAAAGGAAATGGAGAGCCACTAGACATACCTCAGACCAAGCCATCTATCAACAACATCTGAAGACCCATCGCGAATCAACGTGGGCTAAAAGGAAACAATTCCATGCAGAAATTCTCAGCCGCTCACTAAATAAGCCAAGAGACCTTTTCCAGCTGGTGAAATCCCTTACCAACCAACCCTCCCCACCTCAACAAGAAGGCATTCAGCCACAAGCATATGCGAATTACATCCAATCAAAATCAATAAAGGTAACCACAACAGCATCACCACCCCATCTTTACCATACTACGAATCCCAAAACCACCCTTTCCCAGCCCACCCTTTCCCAGTCCACCCTAACCAAACTCTCACCGCCATCAACAAAGACCATTGAAGAAATAATTGCATCAATCAACGCCACGACCGCACCGACTGACCCCTGCCCAGCGCACTGGATCAAGACAATGCGCACGGAGTTCAGCCCTATCATAGCCAACATCGCCAAGTTGTCATTCGAAACAGGAGTTTTCCCAGATGCGCTCAAGCACACATCCATCCGCCCACTATTAAAAAACAATCAACTTGACCCAAAGAAAGAGGAATCTTACAGACCAATCTCCAGTATCCCTTTGATGGCTAAGATCCTAGAGAAAATAACCCTTAGACAGATTCAGCAGCATGTCGACTCAGCCTCCCCACTAGATCCCGCTCAACACGGATTCAGAGAAGCACACGGTATCGAAACCCTACTAACAACATTATCCAGTTCATTGATCAATGGAATTGACAGTATAAAGAAGGGCTTCGCACTAATCTTCCTCGATATATCAGCAGCGTTCGACTCCGTAGACCACCTACAGCTTCTCACCCGGCTACATGAGAAGGGAATCCGAGATCAAGCATGGGCCTGGTGTAAATCCTACCTAGAAGGCAGATGTCAACAAGTCCGCATTCAAAACAGCACCTCTGAACCTTTCCAACAGCACCAGGGTGTACCCCAAGGTTCCTCCCTCTCCGCGTTGCTCTTTAATATCTATATGCAACCAATCTGTGACATCGCCCGTTCGTTTGGCATATCGTGTCTTATGTATGCCGATGATGTACTACTGTTCACACCCATTACCGTCACTTGTCCCGACTATACAGTGCTAGTTGACTGCTTCAACACAATAACTGACTGGCTACTCACCCAAAACCTCCGGATAAACTTCAAGAAAACGGAAGTACTAATGATCACAAGGAACAAAGCCTTCTCGCCTCCACCAACACTCAAAGTAAGAGACGCGGAACTTCCAATCAAATCCAACATACGTTATCTCGGGGTAATACTTGATCAACAACTCAACTTCAAGGAACATATCAAACGTACTGTCAAGACCATCTACTTCAAGATAAAAACCCTACGGCATCTTAGACCCATGATGGAATCCGCGGATTTCCGCACCATCTTCCAGGCACTAGTTACACCGCACTTCGATTATGCCAACATAGTTCTGCATGGCCTTCCAAAGAGCTCCCTCAAACCATTACAGCTAGCCATGAATGCGGCAGCCCGTGTGCTCTACGGAACCTCAAGGGTCGACCACATCTCCCCCATTCTAAAGGAACTACACTGGCTTCCCATAAGCAGTAGAATCCTTTACAAAACCCTCCTCATAACCTTCAAGGCCTTCAACATGATAGCTCCTCCATCCATTTCCGACCTCATAGCGCATTCTCCAGACAACCGATCCAGGAGATCCCAGGCCACCAACATGCTACTCATACCAATTGAATCCACAAAACTCAACCAGATCACCACCAATAGGGCCTTCAGGAACTATGCCCCCGTATGCTGGAACAAACTCCCCTCACACATTAGAGCTATTAGAGACCTTACTCAATTTAGAAGAACCCTCAAACATCACCTTTTTATCTTACATTACACCCACCCTGATACCCCATTATCTCCCCCACCCCACTATATCATACAGCCACCACCTGACGTAAAACACTGCAATCATACCTAATATGTAATACAACCAATTTGTACATAGTTTCCTAAGTTTGCTACAAGCTTGAACGTAAATAGTTCCCCAAGTTCTCCTCCATGTTAACTCCCCGTTTCATGTAAACGACGGCCAATCTCTGGTCAAGTGTTCTATTGTTTTGATGTAAACCGCGCTGATGACAAATAGCGCGGTATATAAGAAATGTTAAATAAATAAATAAAATAAATAAACATGGGACAGACATGTGTTAAGTGTGATCAGGTGAGGAAGGATCAGCGTGCAGAATATCGTCAGCAAAATGTCGTCAGTGTAGTAGCATGCGGAAATGCCAAGTTGTTGGATAAAGACAGCAAGAGGGGAGAGGAAAACACTGAATAGCAGTGGAGCACTAGAGGACAGACAGCAGAGGTGGAGGAATTAGAGGAAAACGAAAAAGATAGTTCAGAGAGGAATGAACTGAACCAAGGACAGTGCCACAAAGTGGTGGAGATGGGAGAGAAGAATGGAATAGTCGACAAGACCGAAAACGAAGGACAGATCGAGAAAGACTATGAGGGTAATGTTACCTTTATCCAGGAATTCATGAATTTCACTGAGGGAGGATAGTATGATGGTTTCTGTGCTGTGACCCGGGCGAAAACCTGCTTCATGGGGGTGAAGGACATTAATGGTGTCTAAATGAGTAACGAGCTGTGAGAAGACTAGTTTTTCCAGGATCTTTGACAGGAAGAGGAGATTAGAGACCTGTATATAGCTGGTTTGGGAGGTCATATCCAACAACGAATGCTTAAGAATAGGAGAAACAAAAGCATGTTTCGAGACTAGAGGCGCCAGAAGACAGACTAGAACTGGTGATGAAGAGGGCATGGGAGAGGAGGACAAGAGTCAGGTCAGAAAGCCAACAGGAGGGGATGGGATCAAGATGGCAGGTAGTCTTGCGAGAGGAAGAAATCTGCTTGGAGAGTACTACAGACAAGATGGGATTAAAGGAACGCCAAGTCTTGTTGAGAAAAGGTTGAACGAACTGATCAGGGGAGGGCAATGATGCAGGAAGTCCAGGGTGAGGAGGGCGCGTCAGCTGGGAAAATACTAGAATAGTCAGAGGAGGAATCAATAAGATTGGAATAATAGTCCATTTTTGCACAGATGATCATGGTTTTGTAGAGGCGGTGATGGTACCTAAAAGTGGACAGAGCGCCTACAGTATGTTGCTTGCACCAACGTTTAGTGTGGCACAAATAGGATCACTGTACAAACAGCCCAGAGTGATACGAAGGATGGTGATGCTGTTTTGAAAGACTTTTGGGGTGGACAGCTGCCACCTGGTCGAGAGCAGATTAAGCCGGGCTTGCCAATCAATAGGGACAGTGTAGAAATCAACAGGGAGAATCATGTCAGAAGAGGGAAAAGTGGATGGAGCCTCAGTAGTAAGTTTCCGAGTCCAGACGGTTATGAGAGTAGAGAGAGAAGGGAATGAGTTTTGAACTGCAGTGAACATAAACTGTAGGGAGAACACCACACAGGAATGGTCCATCCAGGAAAGTGGAAGACCGGAAAGGAAGAAAAGGACCAAAGGAGGAGGAGACAAGTTGGTCTAAGGTGTATCCATCAGCATGAGTGGGAAAGTGAACAAAGAGAACAAGATTAAGATCTGAACAGCATGAGAGGAATGATTTATCATGGACCTTCTGGGGATTATCAAAGTGTATGTTGAAATCATCTAAGAGGTAAAGATGAGGGTAATGGACAGAGGCCACCACAAAGGTCAGAAGGAATGTCCCACAGAGCAGGACTAGGAGTGGGGAGGGGAGGGCAGTAGAGGAGAACATAAATAGGGGTGGAGAGTGCAGGCAAGTCAAAAGGGCCTCAGGATAATGGAGAAAGGAAGTGGATAATTCAAAAAGGGCAACAGAAGAGTAACTCCACCTCCAGTCCTCCTGCAGCATGGCGTGGAAAGAGAAGTGAAGTCTTCAGGAAGACAGCGATAAAACACAGGGTCATTGCCAGCCCTAAGTCAGGTCTGGTTAGAAAGAAAAGATCCAAAGAGTGCTGGGAGATAAGATCTGCGATCAAGGATGTCATAGCTCAATTAGATCTACAGTTTAAGAGAGGTGCACAGCAAGTAGGAGGAACAACAAGGGGGGAGGAGGGGACAGGGGCAAGAGGGAGTCACAAAAAGCAGTCAAATAGCAGACACGATGACCGGAGGAGAGTGGGGTAAGAGACCAGGAGGGATGCCATGCCTGGTGAACGGGAATAAGACTCATAGCCACGGGGACAAGTGAGGGGATAAGAAGAAAGTCAAGAGGACAAGGTACAGCTTACCTAGCAGTAGACACCGAGAAGAAGTGACTGAGAAACGTGAAGAGGCCTGAGTCCATTTCTCTGCCCCATGGAACTCCCCTAAAGAGCAAGACCTGCTATTAGGAGCATGCCCGCGGTGCACATCATGGCGGCACAAAATGCCACAGTAGTGCTGATTAAGTAAGAGGCTTCTAGTCACCTGACATGGTCATGTGACAATACCAGGCAGTAACTGGCTGGTAGACAAAAGCCACACAGACGGCAAGATCCACTGGAACCCTGTGGATATTATTGGAGAGGGGATCACACAAGAACTGCAAAAGCATAGAACAGTAAGTAATAAAACTAAATAATGTGAAAATGCCGCAAAGGTGCTGATTAAGTATCTACCACTATCACTAGGAAGCTATTTCATGTAGTCTTCTGTCCTTTCCATAAATGAAACATTTGTGATGTTGCTCTTTAACCTTTCAAGATCAGCCCAAGATATCATAATTCCTCCTAAAGCCTGGATACATAGGCCTCTAGGAAATTTACGACCTTCCTCATTGAACACTGGCAGGGTCGGAATGGAAACAGAAAAATCAAGAGGCATGACCCTTTTTTTCCTTTAGAGACCTTCTGTGTATGTCCCATGCTTTTTTGAATTCAGATACTGTCCTCGTCTCTACCATTCCACACATCTACCACTTTTTCTGTAGAGAAATATTTGCGCATATTACTCCTGAGTCTATCCCCTTTTAAACTCATCCTATGCCCTCTTGTTGCAGCGCTTACTTTAAACTGAAAGATGCTCTCCTCTTGTGCATTTATGCCACAGAGATATTTAAATGTGTCTATCATATCTCCTCTATCCTGCTCATATTGTCAGGGGAATAGCAGTTCCACAGCAAAATGCCTCAAATGTGAATTTAACAATTACCAGGACCACTGAGTAAGCTACCATTTGTGTGAGAGGTATCAACCACCTTCAAAGACACGATAAAGACTATAAAAAGAGGTCTCTAAAAGGGTCGATAGCACTAATAGTCAGTTAGTATTCACATACTATCCAGCAAAATATTTTACCTATATTTCTAGAATACTTAATAAGTGGATACAGAGTGCAGAGGGACTGAATAACGTCAGTTGTTTCCAATCTTCTCCTCCTCCAAAATATCTGCGGGTTTTGCCGAGTGTGACTCCTAGTGTGAAATCTTATATTGTGTAACTATAATTTGTGTTGTTCTTCCTTAAATGCATAGCTTTGCACTTGTCCATGCATATTCTCCCTTGCAATTTCATAACAGCCATTCTCTACATATAAAGCATGCTTTATATGTGGAAAATGCTTTATAAAATAACCCCCTTTATTTATTTAGTTAACTGTATTTATATCCCGCTTTTCACCGGGTCAAAGCGGCGATATGTGCCTCGTTTGAAGCTAATATGTTTCTAGTGGACACTGCCCAATACATTCTCTCTTCTATGGAGAGGTGGTCATGAGAGGTACACAGATGCCTCAACTAAAGAACATCCTCTTATTTTTCTCTTTCTTTCCTCTTCTTCCCTTTCTCATTTTATTGTATTTGGGGGAGGGGGTATTGTTTACTGTACTGAATAATAATATAACTTTTGTATAGTTTTATGCTGAATATTTAAATAAATTAAATTATTTTAAAAAATTTTGACGGTATAACTATTTGTTCTCATCTTTAGAAGAATCTTAAAAGGAAAAAGCTAAGGAAGAAAGGAGTCTACTCTCCCCGCCCCATAAAAGATAAAAAGCAAACTTCTTTTATTTCCCCAGAGGGAGCTTTAGAAACAATTTTAGTTCCTGCAGAGGAACATTTCTAACTCCTCCTTGGGGTAGGAGAGTGGAGAAAAACATTTTAAGGTGGTCACAGTTTAAGGAAAAGATGTCTTCAGGGGAAATATCTGGCTTCTAGAGGAAATGTCTTAAATGTAAGAATTTTATCCTCACTTGCTATCAAATTTAGCCTCAATTTTTTTGTTTCTGGATATTGTTCTCCAGGAGCACCAGGAATCAGTCCTCATGACCCTCCCTCCTCCCCTTGGAGTTGCAGTCATATGATTCATTTTATTATTTTTGCTGTCTTTTAGCTATGTCATCAGACTGAGCAAGATGGCACTCTTGAGCGGGAAGGGGACCGGGCATGCGCGCTGCATTCCCAAAGGCTTTCTTTGAAAGCTGGGGAAATGCTCTGCACGAGGGTTCCGTCGGCGCCGACGTCACCCATATGTGAGGACTGATTTCTGCTGCTCCTGGAGAACACCTGTTACAGGTGAGTAACTACTCTCTGCGGAACCCTCATGTGGTATCTGCACCCATGGCTCCATCTTTATTGGCACATGAACTTTCCTGTTATCTGTAGTCTGACTTTGGAAGACACGGATCACCTGTATCCACAAAGAAATAGTCTGAAATTGATTATAGAATGTAAGTCCTAGATGAGACGCACATTAAGGGAAGATTCAGAGAACATTTCTCCCAAATGGTTTCCATCCTTGATCATGCCACATGAGGAACGTGATTAGAGGCCATGCAGCTTTTAGAAAGTATGGTGTCTAAATGAGAATGTCATCCAGATTTGGGAAGACGGGTAGTATATGCATTCTTAGGAAAGTTATAATTCTCTGATCACCTTGGTGATATCCTGGGGATCATTGCAAGACCATAGAATAAGGCTTTGTACTGAGAATGTTGCTGCACCAGGATGAATTTTATTTATTTTTCACATACATTTGCCATTGGGATATAGAAGCACTTATCTTGTAGATTCAGGAAGCAGTGTCAAATCTGAACTGATTGGTTTAAATTTTTGTGGTCCAGAATTGGCCCTCTTCTTTTTTTTAATTAGAAAACAGTTGGAATAAACCACCCAAACCATTTTTCAGGGAAAACAAGACTATATCCTTCTTCAAAAGAGTTGCTAGGTGGTGTCGTACAGTTCTTTAGACTTTTATGTGGAAGTTTGATAACGTATAAAGCAACTCTTGTAGAAATGATAAATGGAAATTACACTAACCTGGTAATTGTAGTTCCTGGAGGGTCCAGTTTAGTCCTCCAACATCGGGTAGTGCCCCTCCTCCTGCAGCCGGGAGACTGGACCAATCAAATCTTCTGTAGTATATATGCAGCAGGAGCTCCCAGAAGTCCCCAGTGTACTAGTAACAAAGCATACTTAACGAAGCAACACATTAGATTAATATACAAAATGACCTAATTAAAGAACAATTTGTTCCCCCCCAAGGAATATCCAACCCCCTCCCCAAACGAGGAAGTCAGAACACTGCATTGCGCCGGCACCGACGCCTCAGGAATCAAAACACCGCTCCCCACCAGAAGTTCAGGAGCTGCCTGAACCCCCGAGACAGGGAAGAGCCTCTGCAAAAAACGCGGCTGCCACAGAGGGACCGAACGGCAAGAGGAACCGTCTTAATATCAACCGTTCGGAAAGGCGCGCCGCACCACATTAGCAGATAGTCGGGAGGGAAGGAGGACTAAACTGGACCCTCCAGGAACTACAATTACCAGGTTAGTGTAATTTCCATTTCCTGTTCGGTAATCCAGTTTAGTCCTCCAACATCGGGATGTAACAGAGCAGTTAAGACCGGGCAGGACCTTGCCATCCGGCGCGCAGAACCGCCGAACCAAAACAGGAATCCCGAACCGCTGACACATCTAAGCGATAGTGTCTACTGAAAGCATGCAGAGACGACCAAGTGGCCGCCCTACAGATATCTGCCGGCGGAACCAGGCTATACTCCGCCCAAGAGGTCGCCTGAGCCCTAGTAGAATGAGCCCTCAGACCCTCCGGAACAGACCGCTGTTGCAACAGATACGCGGACGCGATCGCCTCTTTGAGCCATCTAGCAATGGAGGCTTTAGCCGCCGCTTCCCCTTTACGCGCACCCCCGAAGAGCACGAAAAGCCGGTCAGATTTCCGAAAAGACTCGGTAACCTTTAAATAACGATGGAGCGTACGACCCACATCGAGCCGGAGAAGCCCTTTGTCCGTTGACCCGACAGATTGCGAAGAAAGCACTGGAAGAAACACTGTCTGATTCATGTGAAAGGGAGACACCACCTTTGGCAGAAAGGAAGGAACCGGACGGAGAACGATCCGATCCGCGGAAAAAGACAAGAAAGGCTCTCGACAGGACAATGCATGCAGATCTGAAATGCGCCGTGCCGAACAGATGGCTACAAGAAAAACCGCCTTCAGCGCGAGATCTTTCAGAGACGCCATGCGCAGGGGCTCAAAAGGTTCACGAACCAGGGCCCTCAGAACTAAATTCAAGTTCCAAGGAGGAACGAAAACTCTGCGGGAGGGCCGCAAATGAAAAACAGCCGTAAGGAATCGGCGTACATCCGGATGAGCCCCGAGCAGACGACCCAAAACCTTGCCGCGGTAACACGAGATAGCCGCCAGCTGGACTTTTAGGGAACTAGCCGCAAGGCCCTTATCGAAACCATCCTGAAGAAAACTTAAAACGACGGGCACTGAAACCGTCGCCGCCCGGACTCCCCGCCGGGAGCACCAGTCTTCAAAAATCCTCCAAATCCGAATGTAAGTAAGAGAAGTGGATGTTTTCCTCGCCCGCAGAAGGGTAGAAATCACCGCGGGGGAGTAGCCCTTCCTTTTCAGCCGAGCCCTCTCAATGGCCAAACCGTAAGCGAAAATCGATCCACTTGGGGCATCCGCAAGGGACCCTGAAGAAGAAGATCCGGTAGAGCGGGCAGGAGCCAAGGAACGCCGTCACTCAACCGGACCAGATCGGCATACCAGGGCCTCCGGGGCCAATCCGGGGCCACCAGTAACACGCGACCCCGGTGGCTCTCGATACGTTGTACTACCCGGCCGATCAGAGCCCACGGAGGAAAGACATAAAGAAGACCGGACGTTGGCCACGGCTGAATGAGAGCGTCGAGCCCCTCGGACATGCGCTCCCTTCGCCTGCTGAAGAAGCGCCCTGTCTTGGCTGATTGAAAGGTCGCCATGAGATCCATGATGGATGGACCCCACCGCCGGACGATTTGTGCGTAAACCTGTGGGTTTAGCTCCCATTCTCCGGGGTCCACCTGCACTCTGCTGAGAAAATCGGCCTGGACATTGTCTACGCCCGCAATGTGAGCCGCCGAGATTGCTGGAAGGCGAGTTTGCACCCAGTTGAACAAGGCCGCCGCTTCTGCCTCCAGGGCCACGCTGCCGGTACCCCCTTGGCGATTGATGTAAGCTACAGTGGACGCATTGTCCGACAGGACTCTCACCGGCCGTCCGAGAACCAGGGTCTCCAGGTCCACCAGGGCTAGCCGGACTGCCCGCAATTCGAGACGGTTGATCGACCAAGAGGCCTCCAGGGGAGACCATTCCCCCTGAGCAAAGCGGGACTCGCAGTGAGCCCCCTAGCTGGTTAAGCTCGCATCCGTCGTGAACGGAACCCACAGAGGAGGCTCCAAGGGAATCCCTCGCGACAGGTTCTCGGCGGAGAGCCACCACCGGAGGGATCGGCGAACCGTCTTTGGGCAAGGCAATCTCTTGTTCAGCGAGTCGAACTGGTTGGACCAACGTCGCAGAAGAGCACTCTGCAGCGGACGCATGTGGAAGCGCGCCCAAGGCACCACCTCCAAGGTCGCCGCCATCGTGCCGAGGAGCCGCAGGTACCACCACGCCGACGGAGCTGGCATCCCCCGGAAGAGACGGACCAGAGCCCGCAACGCCAGCACGCGTCGCTCCGGAAGGCACACCAAGCCCCTTGCTGTGTCGAAGCGGACTCCCAGATACTCGAGATCCTGTGACGGAGACAGACAACTCTTGCATTCGTTCACCACCCATCCGAGGGACCGAAGGAGATCCACCACCCTGCTCGTGACTTGCACACACTCCCGACTGGACTTCTCTCGAATCAACCAGTCGTCGAGATATGGATGGACCAGGATGCCCTCCTTGCGCAACGCCGCCGCAACTACAACCATTACCTTTGTGAAGGTGCGGGGAGCCGTGGCGAGTCCGAACGGCATGGCCCGGAATTGAAAATGGCCCCACAGGAGCGCAAAGCGGAGAAACCGTTGATGGGAGGGCCGGATGGGAATGTGTAAATAGGCCTCTGTAAGATCGAGGGATGTCAAAAATTCCCCTTGACGCACCGCTACGATGACTGACCGCAGGGTCTCCATGCGAAAGTGCGGTACTCTGAGAGCGCGATTCACGCCTTTGAGATCCAAGATCGGACGAAGGGAACTGCCCTTTTTGGGAACCACAAAATAGATGGAGTAGCGACCTGCGCCTCTTTCCAAGGGCGGGACCGGAACCACGGCCCCCAGAGAGAGAAGCCGATCCAGGGTCACGCGGATGTCCCGCGCCTTTTGAACTCCCTTGCTGGGAGACAGAACAAACGAATCCGGAAGTGGGTGCGCAAACTCTAGGGCATAACCTTCTTCTATAATCTGCAGCACCCACCGATCTGACGTAATTTGGGCCCAAGAAGGAAGAAAGTCGCGCAAACGACCCCCGATGACCGGGTCTTCCTCTAGAGCCCGCCTCGTTTCATTGTGGCTTGCGATTAAAGGAAGAGGCCGAGGAAGAGGCGGCTCCGGAGAAGCCCCTTCCCGCTCCTCTGAAACCACGAAACCCTTGATGTCGGGTTCCAAAACGACCGCGCTGCGAAGTCCACAGCCGGGAAGAACGAAATCTGCGCGCATCCCGAAACTGGCCGTGCGCTGAGGTGGACGACCTATTAAGCTTAGGCTTATCCTCTGGAAGCCGACCACCCTTAGACTCACCGAGATCCTTCACCAACTTATCCAGAGCCTCACCAAATAACAACCTGCCCTTAAAGGGTAGTTTACTGAGGCGAGACTTGGAAGGACCGTCGGCCGCCCAATTGCGCAACCAGATGGACCGTCGTGCCGCTACCATGGAGGCCATGCTATTAGCTAGGGAGCGTATTAAATCATAACACAGATCCGCCAAGTAGGCCGATCCCGACTCCACGCGGGCAACGTCCAACAGCCCCTGTTGGTCCATACCGGACCCCGAGTGCAGGTGCTGCGACCATCGCAAACAAGCTCGAGCTACCCACGCCCCACAAATAGAAGCTTGTAACGATAAGGCGTTGGTCTCGAAGGCTTGCTTCAACAAATTATCAACCTTTTTGTCCTGAACATCCCTCAGGGCCGCGGCCCCTTCAACCGGGATGGTGGTTTTCTTAGTCACTGCCGAAACGGCAGCATCCACCCGTGGAGACTTAAACAAGTCCCTGTCCTTGTCTGCAAGGGGGTAAAGACGATTCATGGTCCGAATCCCTTTCAAAGCGGATTCCGGTTGCTCCCATTCCGCATGGATCATCTGCTCAACTACTCGGTGCACAGGCAAAACTACCTTGGCATCCCTGACCGCCTGAATGAGAGGATCCTCGAGACCCTCCTCCTCCAGCGGCCGCACCGCAGAGAGGTTAAGTGCTTGGAGAGACTCCGTGACCAAAGGTACCAGCTCGTCCCTTCGAAACACCCGAATGATGCGAGCCTGATCCTCCAGTTCTGGAAGCTCTCCGTCTTCTAACTCCTCCGCCTCAATATCCGGATCCCCCTCAGTCTCGGAATCCGGGAGGCAAAGGGCGCCCTGATCCTGGTCCCCCAACCTGGGCCGCTTGACCGCGGGTTGGGAAGACCGCTGAACCCCCCCCCGCGGATGCTGGGGGGAGAGAGGTGGGCCAAGCCTCCGGCAAATGACCAGACCGGCTTAAGCAGAAGGCCTGATGCATGAGAAGAACAAAATCCGGGGAAAAGTCTATAGGCGACGCTACCATAGCCGCCTGCTGGAGCTCAGGGACCGACGTATTAGACGCTGGGCCCAGACCAGAAGGAAGGATGCTCGGTGAAGGGACACTGTCCCCCGAAAGGGAAGGGTCCCCGGGCACATGCTGTTCCTTAATTTCAATAGGCAGCTCCAGTTCTGAAGAAACTGCAGCACAGCTCTTACAGATTCCAGAGTCAGTCATTGTACCTCTGCGGGAGCCACAAATTACACACTGAGTTTTGGCAGCCATGCCCAGGCCACCTGCTCTCAGGGAAAAATAAGGCAACAGGAACAGGGAAGCCCACACCAAGGGGACTAACCTTATTCAATTCAGCACAGTATTAAATTTAAAACCTTTTTTTTTTTTTTTTTTTTTTTTAAAGTAAAAAAAATAAACCCCAGAAACCTAGGGGTGCCCTGAGCAAAATCGCCAGCAAAAGAAACCCCAAAAACACCAGGGGAACCCGTGCGCAAGTGTTAAAAAGTGCCCTTAAAAAGCACACTTTAGAAATCCAAAATGGCCGCCGCACTTTTTCACCCGCGGTAAAAAACGGCGCGAAAATACAAAGGTACCCAAATAATATGGAAAAGAAAGAAAACGACCCTCTAATACAGGGCAAGCGAAAAAAAGCAGGAAAAAGTGCAATTTGGAAGCCAGGGGAGCCGACAGAGCCTCTGCCCAAGCAAAGAACAGAGAGCTTAAAACAAGGAAAATTCCTACCAGCTCTGGGAACAGCAAGGAACTCAGCCCACTTCTCCAAGTGACAGGCAATGTTGCAGCCGGTATGGCTCTTCCCCGAACAGCCTTGGGGAGAGCTCAACCCAGGCTTAAGAGATTCCCAGGCAGAAAGGCAGGAGCCCAAGGCCGGTCTGGCTTTCCCCAGAAAGTCTCCTGTGTCTTTTTCTTTTTTAAAGATACAGCTACCTAGCAAAAGAAATAGAATATAAAGGACCAGAAATAAACCCCAAAAGAACTAACTAACTAGTGTTGCTCCTTCAAGTGTCACTTAGCGTGCCCAGCAAGGGCACAGAAGTCCTCCAGCTGCAGGGAGACTGGACACACTGGGGACTTCTGGGAGCTCCTGCTGCATATATACTACAGAAGATTTGATTGGTCCAGTCTCCCGGCTGCAGGAGGAGGGGCACTACCCGATGTTGGAGGACTAAACTGGATTACCGAACAGGAAATCCCTGTTTGATTTGCCATCAAGGTTCACAATTTCTTGGGTAGGTTGTAAGCTTACCCCTCACCATATTAGGGCAACCTCCCCCCCTTTCTTACCCAGTACAGGGGCCCCAAACACGCCGCCAATTGATCCCTCTTGTAACTTGTCCCCCTTAGATTGATGTGTTTCCTGCAACATAATGATATCCCTCCTATGTTGTTGCAGCACCCTCAAAACCTTTTGACGCTTGATCGGGCTACCCAACCCACAGACATTCCAAGAGATAACCCTCAGCTTGTAATCAATAATGAAGCAGATATCCACTGAGAAAACTCCATGTTCTCTCCTGAGGAGACCCCCACCCTCCCCAAGCAAGCAAGCAACCAACATCCAGGGAAGGGAACCTAAAAAGATCCTCTTCCACTGTGCACTAGTAGGTAGATCTAATTTCTCCACCCCTCTCCTCCCCACCCACACCCCATACCCTCTATCCCAACCCGTTCCATCTCTTTCCTCTATTATCCACTCGCCCAACCAGTGATCGTTGATGTATAGGGGCCCTCTCCCCCCAACCCAGGTATCCCAAGTGCTCACCCCTCTAACTCCATACTCGGAGTCAGAAAGCCACATGCAAGCCCACCTCACCCCATCCATACAAACATTCATGCAAACCCCTCCCACATAAGTCACGTTCATTCCACCTCCTCCCTCCCCCCACGCAGACACCTATTCCAAGACCTGCTGAAACACCCCCTAATTGCTTGGCAGCGGGCTTACCCCTTCTGACACATCCAGTTGCCATGATTTCCACCCACACATACATACAGCCTAGCACCCCTGTACATGCTCATCCTAGCCCACAACCCAGACAATTCCTTCCCATTGCAGATCACTTCACACAACCCCCCTTTCATATTCTTTCCATACCAATCCAAATAGGCAAGTTATCACACTTCCAACAGCCAACCAAACATTTACAGAACAGTAATGCAATCATTATTGAGACTATAGAACAAGTAAAGGAAAATATGAACTGGTGGCCAGAGTCCTGAAATGGGGAAGTATGTCCACCACTGGGGGCAGGGTACTAAGTCAAGTTGTCTCCAGTCCAGGTGCATCCAGTCCTTAAGCACCCAAATCCAGATATTATGCCTCTCTCTCAAATAAGAGAGCTCCAAATAATACTCGCTGATCCAGTGCATCCCCGTAAAGCTGGCCAGCAATCACATCAGGATCTGACCCAGCTGACTGGCAGCACCGATAATTCCCACATAGCTTCAGTCTAACACAAAGTCTCAGGGCAAAAATACATCCGCAGAGGCCCATAGTTCCCCGTCAAGTCACCAACAAAATCTGCAGTTTCAGCAGCCTCAGACAGCTGCACCAAAGACAGTCTCTCCAGAATCCAGAAGCTTTCAGGACTGTTCAAGATGTTCCTTACAATAGGCTTTGTGGTGATGCTAAAAAGATGTTGCTGACCCCGATATGCAAAGCACAGCTTGGCAGGATAGATTAGGGAGAAACACACTTCCTTGTGTATCAGCAGACTGCAGACATCTGCGAAGACCTTCCGTTTCAGGGAGAAAGTTGTGGACTAGTACTGAAATATTAACACTTGTCAGCTTTCATGTTTGAGAGATTGTTGGTTCTGTCCTGCTCGCAATATCTCTTCCTTCTGCAGAAAATTTAAAAAGCAAGCCAGGATCACCCGTGGTCGATGATTTCCCTCCGGATGGAGTCCCAGTCAGTACTGGCGACTGCTCGACAGCCACCTTTCCTGACAACCTGTCCAAGTGTAGACTCAGGGGCAGCCCCTAATTTCCTGATCGGTGACAGACTGCTATTTCCACAGCCTCGGTTCATGAGGTCATAGAGCTTAGCCTCCTGCTTGGGAATGAGGGCTTCCAATTGTTGCCGTTTTTGCGTGCAGTCCTGCCCACTGTCCTCAAGCATGGACACTCGCTGTTCCATCAGGGTCACTCTAGCTTGCTAAAGTCTGCCAGAGATTGCACCACTTGTGCCGACTGGTCTGTGATTCCCATAAACAGACTATCCAGAGCCCTCACCACTGCATTAGACACTTATTCCACCATGTAGGAACATCTCCAAATGCAGACTGGGAGGTGAATCATCTGCCATTTTGGTGTTGCCGGCACAGCCTCTCTCTTGCTGTGCTATCTTGGCTGCCATTAATTGCGCTGGGACCGGAGCATGGCAAAAACAATGAGACAACCTTCTAGGGGGTCTTCCCTCTCCCAAACAGGTAGGTACAGCTAAAAGTTTGGGCACTGTGGTGGGTTGGAGAGGAAGAGAGGCCCTGGAGCTGAAACACACTGCTCCTATCCAGCTCATTGCATCACATGATCTCCAGATGCTGAGGCTTTAATGGAAGAGGCTGACTTGGATTTAGTGGTACTTACGGAGACATGGTTCAGGCACAACCATGAATGGGATGTAATTATACCTGCTACACTTTATACAGAAAGGACAGGGTAGGAAGAAGGGGAGAAGGAGTGGCACTATATGTAAAAAGTAATATTAAAACTATAGAATTACAGGGCTAAAAACGGAGAGAGGAGACACGGTGGGATAAACTAGAAAGAGGAAAAGGGAAATCCATTTGCATTGGAGTGATATACAGATCCCCCTCACAGGGAGAAGAAGTGGATAGAGATTTTATAGAAGACATACACAGTATTGCCATGAAAGGAGAAGTGCTACTGACAGGTGATTTTAACATATCAGATGTTGATTGGCATATCCCTGCTGTGGTGTCATCTAGAAGTAAGGAGATCCTGGATTCTCTAAAAGGAGAACTATTCAGGCAACTGGTACCAGAACCCACACGTGAAGGGGTCATACTGGATTTGGTGCTTACCAATGGGGAAAAGTGTTTCTGATGTTATAGTGGGAGATCATCTCACATCCAGTGATCACCAGATGATGTGTTTAAGTATTCAGACCAGGGCTGATAAAATCCATTCAAAAACGAGGGTCTTGGACTTTAGGAAAACTAATTTTGCCAAGATGGGACAATACCTCAAGGAGTCGTTAGCAAGATGGGAACAGCTGTGGAATGTAGAAAAACAGTGGGCAAAACTGGAAGGGGATATTTTGAAGGCAGCAAACCTTTTTGTTAGAAAGGTACTTGTGAACTAGATTGGCCACTTTTGGAAACAGATACAGGACATGATAGACCTTGGTCTGACCCAGTATGGCATATCTTATGTTCTTAAATGTAAAAGAAAAAGGAGACCACTATGGTTCTCAAAGAAGTAGCTGAAAAGATGAAGAAAAAGAGGAAGCCTTCAAGAAATACAAGAGATCACAGAGAGAGGAAGACCCGAATCTATATTTGGAAAAACAGAGAAGCTAGCAAAGTAGTCAGGACAGCAAAGATACAAAAAGAAGAAATAGCTAATACAATAAAATGAGGGGATACGACTTTTCAGATATGTTAGTGACAGGAGGAAGGGCAAAAGTGGTATTGTCAGACTCAAGGGTGAAGGGGAGGAATATGAAGAAGCTGATAAGGATAAAGTGAAATTGCTTAACAAATATTTGTGTTCTATATTCACAGACGAGGGGCTAGAAGCAGGACTTCAGACAACACTCACATATAGAAACAGAAGTGACAGGGATCTCGAATGATTTTCAGAAGACTGTTTTCGTGAGGAACTAGCTAAACTAAAAGTAGACAAAGCAAGGGGACTCAATGGGATACATCCAAGAATACTGAAGGAACTTGGTGATGTTCTGGCGGCTCAAATAACCTTCTCAATGCTTCACTGGAGTCGAGAGTGGTTCCAGAGAACTGGAGAAAGGCACAATTGGTCCTTTTTCACAAAAGAGGAAGAATGAGGTTGAAAACTACAGGCTGGTTAGTCTAACCACTGTGGTGATTAAACTATTTGAAACGCAACTAAAAGAGAGAATAGTGAAATTTCTGGAGTCCAATGGATTGCAGGATGAGAGGCACATGGGTTTACCAGAGGTAGGTCTTGTCAGAGAAATCTGATTGATTTCCTTGACTTGGTGACCAGGGAGTTGGACCGAGGGAGAGCTCTAGATGTGGTATACTTAGATTTCAGTAAAGCCTTTGACACCATTCTGCACAGGCGACTTATAAACAAACTGAGCACACTAGGGATGGACCTTAAAGTTACTGATTGGGTTAGGAATTGATTGAGTGAGAGGCGGCAAAGGGTACAGGTAAATGGAGATGGTGGTTACAAGAGGTATGCCGCAGGGATCTGTCCTTGGTCCGGATTCTTTTTAACATCTTTCTTAGTGATATTGCGGAAGGGCTGTCGGCTAAGGTTTGCTCTTTGGAGAGGATACCAAAATCTGCATAGAGCAGACACCCAGTAGTGAGTATATAACATGAGGAGGGATCTAGCTAAGTTTGAAGAATGGTCGAGAATTTGGCAGTTGAGATTTAATGCTAAAAAAATGCAGGGTCTTGCATTTAGGCTGCAAAAATCCAAGGGAGCGGTACAGTGTAGGGGGTGAAGTACTTCTGTCCATGAAAGAAGAACGGGATCTGGACGCGATTGTGTCTGACAAACAAAGTAGCTAAACAGGTAGAAAATGCGATGGCGAAAGCTAGAAGGATGCTTGGGTGCATAGGGAGAGGAATGGCCAGCAGAAAAAAAGGAGGCGATAGTGCCTCTGAATAAGTCTCTGGTATGACCTCATTTGGAGTATTATGTGCAATTCTGGAAACCATAGCTTCAAAAGGATATAAACAGGTTGGAGCCTGTGCAGAGGGTGGCTACTAAAATGGTTAGTGGTATTCATTATAAAGCATATGAGGACAGACTTAAAGATCTTAATAAGTATACTTTAGAGGAAAGTCAGGACAGAGGAGTTAGAGATTTTTAAATACCTTTGTGGCATAAATGCACAGGAGCAGAGCTTCTTTGGATTGAAAGCAAGCTCTGCTATGAAGGGACATAGGATGAGAGTGAAAGGGGATAGAATCAGGAGTGATATGTGGAAATATTTCTTTATGGAAAAAGTGGTGGAATAGATTCCCAGTGGAGGTGGTAGACATGAGGACAATATCTGCATTCAAAAAAGCATGGGACAAACATAGAAGAACTCTAAAGGTAAAAAGGGGACTACTGTGGTTGATATGGAAAGGCAGGCTAGATAGAAACATGATGGCAGAAAAAGACCACGTGGCCTATGTAGGTAAAAGAAAATGCATTATGGGACACATGTACATTGAACTGTATTCAAGGAAGGCAATTTTCAGTCATGCTAACTGCCTGTATAAACTATTGGAAATTTTAATCCCCAAGTAATATGCTGCAATCACATCTTGAAATTCTTTAGAGTATGTTCCGTTCACTGGTAAATTCTGTCTGTCAAATATGCTTCTTACAAGCAGTACATTTGTGCTGATTACAAAAAGGAATATTAACTATTCGAATGTTATAAAAAGCCCCCATCTCATCTTAAACTCAAATTAATTATTGAGAAAATAGCAACAAAGGATGTCACTTTAGAAAGGTTGCATGGCATTTACACTTCTAAATGGCATAAGTGCACGGATGCCAATTTTACAGTGCCACTATTTATATGTGTACATGCCACAGTTGCGCATATTTAAAGGAGGCATGTTGTGAGTGTGATTTGGACCATCCAAGAAAATACATGTGCATGAGTAGGAACTCATATCTATTTTTAAAAATTTCCAGATCAGCATTTATACCTGTCCCAAGGCACACACAAGTGTCAGCTCCCTGTTCGTCTGGACTGTAGGTTTCTGCCAGCGATAGAGGGGGTAGTTCTGCTTACTTCAGTGATGTCTAATACCACATCAAGAAGTTCTTTAAAAAGTTATTTCACGCAGCTCCTTAATGGCTCCTCTTGTACGTGTAATTGCTAGATCAGGGATACTTACATATGTAGTTCATATGTAACTACTGGTGCTTTACACATGTGAAGCCCCAAGTGATGCCACTTCTTTAAAAATTATTTTTCTTTTATTTGTAAAGTGTTTGTTTTCACTGGATGTGCCATCAAATGCATGTGTTGTATATGCTGCGCTATGTAGATATATTTTACAAAAGGCTGTGTTCAGCACACACTTTTATTAAATACTCAGAGAATTTAGAACTCCCTAATTTGAACATCCCAATTCCCATCTAGATGCTCTGTCAAAATGAGGCTTAAAGCTTTCAGATGTCCCCTCATCCTTCTTATATCCTTGAAAACCAAGTATGAACTTTTCAAGCAAATTCCCAGGTAGTGGCCAAGGAATGACTAAGAAAAGGAAATATGGCTACAACAGATCTGCACCCTTACTACAGCAAGGACTGATTCTGTCGATGGCATGAGAGATATTTTAAGAAAAAACATTTTATTTTTCTAATAAGATGGGTGAAAAGTTCTACAAAATTTTAATTCAAAGCACTAAGTATTCAAATTATCACATACCTACAACCACTGTTCCCTCTAAGCTGTGCGCGCGCACACACCTCGCCGAGCGAGCGCACATACTTTACAACAGAGCGCACAAAAATTACGGCTCTGATTCTGATAGAAAACAGACGTCTTAAAATTTAAAAGTTGATTGTAATTACTAGAAATTTCCCGCTTCATTTAGTAATCATCTATTTTCATTTAATTTGATTAAAATCAATGTGGTGTACATACTGTATTCTGACGTGTAGTCAAATTTTAAAGTATATAACTCCGAGTGTCATTATGTGGCGCACAAAAATTTAACCTTCCTTCAAAAGCTGCACACAGCTGATATTTTATGCGCACACAGCCTACAGAAAATTAGAGGGAACATTGCCTACAACTATTAATAGGAAATTATAGTACCAGGGAGACTGCAAGGGTATTAGGTACCCTAGGCAAATCTACAGTTTTGCACTCCAATCAATATTTTGGGCCTCTAGGTGCACCTCAAGGATTTTTCAATAATTAAAATCACCATGATCACCCTAACACCACCTTCCAAAAGAGATCCTGTAGGAACAGTTTGTCATAATACAGTTAAATGTTAAATTTTGTTCTGTATATACATACATATTAAGGATGATTTTCAAAAGTCATTTAACTGGGTAAATGACTATGTACCTTAGTAAATGAGCTATCTGAAAACTGGCCATCTTCTCCGCTAGTAGCAGTACCTGCTGATGGTTCTTAAGGACATGTGGTTCTCAGGACCTATTGTTATGCTTTGATTGCAACTGCTACCTCTGAGCAGGCCCGGATTTAGGCACAGGTAACTGCTTCTAGTGCCAAATATTAATAGGTGCTGGAACATAATTTTGGGGGGGGGGGGGAGGGGGGAGGATTGTGCCACCCACAGCAGTAGCAACAACCCAAAGTGAAACTTAAGCATGGAGCCTGCCTGCCTTCATACTCTCACAGGCTCATGGTGCCCCATCTCTTTCTAGCCCCTCTCTGCAGGAAGAGATAGGGCACCGTAGAGCCTATCAAAGCACAAAGTTAGGCAGACTCCGAGTTCAAGTTTTACTATGGGTCATTGCTACTGCTGTGGCTGGCACAAACAGGCAGATGAGTGGGGGTATTTGAAGACTGGGACAAAAGGGAGGATGTGGGCTGACAATCATGGGAGGGAGGAGGAAATGATAATCTCCCCCCCCCCCCCCACTTAGTCCTTGGGTGCCTAAAATGTAAATCCAACTCTGACCCTGATAAGTTGTCATCCTAGGTGCCCACCTAGTCTGCCTATCAATTAAGCAGGCTTCCTAATGTACAATTATGAAATATTTAAGAGTACCTGAAAGCAAATCAGCCAAATATTTAAATTCCACTGGCGACGTTGCTTTATTAAACACCGGCCATGGCATTTAAATAAAAAGTATATTCAGCACCATTATCTGGATAGCGACTGACACTCTATGGTGTAATTACCACTCGAGTTATCCTAGATATATTCAATATGCTATCCAGATTGCTTATTTTCCCTCCTAAAGTTATTCATATATTCAGTCTGCTATCCAGATTAACTACCACCACAATCCAGGTAATTTCCAGGACCGTACATGCTCTGCCCACCATACTGCACGGATAGTGCCAGGGCATTAAGCAATGATTTCAGCAGCACTTTCAGCAGGCACACCTGGCCAGGGGCACTTATCTTTTGAATGTCAGTCTGAATGAAGATGTGGTGGATCAACACATTATATTTCATTCCATCCGAAAAGAAAAATGACAATTTGCCATTAACAAAACAGTATGAAAGAAAAATATACCAAGTCATTTATATAGCACTACAAGGTGGTATTTATCCTATAGACGTCAACTACAGTCAGTCAGAATATCATTACAATATCTACTTACTGCATTTTTGCCTTGGATCCTACAGGCACTGCATGTTTTGCATTCAATACATTGCCATCGTAAAGCCTTCACATTTGTCGTTAACTCGGGACAGAATTTTAAACATGATGGATGCCCTACAAACATAAAAATAAACATATGCCACACTAAAATATCTTTTAAAGTCATTCAAAATTGTATTTTACAGATGGGGATTCATAACTTAAGAAATCAGTCCATTAAAATGAAACCATGAATGCTGTCGCAAATCAAGAATATTCAAAAAATTCTGAAATACAGAGAAGTCGTACCAATATATATGGTGCACTTGGTGCTGTAACTTTTCAGATCTCCCAAAATAATGCAAATAAAGCTTACTCCCTAAAATCTCACTCAAATTTTTAAAGTTCAAATTAAAAGGATCAATATGCATTTTCCATAATCAGACATAAGAGAAACTAACTATTAACAAAAAGGTGAAAAGCAAGAGAAATTGAAGGTTTCTTTGTGAGAAAGCATGTCTCATACAGGATACAATGAAGATATGGACCTTTATTTTGCATCAATACTACAGGAATATTACAGGAATTATGCAACTTTGTTTTTTTATCTCAGTTCTGCTGGCCATAGATCAGATAAGAAAAACTCATGTGCATGTATGTTCAGTGTCTGATGTGCTATAATATTTCTGTATATATAAACTGGTCAATGATAAGAATCAGCAGGAGCACAGATTCTACTCAGTCTGCCTTTTCTGGACCGGCTCATGGTGAGATACAATAGCAAAAATGAACAAAATGCTGTTTGGTTTGCATTTCAGCTACCATTTAGGGAAAAATCCCTTGCCACTTGTAATTTCTCCCATTCCACTTTTGCAGTTTTCTGTGGATCCTCCTCCCCCCCCACCCCCCACCCCCAACCAAACACCCTTCCTTACCCCATCCATTATCTTCAATGGATGGGAATAATCTCCCATCACTCCTGTCCTACCAGTTTATAAAATAAGCAGCAGCAGGGCAAAGCGTAGTTACTCACCTGTAACAGGTGATCTCCAGGAAAAGCAGGAATCAGTCTTCACATACTGTATGGGTATCGTCCATACCAATGGAGCCTGCACGGGAACGCTCCCCAGCGTCCAATAGCAAAGCTTTTGGGAGCACTCCACTGTGCCTGCACATCTGCCTTCCTAACTCCTCTCCACAGTTAAGTTTGTAGCTGAGAAAAGAGGAAAAAAGAAATACCCAACAACTCCCAGGAAGGAGGGTGGGTTGTGAAGACAGATTCCTGCTGCTCCTGGAGATCACCTGTTACAGGTGAATAACTACACTATCTCCAGGAACAAGCAGGAATGCAGTCTTCACATATGGACTCAGTAGCTCCCAGGCACCAGACTGAAAAGACATCTTTGAGGCTAAGGAATGGAGCCAAGAAGGTATGGACACAAAGTAGCCAAAGTGGACTCGAGTGCAGCAAGCAGGAGCATGGAGCAAGGAGTCAAGTGCCAAAGAAGTGTAATGGAAGGAGTTGTGATTAAGTCCCAAAGAGATGCCGAAGAACAGCTTGGCCAAAGACAGCATCCCAACAGGAGTCCCTGTCAAGGCAATAGTGAGCAGAGGACCAGGCAGCTGTCCAGCAGATCTCCTCTATGGAGAAAGAACGGAGGTTGGTGACTGAGGTTACCATAGCTGTCATGTTGTGAGCAGTAATGTGACCCTAGAGAGGGAGTCCTGCTTGAATATTGGCAAAGGAAATGCAGTAGGCAATCCAATTGGATAGGGTGCATTTTGACATGAAAAGACATAAATGGCTTGGGTCGAAGGAAATAAATAATTGAGAGGATTTCCTAAAATCCTTGGTCTTGTCCAAGCAGTAAGCATGAGCGCGCTTGTAATCCAAAGTATGCAACGCTGCTTCAACTCTTGAGGCATGCAGCAGAGAAAGACCACCGGCAGCATGACAAATTAGTTGAGATGAAAAGTTGAGACTACTTTTGGTAGGAAGTGCGGATTAGTATAGAGAACCACCTTATCATGGTGAAATAGAGTGTAGGGGAGATCCATCACTAAAGCCTGTAGTTCGCTAATGTGACGAGCTGAGGTGAGGGCAATATGACCTTCCAAGATAAGAGTTTCAGAGAAGTGGTAGCTAGAGGCTCAAACGAGGCTTTTAGAAACAGTGCTAGGACCATGTTGAGGTCCCAAGTCACTGGCAGTGGTTTGATCAGTGGCTTGTAAAGCAGAAGACCCGACAAGAATCGTTGTACCAAGTGGTGCGAGGAAATAGGATGCCTATCCAGTGGGTTGTGATAGAGTTCATATCTCAGTGCCATCGCTGCCTAACAGAGTTAGTCTTAAATCCTGTGGAAGACAAGTAGAGAAGATATTGTAGAAAATGCTCCACTGGGCAATAAGAAGGGTTCATTTGCTGTGGGGTGCACCAGAGAGTGAACTGCCGCCATTTGAAGGCATAAAAATGTCTGGTAGATGGCTTGCGGGAAGCAAGCAAGATATCCCTGACCAGTGGAGGGAGGTCGAGGTCATCAAAGATCATGTCTTCAGTAGCCACGCCGTGAGATGGAGGGCTTGTGGATTGGGAGGGAGGAGTTGCCCCTGATCCTGAGAGAGGAGATTGGTGGCTTGATCGAAATTGAGGGGTGGAATCTATGTTAGACAAAGCAGCAGAGGAAACCAAGGCTGATGGAGCCAATAAGAGGTTATTAGAATCATGGAGCCCTTGTCGACATGCAGTTTGAATAGAGTTTTGAGTATGGGGGTGGGGGGAATGAGTAAAGCAAGCCCGTACCCCAATGAAGGAGAAAGGAGTCCACTACCAGACTGTGTGAAGAAAATCCTTGAGCAAAAATGCAGAAGTCGTGCATTCTCCGGGGAGATAACCAGATCTATTCTGGTGGTCCCCCAGATACTGAAGATCCAAGATGCCATATCCTGATGCAGCGTCCACTTGTGTGGACATAGGATCTGGCTGAGTCTGTCCACAAGGACCTCAAGTTCACTTGGGAAATATACCGCTTGGAGGTGAATGCGGTGTATAATGGCAAAAGACCAGAGGCGAAAGGCTTCGTGGCAGAGGAGATAAGAACACATCCCCCCCCCTGCTTGTTCATGTAGAACATGACTATTTGTCTGTCTGAACTAAGACGTGTTTGCCTGAAAGTTGGGGTTGAAAAAATGAAGAGCACTGGTGAGAGCACGAAGATCTAGGAGATTGATTTGCATTTGAGATTCCTGCGCTATCCACTGCCCCTACATAGAAAGACTGTCCAGATATACTCCGCATCCTAGCTTGGATGCATTCGTCGTTAGGGTACATTGAGATGGAGGCATCTGAAAAGGTGACCCTCCTAGATAATTTGGGGGGGGGGGGGGCACCACCAGTGAAGGGAGTTGACAAGAAGAGGCATGATTCAAATCTTGTCTGAGAGACGCCCGATCACCTGAGTCCACTGGCACATTGGGCTTGTCACAACGTGGACTGTGGAGGCCATGTGTCCTAGAAGACACAGCATGTTTCAAGCTATTACAGCACTTTGACCTCGATAAGATGAGCAGAGCCGTCCTGAGGACAGACAACTTGTCCCTGACAAGTGTCTAAAAATGCTCCGATGAGTTGCTGGGATGGAACTAGGTGAGACTTTGGAAGGTTTGGCACAAAGCCTAGACTTTGGAGCACCGTGATGGTATGAGAAAGTGATTGTTTTACAAACTCTGGGGATTCTCCCCTTATTAGCCAGTCATTTAAGTAGGGGAAGACAAAGACCCCCAAAGTACGCGGGTATGCTACGACCACTGCCATGCATTTTGTGAATACTCTGAGTGCAGATGCTAGCCCGAAAGGGAGCACTCGATACTGGTAGTGGATTTGCTGAACTTGAAAGCACAGATACTGTGGTGAAGGTGGATCAGCAAAAGGGTGGAAGCCTCCTTGAGGTCTAGAGAACATAGCCAGTCGTACACCTCTGAAGGTACGGCAGAAGGGTGTCGAGGGAAATAATTTTGAACTTTTCCCAAACAAGGAATTTGTTGAGATCTCTCAGATCAAGAATTGGCCTGAAGCCTCCTGTTTTCTTGGGAAGGAGAAAGTAAGGAGTAGAAACCTTTGCCTTCCTGGACGGGGGTGGGGGTACTCTTTCGATTGCCCCTTGGGCTAGCAGGGTGGCCAACTCTGAAGATAGGATATTGGCCTGCAAAGGATTTGCAGGATAATCTCTTGAGGTGGTGGTGGGAGACAAGCTTTGAAAGTGAAGCAGATGGCCCATTTGGACAATGCTGAGAGTCTATTTCTCTGATGCTATGAGATGCCACCTGTGGGCATAAGCCAAAAGCCTGCCTGCTATGTGCAGGGGCTCTTGCAGAGGCAGAGTAGCTATGCTCTCTAGGAAGGAGTCAAAAAACAGGTGCTCACTGGGACTGAGAAGCTGTATGAGATTTAGGGCCCTTGATCTTCTTAGGTTGACGAGGACCCCGAGGGCTTTGCTGCTGCTGAGGTTGATAGAAAGCAGAGGGATGGCATGAAGAGTAATATCTCTTCTTCCTGGTATAGAAAGACTTCTTGGAAGTAGTTTTCCCCCTAGAGGGGTCTGAAAGTCTTTCTTGAGACATGTTTGAGGGTAAGATCATCTGCCTCAAACTGTTTTGCTTTTTCTCTCCAACCCTTACCAAATAAATCTTCTCCAGAACAAGAAATATTGGCTAATTTATCTTGTACCCACTGCTCGAAGTCCAATGCCTGGAGACAGACCATTCTACAGGCTCCGATACAGACCGCAGCAGCTCTGCTAGTCTATTCAAAGGTATCAAAGGCTGACCTGGTCAGGAACTTAGAAGTATTTGGAGCTTGCTTGACTATAGTCATGTAAGCATCACATTTGTCATTTGGGAGAATAGGAGCAAAGTTTGCTAGATCCCTGGAGACATCTTTGAGGTACATGTCCATGTAGAGGGTGTAGGATGTAAACCTAGAAGGAAGCATACATGCCTGGAAACAGTGACGTCCAAAGGCATTGAGAGCTCTGACATCTTTGCCAGGCAGTACCGATGAATGAGTCTTAGAACTCTTGATGCATCACATTTCCAAATTCCACTACCATTGAGTGGTGCAGCAATTAAGGCTTTTGAAAGCCCAAGCAAGGCAGGACTCGGTACATAGTATCAAGGCATTTACTAATAGGCAGAACTGTTAGTGGGGCCTCCCACATACATAACATTAGATCATGTAGGATCCAATGCACCGGTAATGTTGCCACCTCCTTAGGGGTCAAGGGGTATTGGAGGATTTTTAACTCCTCAGCCCTCGGTTCCATTTATGTTATGGCATGTTATGGTAATCTGGAGTCCCGCTGCCATGTCCCTAATTAAGTCCTGAAAGGACATGTCCTCTGCTGGGGACAGACGCCTCGCATGAGGAGGAGAGGTATCGGAGAGGATATCCCAGGTGGCCCTGGAATCCTTCGATGTCTCCTCAGAATCAGAAGACGACTCCAATTCAGAAAGCCGATGATGACTCCGATTCAGAAAGCCGATGATGACTCCGATTCAGAAAGCCGATGACGATGCTCAATTCAGAAAGCCAATAACAATGCTCAATTCAGAAAGCCAATATGCAACATCATGAAAGAGAACAACATTCAATACACGATCTATGCGGACGACATCATGATATACACCCCGATATCAATCGACAACCCGGACTTCTCTAAGATAACAGACTGCCTTACACAAATGACCAGTTGGTGTCAAAACAACAACCTCGCCATAAACTACAACAAGACTGAAGCTTTAATCATCACTCGGAACCAAAGCTTCATACACCCACCAAATATAAAGATACAAAACATTACTATACCAATAAGGTCAGAAGTGAGATACCTCGGGGTTACGCTGGACAATAAACTCAATCTCAAGACACACATAGACAAAACAATACAAAAGCCTACTACAAGATGCGAATCATCAGGAGACTGAAACCACTCCTCGCCCCAGAACACTTCCGTACCGTCTGTCAAACACTGATAACCCCTCTACTGGACTTCTGCAATCCGATATACCTTGGACTACCGAAACAAGCCATCAAACCACTCCAACTGGCACAAAACACCGCAGCACGAATCATATCCGGAACTGCAAGACAGGAGCACATCACACCCACCTTAAAGGACTTACACTGGCTTCCAATCGATGCACGCATCAGATACAAAACTATCATAAACCTATTTAAGATAAAACAGCAAACATCAGCCTACAGCCTGCACACCCTCATACAACCAGACACCAGCACACGTCCTAGAAGAAAACAAACACACAACCGAGTCAGCACCCCAAGTGAATACAAACACACACGCAAGGACACAACAGACAGAGCACTCTCCATGGCTGCTCCAACAATATGGAACAAACTACCGGACGATTTGAGAGCAACTACAGACCTCAAGGACTTCAGAAAACAGCTGAAAACCATGCTGTTCATAGAACACTATGGACACATCACATAAACTAAGTAACTGTATAGCAGCACACGTTACCGCCTAACACTATATGTATATAAAATGTTTTTAGCACCACTGTATATAGCCCACATTGTACATAGCTCAAACCAATCTAGCTCACAATACAACACACACCCAACTAAATTTCCACCCTCACTGCATGTATAACACACTCACACTACCAGATTGTTTGCTGTGATACCACCTTGATTATTATGATAAGGCGGTTTAGAAATACTGTTAAATAAATAAATAAATAAATGATGATGCTCGATATCTATGTTGATGTTCCAGTCATGCAGTACCTGCACCGGGAACCAGTTGGGTAAAGACAACGGTTACCGGTTCCAAAGGAGGAATCTGAAGTAGGCGTCCTATCGATACTGATTCCAGTGGAGGAATCGGAGGAAGAGGAACCACCGATACCTGTTCCAGGGGTGGTATCAGAGGCACCTGCTTCTGCGCTGAGCTGGAAGCAGGTGTCTGATACCGCAACCAGCAAAGTCCTCTTGATAGCTAAGAAACGCTGATTGATGGAGGACACCAATGCCTGGGTGGAATCAAGTGCTGGCCTGTGTGCCACCGTCCCAGAGCATGGTAGCAATAGCTCTCCGGAGGTCGATGAGAATCAGTGACTGACAGTTCCCAAGCACTTTAAACATTTTTTGAAGCCACTGATGTGTTTGTCCATGGTGACAAACAAAAATAAATTTAGGTCAAGGCCTAAAGCCTCACAGAAAAGAAAATAGAATTAAACTGAAGAAAAAATAAGAAAAGAAAAGAACGAATATTGGGGACGGTATCAGGGAAGATACCAGCATCAAGAATGCCAGAGCACAGATACCAAAAAAGAAAATAAAAGTTTTTCGGCAATGATAGGAAAATGAAGAACTGAGGAGAGGAATTGAGAAGGTGGGAAGGCAGACGCACAGGCACAGTGGAGTGCTCCCTAAAGCTTTGTATTGGACGCTGGGGAGTGTTCCGGTGTGGGCTCTATCGGTACCAACAATACCCATATGTGAAGACTGCATTCCTGCTTATTCCTGGAGATTAGGAGTGTTCCTGCCAGATGGCACAAGAAATGAAGAGGGATATGGTGGGAATTGGGGAGAGACTTTTTTGAGATTAAGGCCCGACTTCACTTTTCCTTTTTTTGTCTTTGTTTTAATTGGTTTTAATTTAAGGAAGCAAAAAAATATTTTAAAAATAGGATATTATTGTACACATTTATTTTTTATTTTTATTTAGCTGTATTTACAGTACATACATACATTTAGCTGTACATCTATCAACTAGGAGATTATGACTGAGGAGCATGAATACAACACAAATAGGTAAAGTGTACAGATAGAACATGTATTGTCATGCAATGGGAAAAAAGAGAATGCCTGTGACAGAATGATTTCTCCAATATAGAACCAATATTATGCTTAAGAATTGCCTAGAAGCTTGCTGCTTCTCTCTTCCAAAATTTGCATTTCCTTATGCTTATTCTTCACAGCTTTATTTCCGTTGCTGTGATTTATGAGTTTGATTTCTTTAGTGCACAGATAGCCAGCTTTTTTTTCTGAATATATTTAATTTGTATTTCTATATCCTTAAATTTTTGCCTTATTTTATTTAGATTTTAGAAACTAAGGGGTATGTTTACTAAACGGTGCACCAGCGAAATTAGCGCGCGATAATGCGCCTGCGGCGTTAAGGCACCCTAACGCCGTGAAATCCGGCCCTAAAGGGCAGAGGAAGGCTTCCCAGAGGGTGGAGAGAGAGGGTCAATGGGTGGAGAGTGGGAGGGGAGAGGCACACTAACACTATGGAATCCGGGTCTGAAAACTAACGCCAGTGAAACCCTCACGTTAAGGCACATTTGCAGGAAAGAGAAACCATTTACGTCAGCAATGTACAGCAAAGCCAGGGAAACATAGAAAAAGTGATAGTTGTGATACATGTGCATGGAACAAAAAGGCACAAAAACACAGAAAATGACCTGAACAAAATTTAAAATCCCCATAACCAAGCTGGCCAATAGTGATATTAATGAGAAACATTAAAAAACACTATTGAGAAAGCTAAAAAAAAAAAAAGATATCATGTCTGGAAGGATCTATGCTCTGTCCCCTACAAGGTGAATGATCCCACATTGAAATGGCGCTGATCAGGGTTTTCCCTTTATATTGGACAGCTTTCTTATGGTGTGCACATGTGCCACAACAGCAGGGTGGGCATGTAGGAAAGGGCAACTGTACAGATGCCGGAAATGGGATACAGAGGGTTGCAGGCAGCACATGCTGTGGTGCAGTTGGGGCACAGTGTGGACTAGGCAGATGTCTAGGTGGCACATAGGAATGCTGAAACTGTAGAGCAGCCAGACAGCAAATGATGAGGGCCCAACCTGAGCACGAGAGTGTTTCTCACAGTGTCACAGGGGATAGTACCCAGCAGGTACCCCCAAGGGCACAGAACACTGGCTGGCAGTGGGGGGGGGGGGGGGGGGGGGGAGAACCGCGCATGTCCATGTAGACACCCCTACCCGAGAACCCACACCATAGGCAGCTGCCTACCGGCATACTGGATGGCCTGGGACTGCGCACCACCAGCACCACCGGCATAATGGCATGGCAGCATGGTGGCGAAGGGGGCAGTGGTATCTGCCCACAGCAGACCATGGCCTAGCCCCGTTTAGGTGGGTGCCGTGCACTGCAACAGATAGGGTCTGTCTGACGAACAGTCGTGGTATCCCCAGGGAATGAACCATCCTTGTGGCAACAGTGTGGTGCAGTACACACAGCCAGTGTTTTCATGAGCAGAAGGTCACAAGTTCAAGTCCCAGCTGTGGCTCCTGTCAACCCAATCCCCATATTTTACCCAGTACTAAACCATGGTAATAACGACGGAACCTTTATTGCACATAACATAAACATGCCTGAAATGCCTATATTTTACCCTACAGAGCACAGACATCATAAACATGTGCAATACCTAGAGCAGAGTTTCCCAATTCCAGTCCTGGAGGGTCAAACACCATTCAGGTGTCATGCTTTCTCTAATAAATATGCCTGTGCTGCATTTGCATGTGCTGCCCCCATTGTATGCAAATGTATCTCATGCATATTAATTAGGGACAGCATGAAAACCCGAACAGTGTTTGGCCCCCCAGGACTAGAGTTGGGAACCTCTGCCCTAAAGCAGAGGCCAACAGGGGTACAAACACCCACACCCACAGGCTCCACTATCCAACGCCTCATGGAGAGGCAGGCTGTTGGGCCCTGCTTGCAGCAGCATCTCGCAATACTAGCACTTGCATACCTTTAGCAATGCCGCCCTAACCCTGGGAATACGTTACACAAATATCAAAAGGTTGCTATGATTAATGGCAGATAGCAATTCCTAAGTTAAGCGCAATTTGCTGATTGAGCTGCATCATAGCAACCTTTCTGATATCTGTGGAGTGTGTTTCAGTTTTGGTTTCTGACAGTGTTTACCACCCCAGGGAGTGACCCCAACAGTATTGTGTACCATAGCCATGCCTGCACTGTGCTCAGGACTGGTGTGGTGGCCAGGGCTGCCAAAAGCTTCTATATTTGCACAATGCTGGCATAGGTGTGGGAGTGTGTGTCTGTCTATCCAGTGTGTGGTGGCTGCCAACACCTTACTCAGCCCACACTGCTTGCACTGTTTCCAGTGTTAGCCTGCCAATGTGCATAATGAGGAGCAAGGTACTGTGGATATAGCCCGGACAGGGCAGCCTGGGCAGGATGCATCTGCACAGAGCATAGGGCGATGGCTGGGACATTGTAGTGCCCTGCCACCACCTGCAAGGACAGGGTGGCCACAGCATGTCCTGCTGGGAGGTCACTCTCACCCTGACTAAGCAGTGACCACGGCATGGCTAGGTTCCCCCATAGTGCTATATAGTATTTCTCTCAAGTGATATTTATGGGTTCTCTTTTCTGGGGCCCAATTCAACTGACATAGCTCCTTGGTGTGTGTGCCAGATCCCACTCCAGGGTGCACAGTGTTCCTTTTGGAACATGCACTATGTATGTGCCAAGCAGACTGTCTGTAGCTATTATGTGTATGGCTGCAACACACCCTGCAGTTTTTGGTGGGGGGGGGGCGGATGCAGCAGGTGCACACTGGACTGCTATCTGCTGTTGAATGTTGGGAAAAGTAGTGGGGGCAGCTTAGCTGACCAGTTGCACTGCCAGTGGTTGAGTTTCCATGTTCAGATCGGTGTCAGCTCTCTGTTCCTTAGTTGGCTGGGGATTGCTGAACCCACAGTTCGGTCATCATTTAGCTCAACTATCCCTATTGAATATAAAACAATGATAGTGTGCAATCTGTTTGTCTTTCCAAGATTTCATAAATTCCCTACCCTGACCCACAGAGGGTGGGCTTGCTCTGTATATCGTCCTCATGTGAGTCCACACATTCACCCTTGCTGCCAAAAACACGGTGGGTTCCTAATGGTCAACCTTCATCTCAATATTGCATTATGTTTGCATAGCATCCTGGTTCACATGGGCTATGCATCAATGGCATATAAGAAATGTACATAGAAAAAACTTCCAAGGCTTGTCTGCAAAGAATACCCCATACCACATGGCAGTGAATGGGGAACTGCAGTGCAAAAATCGTACTGCGAAACACAGCCCAGGTACTGTTGGACCTGGTGCTGTCCCCACGACTGTACTTAGTCAGGGTGATCACAGAACACGCACAATGGCATGGTCAGTAGGCACATCTTTAACAGATAAACATGCATGCTTTGGTCCCCCTTCCCAGTTGATGGTGTGCTGCAGAGTTGCATACCCCGATCCGGTGAGGGATGTAGACTGCTGATCTGCATGTGCATTGCATCATGGGTTTACCCTGGTGGCTAACTTATCCTGGTAGCCACACAAAGAACAGGTGGTGTTCTGGTGACCTGCACTAGTTGGAGTAGCTAGCCATAGTTTTAATTACAACCAATATTGTTGCAGGAGCAAATGGTGAATATACTGAACCTCGAGTGGGAGAAGTCATGGGTTTCAATACCCCAGTGGGCCTGTATATTGATGTATCAGGATGTTTAGATATAGTTGGATATTATCATCACATCAGAGCAAGTTACCACCATGGACAATATTGTCCAAACGGTGTGGCCAGCTGCATTTTGCAGTAGAGGTATGGTTGTGAAGAGTGGTGTGGGCAGCAGGAGGTTTGCCTAGAATTTAGCTGGTGGAAGTCTGTATACAAAGTGCGTCCCGGTCAGTATCCAACCTGTCAGGAGAGATCACGGCAGGTCTAATGCATGTAGCAAAGTTTTCCTGACATACGATCTGAAAAAATCCGTGTTGCACATCACCCACAAAAACACCTGCAGACGACTCACAGTTGGACAAACCAAGGTGCCCTGCTAAAGTGCTCCTATGCTGTGTCCGTAACACTATGCCTGCGTAAGCAGAGTTAGAAAAGTGTATGTAGATGTATCCTGGTGTAACTGTGTAGCCAGCCAAATTAATTGCTTATCGTGGAAAAAGAAAGGCCCTCTAGTCAACACCAGTTTAAGTACAAATTGCCCTGATACACCAGCAGTGGATTGATGGGTTTGAGACCCCAGGTTGTGCCAACACACCAAGATAAACATTTGACATAATAGACAAGATTGTGTTAAGAAATGCTGCAGGACACATCACTGCAATTGTGTGTCTGGCCAGCCATAAAATTCTTTTATAATAATATTGACGGCGCCACCGCCTTCGACTGGATGTGACCAAGTCCGTGGCCACAGGCACGGGCACGTGTGGGCTGTATGCGCACCTTAATGATGCGTGGCGCCGTCTATTGCGTGTCCTGAGGTGCAGTGGTGTTGAAGGCCGCGCATATGGGGTGACTTGCATGCGTGCGTGCATGAGCAAAGAGCATTGATGATAAATGGCGACTCATGTTTCTAGAAAGCCTGCATTTACCCGCAGGGAGTTGGCGCCACCTTGCAGGGCTGAATTCCTGGTCCACTAGGCAGCAGATAAGCTATTTCCTGGCTCTTCCAAGTGGGCAGGACCTCATTGGAGTGTACATAAGTGAGGGCCTGTAGGACCCCCCCGCGTCATCAGGTGTGTTATATATCGTCTTGATGACTGACCCATCTATGAGGTAAGTGTATGCGTCAAGTCAGTATATCCATATACATATCCAGTTTTGTATGTTGGTATGTCTGTGTATGATGCTGTGTGTAGGCATTCACTAATCATTCATATTCTGTGTTTTTTAGTTCAGACTCACGCTGATATACTCCTATTTATTCCACCATCCCAACAGCGGTTTGCCCTATCCCCAGGGAGAGCGTAAGAGGGACCTGATCTACACAGAGGTCCAGTTGTCAACTCTGGTGTTTATGGCAGCTGCTGCTGTTGATGTGTTAAAAATATACCCTAACACAAGTGAGCCCCTAGATCTGCCTGAATACAGGTCTGGTATAACAGCATTGCTGATATGGTGAGGTTTCTTGCAGTTGCAGGGTACACATCTGCCCTCACCCCTCGAGGTGGGTCCTGAGGACTTGTATTTCAAATATGGTCTGTTCAATTCACCCTGGTGATATGGACACGTTGTGTGTGCTATTTGCAGGTTAAAACATATCTGGCCCTCTTACCTTCTCCGCCCCAGGAGGCCTGAAAGACCCCATCAACGTGGGTCTGGTCAGTCACCGCTGGTGATATGGTTGTGTGTTTGCATTTGCAGGTTTTAAACAATCTACCCTACACCCAGGAGGCCTGAGACCCAATCAAAGTGGTCTGTCATTCACGCCCTGGTTGATATGGTTGTGTGTGCATTTGCAGGTTTAAACATCTGCCCTACCCCCAGGAGGCCTGAGACTCCATCAAAGTGGTCTGTCAGTCAACAACTGGAGGGTATGGTTTATGTTGCTGTTGATGTGTTATAAGCCACCCTACCCCCCAGGAGTCCTGAGACCTGATCAAAGTGGTCTGTCAGTCACCCTGGTCGATATGGTTGTGTGTGCATTTGCAGGTTTAAAACATCTGCCCTACCCCCAGGAGTCCTGAGACCTGAATCAAAGGGATCTGTCAGTCACCCTGGTGGTATGGTTTATTTGGGTTGCTGTTGATCGTGTTATAATGCACCCTACCCCCAGGAGTCCTGGACCTGATCAACACATAGCTCTGTGGTCTGCGTCAGTCACCCTGGTGATATGGTTGTGTGGTGCATTTGCAGGTTTACAAAACATCCTGCCTATCCCGCCAGGATCCTGAGAAAACCTGATGGCAAAGGGTCCTGTGCAGTCACACGCTGGTGGTATGGTTTACTGTTGCTGGTGTGGTTTTTTTTTTTGTTATTGTTGTTATAATCCACTCCTACCCCCAGGAGGTCCCTGAGACCTGATCAAAGTGGTTCTGTCAGTCACACCTGGTGATATGGTTGTGGTGTGCATTTGCAGGTTTAAAACATCTGCCCCTTTTTTTTTACCCCCCCAGGGAGTCGTGAGAACCCGATGAAAGTGGTCTGTCGAGTCCCCCTGGTGGATATGGTTGTGTGTGCATTTGGCCAGGTTTAAAACATCTGCCCTACACCCCAGGAGGCCTGAGACCCAATCAAAGTGGTCTGTTCATTTCACCCTGGTGATATGGTTGTGTGTGCATTTGCAGGTTTCAAACATCTGCCCTCTTAGCCCCCAGGAGGCCTGAGGACTCCAGTCAACAGTGGTCGGTCAGTCACCCTGGAGTTATGGTTTATGTTGCCTGTTGATGTGGTGTATATGGAAGTCCACCCTACCCCCCAGGAGTCCTGAGACCTGATCACAAGTGGTCTGTCCAGTTACCACATGGTGATATGGTTGTGTGTGCATTTGCAGGTTTAAACACTGTCCCTACCCCCAGGAGGTCCTGAGACCTGATCAAAGGGGTCTGTCCAGTCACCCTGGTGGTAATGGGTTTTATGTTGCTGTTGATGTGTATAAATTCCACCCTACCCCCATGAGTCCTGAGAACCCTGATGAAAGTGGTCTGTCAGTCACCCTGGTGGTATCGTGTGTGCATTTGCAGGTTTAAACATCTGCCCTACGCCCCAGGAGCTTGAGACCCCAATCAAAGTGGTCTGTCAGTCACATTGGTGGTAATGAATTTATGTTGCTAGTTGAGGTGTTATAATCCACCCTAACCCCCAGGAGGCCTGAGGACCTCCATCAAAGTGGTCTGTCAGTCCACCCTGGTGGTATGGTTTATATGGTTGCTGTTGAGTTGTGTTATAATCCACCCTACCCCCAGGACGTCCCTGAGACCTGATCTTCAAAGTGGTTCTGTCAGTCCACCCTGGTGATATGGTTGTGTGTGCATTTGCAGGTTTTAAACATCTGCCCTACACCCCCAGGGAATCCTGAGACCTGATCAAAGGGTGTCTGTCAGTCACCCTGGTGGTCACTGGTATTATGTTTCTGTTGATGTGTTATATGTGAGTCCACTCCTACCCCTATGAGTCCTGAGACCTGATGAAATGTGGTCTGTTCAGTCACCCTGGTGGTATCGTTTGTGTGTGCATTTTCAGGTTTGAAACACTCTGCCCTACCCCACAGGAGGCCTTGAGACCCCATTCAAAGTGGTCTGGTCCAGCCATGCTGGTGGTATGGTTTATGTTTGCTATTGATGTGTTATAATGCATCCCTAACCCCCAGGAGGCCTGAGACCCCATCAAAGTGGTCTGTCAGTCCACGCTGGTGGTATGGTTTATGGTTTGCTATTGATGGTGTTATAATCCATCCTACACCCAGGGTCGTCCTGAAGACCTGATCAAAGTGGTCTGGTCAGGTCACCCTGATGATAATGGTTTACTGTTGCTGATGCTATGTGCCTAAAAGACACCCTACCCCCAGGAGTCCCGTAAGACCTGATTGCAAAGGTGGGTATGGCCATCTAGATATTGTGGTAGGTTATGCCATGGGTTAGGTCACACATTTGCCCTATTCCCCAGAGGCCCAGACCTCATTACACACGTCCCTGTTATGGAAAAAAAAAAAATTGGGAAAACAATTTTTTGTTTTTTCCTGATGGTATGGTAGGTGCAGCTGTGGACTAACTACTCTAAAACCACCCTCACCCCCAGGTAGCCCTGATACCTGATTCACAAAGGTCTGTAACAAGTCCCAAGATATCAATTGAAGTGTATGCAGTTTCAGGTCCACCACATCTGCCACACTCCCTAGGAATCCCGTACCTGATCGCAGAGGAACATTAAAGATGCTGGTGTAAGGGTACATGCACCTGTTGGGGTTGCACAGCTCTGCCTAACCCCAGACAGGAGCACAGATGAATTGATAGGCAAGCTAGGTGTGGTGGGCCAATTGCTCCTGTTGTAGTCCCCAAGCCACAAACTCAATCCCTAATCACAGGAGGACCCTAGTCAGTGGACCATAGAGGTATAGTAGAACAGCCAAGGTGTCATGGTATTTGGTGTGCCTGGCATAGGTGCACAGGGCCACCCTGCTTATGCCTCCCCGTCTCTAATGTCAGAACACTTCAACCTATGCATGGTAGGATATCATGGTGCCATGGCAGGTGTGTCGAATGATGTGTGTAGGTCAGGCAAACAAGGGAGTTAGGGAAGAACCCTCCCCTGGTACACCAGCATGGGCGAAACCGCACGTGGCAATGGTGCTTGCCATGTCATGCAAGGAGAGTAATAGGCAACAGGGTATGGGGTATCCGGGGGGTTATGCATAGTACACATATGTGGCACTGCACACATGGCCAGCACCCACAGCCAACACATGCAGGTGGCAACTGGCAACAGTTTAGTAGAAGGACACACTGGCCAGAGGAGCAGGAGCAGCACAATGCTGTAAACAGAGTGGTGTGATATGTTGTTGGGCCCAAAAAAAAAACCACCAGAGATATATGGTCATTAATGCTCCCACCCATTGCTTCCCTCCCAGGTAGAGGACCTGTGGAAAAAGGGTTGGGAGTTGCAGCTGCACCGTGCCCGGAGGTCCTTGCTCGCCTCCAGAGGGAGCCGATGTGCACGCAGTGGAGGTCAGTGTTGCTGGCCTCTGCAGTCCCTCAGTACAGAATGTCACAGTTGGCCTCACCAGCCTGTGGGCGGCCCAAACTATGTACATGTGGTATGTGACTCACAGTGATAGTGTGCTAATGACTGTCAATCCCCCCACAGAGGATGCCTCCTGCTGGCGATGGCCCCTCAACATCAGGGCACACAAGAAAACACCCCACAGTGCAACACCCGCTGACAGAGGAAGAAGGAGGAGGCAGGATGAGTGGCCCAGCGGATGAGGAAGAAGAGGACAACATGGAGGGGCGGAGTGTGGGGCGGTGCCAAAGGGAGGGGAGGGGGAGCCTTATATGGCAGGGGATGAGGATGGTGAGGGAGAGATTGAGGAGGTTGAGTGGAAGTAGGCGGAGAGAGCGTGGAGGGTGGGCTAAAGGGAGGGGGCGAAAAGAGAGGGTGGGTGGGGAGGGGTCAGGGGTGGAGGAGGGGGAAATGTGGAGGGGGGCCAGTGGGGCTGGGGGGGATGGGGCGGTTCTTGAGGGAGGCTGGTGGTGGATGGGGGGTTTGGGGGGGGCCGGGGCGGGGGGCGGTGGGGGGGGTGGGGTTGGTGGTGAGGGGGGTGGGGGGGCGGGGGGGCAGGGGTGGGTTCAGAGAGGCGGTGTGGGATCTCCAGTGGGTGCCACGGGACACAGGACAGCACAGGGCACTGATTGGGTCCCATGACAGCTGCCACATGTCTACTACGGGTGATGGTGCTCCGCCTGGATATTGTGTCCCCACCCATAGCTACAGACAGGCCCCACGCTCATGCCACCACCGCAAACACCGGCCACCTGGTGTGGATGTGGTGGCACGTGTGTTGCATGCCTGTATGTGGCAGTGTGTGGCCTGCTGGCAGACAGCAGCGGACCCAGGACCTCAACCATTTGGTGGCTGGCAGGCGCCATTCAGTGGTTGGCTGCCGAGATGGCACATGCAGGGTGCAGCTGCTATGAGTGGTGCATCTCGGCAGCCATCCCCTGATGGGCACCCCTGGAAGTGCTTAAGGGGCACAGGGGCGCCCACCACACATGCTCTGTGCTTGTCCTGTCTTACCGGCACAGACATGGGTTGGTTTAAAGGTCTGTTTAATACAGTTACAAATGTGTATGGCACCTTCCCCTCCAATCAAGGAGGTAGCCTCACATTGGATTTTGGACAATATCATTTTAAAATAGGGTACATGTAAATATTTAGACAGTACAATTCACACTGGTCAACAAATACTTTGACAAAGGTCATGTTACTAAAAGACACAATAGTCATTTCTTATCAATGTTTCATATGCTGAACACGAATATGACAGTGAAATTGCAAAGTTGGCTGTAGTGTTTTTGTAATCCACAAGAACTAATGTTTACATTCACGAAATGCATGTCAATAGTAAAATATGATAGGCCATCGAATGTAATAACCTGAAAAAAACCCAAGTCATAACACTACTTCTTAGATTTTCATGCCTGTCTCTTGTACAGCTTGTTCTGGAGCTTCTCTGGGGAGTGTCCGAGCAGTAGTCAGCCCAGCCATTGTAGTGGGACGCCAATTTCCCTGGGTAGTTGTGCTCCATCAATTGCGATACTCCCTTGTGAAAACGTTTGCCCTGTTCCATACACTAACCATACTACAGTTTGTCAGGAAAGAAGTTGAGATGGGAATCAAGGAAATGGACCTTTGGAGACATATTGTAGCCAAGTTTCTGATACTGCATTCAGCATGTCGATCTACTAGTTCCTTATAGTTTTACCTGCCCTGACAATTCCTGACGAAAGTTTGTTGACACTAGGCGAAATAAGCATGCCATGCTTGTTTCGCATCACGCTGCAGCAAGTTGTTGAACTGGTTCATCTTTTGAAAACGCTCTCGAACTCTGAGTGACCCACCAAAACCTCCCCTCTTTAATCTTTGCTTTGCTGAGTCGGAGGTCAACCTTTCATGCAGGCATTGGGAAGTTATACTCAATCTCTTTTGGTCAAGTTACCGAACGATTGGTTTATACCAAAGAATTATTAACTATCGCTCATGTGTAAATTAAGTGGATTTTGCTTTTGTTTCTTTATCTTTTTCTTATATATTTCTATTAATTAACTAACTTGAGGTCTCAGACTCTGCGGCTCTTCTATAGTGACTGAAAGTCCGTTATTCTAGCAGTTTGCACTTTTGAATCAATGATCCTCATACTGAAAAGCACATATTAGGTGACTATATTATGTTCAACTTTTTTATGTCTTTTAACAAAGACTACTTATCTTAAATATGTTTGCACCCGTCAATGTGAAAAAAGGACAATTTAAGAATCCCGACGCCCTCTATGGGTACCGCTCTCGCGTTTCAGATTGAAACTTTCTTCAGGGGATACTCCTCAAACTCATAGTCCTATAAGCTTTTCAACATTATCAAAACGCTGCTGCCCGCATTTCATATAAATGTTATCGGTTTTCTCTTCAGCTCAAGAATGAAACGCCGCGCATGATGCGCATGATGCGCATGATGCGCCGCGCATGGATGCGCGGCGTTTCATTCTTGAGCTGAAGAGAAAACCGATAA